>CM035109.1:25398107-25774284 GCA_020205505.1 Panax japonicus | reverse complement strand
ATACATCAAGGATTGAAAATATTACCACAAATCATTTTATTTTTAATCAACACATATTTAATCTTTCAACAATTAATAATCATTTATAACTTGTCGTCTCAATTATTGATTTAATAATATAACATATTATACAGATGATACTGTGACAATAATTGAATTAATAATATAAGAGATAGGATGCAGCAATTACTGTAGCAATAATTGAGTAATTGAGTGATTCTCATGTAAGCATCAATAATCAATACCGTGTGCTACTATGCAACCACGCGTATTACTGTACTTTTACTACTGGGTAGTTCAACAGTTTTAACGGTAACACCTCCGCCGTTATTTTTATAAAAAGATAATTTTGTCATTTTCTAACTACGACAATACTTCCGTTGTGGGGTCACGAATGATTGAGCCGCCGTACGAATATTTCCCGACAAAAAGAATATTTCTCGACCAAACGAATATTTTATAACAACTTGCTTACTTTGCAAAATTATAAATATACCCAGAACTATAACATTATATCAAATTTATTCCATAATATTAAAAAATAATATTTATAGAAATTCATCTTTATTTATAAAATTTGGGGTCTTATATATCTCCCACTATTTTCATCAAACTATATTACCCTCACTTATATAGTTCGACAAAATCTAATTAAAGAGTTGCTAGTGAGAATAAGGATCTTATTTCAAATGTATATAGCCTTGTGGTGACACAAAAACTATATAAATAAATAGGTAGATAACTCTTGTCAATTACATCAACTATGCAACTCCTTGTATTTTGCCTCTTAGATTATTTTGATCAAGTGTGGCACATCCGAATCAAAATTATCCAAGTTAAGTCCAACCTAGCACTCCATATATTCAAAAACAAAAAATTGTCCTATGTGGTGACACAATAAACAACATTGTTCAATTTTTTTATAAGCATCAAATATGATAAAATTAACATCTAAAGGAATTAAGATAAGCCTTGTGGTGACACAAACAAACTTATAATAATTAATTGATACTCTATTATTTTTATCACTGCTAGAAGGCAGGCGTTCGATATTCCATAAATCATCCTTTGAACGCTTAGGACTATATAAAATATTGAGCTGGTTTGTCATTAAGTTTATGCCCCATCTTGTTTAGCATGCATACACCTATATATAAAAACACAACCGGTCCTATTAATTAAACAATGCGAAGCATGTTTGCATAATATATAATACATATATAGTATAAACATGTACATATAGAATACTATATTCTACCCGGATTGATTATGGACTTTTATTCTAGTTTGGTTCACTAGAGGACACCAAGTGAACCAAAATGTCAAACCCTAGGGGTGCAAAGAAGTATATTAAATATAACTATTACATTTAAACCCGGGCTCCATTACAAACGGGTCTTCGAACGCTCATTGATCCTTGATCTCCAATTCTTAAAAATTAATTCTACCTATTCTATTACAATACTATTTAAAATAAATAGAAATCTTGATCGGCAGTCAAGGGGAAGTACATTGGAGGGAGTTAGAATTTACATTAAAAAAAATTAGAGAAGACTAGGTACGCATACCCCATTTAATAAAACACATACATTCATGTATCCAACTAAAATAAAATCCAATCACATTTGTCAATAGTCCATAATCAATCCCATTTATTATCATACCACATCACCATATGCATCAATAAATAACATTCATCTCATGAATAATAAACATCAATATATATATATATAATATATATATATATATATATTATATATATATATATTGATATCATTTAATCAGGCAACTTTAGTTAGCATAAAATCTAATTTGAATCAATATAAACTCCTTTATTTTAATCTAAATTTAAATCAAAATAAACCACTTTTATTTTAATTTATCCACTTTTGAATAAAATGAACTATTTTATTTTAATCAACGTCTTTAATCAAAATAACTCATTTATTTGATTAATTATGGAATCAAATTCCTAATAAAAAATAACTCATTATAAAAGGAAAACACAGATTCTCTTTCATATTCACAAATAAAATCCTTTATTTTGAATAATATGAAATCTTATTTCATATCTAAATAAACTCTTTTATTTAAGAAAATATGAAATCCAATTTCAACTCCAATTAGTTATCATGGAATCTAATTTCAACTCTAATTAGTTAGCATAAAATTCAATTTTAAAATTAAAATAAACTTTATATTTTAATATTAAAATAAATTTTTTATTTGAAGATTAAAATAAATTTTTATTTTAATTATAAAATATATAAGAATATTATATATATATATATATATACGGTCCGGATCAAGTGCATACCCTTATCTTACTCACCCGTGCTTACACCCCTTTAGGTGACGGTTTTGGTCATACAACTGTCGTCTATACTTTTAGCGACAGACAACATATAGCGTCGCTAAAAGTATAAACGACGGTTGTATGATCGAAATCGTCGCCTAAAGGAGGGTAAGCACGAGTGAGTAAGATAAGGGGTATGCACTTGATCCTTGCTATATATATATATATTATATATATATATATATATATATATATATATATATAATATACTATATAAAATTTTGTATGATATCATGATTCATCTTCACGTGAATCTTAAGAATCTTGCAGGAGAATGATTTCTTTATATAATATTTTATATATATAATCGTAACCGTTAGATCACATGATCCCTTGAAGATTATATCTATCTATAATATATAAAGCTAATCACGTGGAACCCTTGAACAATTAACTATCATATAGTGTAATATAAATATACTAGCTGGGTCCCATGCCTCCGACACTGTATGGACAGTGAGATTTATCTTAAACTTAAAACGGCCCAGATGATTTATTAAGTGAGCGGAAAATTCAAAATCATTATTAGATAGAATAGATAGATAGATGTATTTTATTAGATAGATGTATGGACGGTGGGATTTATCTCAAACTTTGGACGGTCCAGATGATTTATTGAGTGAGCGGGAAATTCAAAATCATTTGTATTTTATTAGATAGATTAGATAGATGTATGAACGGTGGGATTTATCTCAAACTTTGGACGGTCCAGATGATTTATTGAGTGAGCGGGAAATTCAAAATAATTTATATTTTATTAGATAGATATAATATATATAAAGTTCTTCTACGCCGACCACTTTCTATCGACCGGAGTGATCGGTCGGAAATTTTATTTTATTTTTAATTTTTTTTGTTTTTGATTACTAAATAATTAATGTAATTTATTGGAATTAAAATTTTTATAAAATACAGTGATTTAGGTATCATTTGAATATATGTAAAAAATATGGTTGCACAGATTGTACAACCCTATTTTTTACATGTATCCAAATGACACTTAAATACTGTATTTTATAAAAATTTTAGTTCCAATAAATCATATTAATTATTTAGTAGTCAAAAACAAAAAAAAATTAAAAATTAAAAATTAAAAATTAAAAATTAAAAATTTCGACCGGTCACTTACTTGGTCAAAAGAAAGTGGTCGGCGTAGACTTATTGATATATATATAATCCACCACGTGAAAACTTACATCATGAAACATTATAAAGATGTAACATGCAAATCATGGATATCCGTGAAATATGATTCAAAAAGAGACAAGTCGTTCACCTACGGACTCGGTAAAAAAAATGTTTTCCGAAAATAGTTTTTCGACATATATATATATATATATATATATATATATATATATATATATATATATATATATATATTCATAAAATAATAATTTTATATAACAAATTATGCCCAATTAAATTGTTCTAAACACATATCAATATACATATCAAATCAAAATAATTAATAATTTGCAGAAAGGTTTGGCTCTGATACCACTGTTAGGTTTGTAATATTCATGAACGCAATCAAATTGCATAAAATAAGCGGAAGAATAGAAAATCAGAGTTTTAAAATTTTACAAACCATATACTCGGATCATCCTTTATGCACAATTATTAATTCAACGAAAAGAAGAAAAAGAAGAAGAATAAGAATTATACCCTTGAAGATTCGAGCTTCCTCAAGTACAAGTTCACCTCCAAATCCTTTCGCGTTCAACTTAAATTCGTCAGGTTTGGTTCCTTCCTTTGATTAACGTTAGCCACCCAAGTGTTTGGCCTCTAGAGGTGATCCACCAAGGAAGAAGAAAGATTCAAGAAGATGGGTATTTGGCAAAACCCTAGTTTTTCTATCTCTCATAAAAAAAATAGCGTACTACCCCAACTCTTGAAATTACGTCTATTTTAATATCTGATATAAGACTCTTCTTATAAAGATATCAGTTAACCCTTCTAATCTAATTTAAAAATAGGGTATTATTTAATGAATAAAAAAAATTTAATTAATTAAGCTCCATAATCTTATTAGGGATAATTAATTAAACTATTTTAATTAATTTAACCTCCTAATCTTATTAGTAATAAATGAGAGTACTTTTATTAATTAATTCCCAAACTCCTTTAGAAATTAAGTAATAATAGTAATAATAATAATAATAAGACTCCTCATATTATTTTATATTTAATATTTCTAGAATATTAAATAATAAATATTAAGCTATTTAATTTATTATATCACCATAGATTAAATTAAATATATTTAAATTATTATTACGATTATGTCATTAACTTCTTAAATAATTATTCTTCCTTTTATGGTGTAACCCTTTAGGTTCTCCATATTAAACCGGTTGTGAATAAATCAATTAGAACAATTCTAATCTTATTTAAATAAATAAATTAAAATATTAATTTATTTAAATACTAATATGTATTCTACAATAGGGATAAGCCTCCCTAGTAATTAACAACTTTCCAGATAATATAGATTTCAACATTAATCATAAAAGAACCTTTAAGTAAATAGTTACCGTACAATTCAATCCTTCCACCATACAATGTCCCAATTAAATATAAAACATGGAATTACTGTCAATTCTTATTTATTTAATTATATGTATTTTGATCCTTAAATGCACAACTCCAAATAATGCAAATTAAAAACTCCTTTCTAATTTCATTCTGCCTTGGCCAAGGACTACTGGGTTGTTATTTATTGAAACACATAGGACATTTCTCTTCTTTTAGTAAAAGTAGTAGATTATTTATTGATCATACATTATCTCCATGTACAACTTATTATACTCAAGCATACCCTTTGATATACCCTAAGGGTCTGAAGGAATAAGTCAAAGTATAACTCATCATACACAAATTAATATGATGATCTCAAGTCCAAGCATCACTTGTACTACTATCACTACAGGAATTCATATTGACAGACAAGTAAAACTCCATTAGATATTCCTTAGCGAGCCACGTTCAGTGAACTTATTCTCTAATAAGCACCTACATACTTGTTTTAGTGTCTCCACACAAATGATCATGAGTTCAATCATCCTCATCTAATGAGCAAGCAACGTATGTATCGATCTATCCGGATTCACTAATCTCCAATTTAATAATCCAATGATTGTGAACTATTTTAGTTTTAAGCTTTTTAAGAATTTAGATCTCATTAGAATGATCATAATCATTATTCTAAAATCATTGCTTAAAACTATGGATTTATCACATTATAAAACAGCATCTTGTAGATAATTAAAATCCTTTAATAAATTAATACTTTTTATTAATAAATGAATAAGATTGCTACAAAGTATATGTTTTATCATCAAACATGATTGGTTTGTGTGCATACTACTTTCAGGAATTTTGATTATAAAGAAGGGGTACGACGCGATTTGGGTAATAGTGGACTGGTTGACGAAATCGGCTAACTTTTTGACAATAAGGGTTAAGTATAAATTAGACCAATTAGCTAAATTTTATGTTAAGGAAGTCATTTCCAGACATGAAGTACCAGTTTTGATTGTGTCGGATCGTGATCCACGATTCACATCGAACTTTTGGAGAAGTCTGCAACAACAGTTGGGAACGCAGTTGATGTTAAGTACAACGTATCATCCACAAACCAATGGACAAAGCGAAAGGATAATTTAGACGCTAGAAGATATGTTGAGATCTTGTGTCATGGATTTCAAGGGTGGTTGGGATGATCACCTACCATTAGTAGAGTTTGCGTATAACAATAGTTACCATGCGAGCATAGGCATACCGCTTTATGAAGCTTTGTACGAAAAAAAGTGCAGAACACCATTGTGTTGGGACGAAGTGGGAGGAAGCCGAATGCTAAGACCTGAAATGGTGCAGCAAACAGCGGATGTAGTGAAAATGATACGAATTCAATTGGTAGCAGCTTAAGACAGACAGAAGAAGTTTGTGGATTTGCATCGAGTAAACTGAGAGTTTGAAGTAGGCTCGTATGTGTTTCTAAAGGTATCTCCTTGGAAAGGAAAGATACGCTTTGAAAAGAAGGGAAAGTTAAGTCCAAGGTTTATAGGACCTTTCGAAATATTAAAACGGGTAGGAGAGGTAGCTTACATGGTAACATTACCTCCAGACTTGGAACGAATACATAATGTGTTTTATGTATCTGTGTTACGTCCTTATAAGCCAGACTATAAGCCTGTAATATAGTATAAGCCTATTCATATTGTAAAGGACTTAACGTATGAAGAGATGCCAATTCAAATCATTGATAGAAAGGAGCAAGTTCTGAGGAACAAAGTTATACATTTGGACAAGGTGTTATGGAGTAACCACGATGCCGAGGAAAAAATGAAGAAAAGATAAAGAAGAATTTCCCACAGTTATTTGTTTAATGTAAGACGAGATTCTGAGGACAGAATCCTTATAAGGGGGGAAGGATGTAACGACCGAGAAATTTAGATTTGTTGTAAAATAATTTTATTTAATTAAATAATAAATAAAAGTATATTATATGTTATTATAATGTGTTAGTTTGATAAAGGTTGTTCTATAACCTAAATATATTGGAATGTCGTAGTATTTTGGCTACGTGAAGGAATTATAGTGTTTGAATTTCCAAGACGAAAATAAAAGTTTTCCGAGAAATTTTTCAAAAAACACTATTCACAGATTTCTGCTCGGGAATTATTTTTGAACTTCCGAGAAATACGTAATGATAGAATATTAAGGGAGGATGGAATATGTAATAATATTTCAGTTATGACAAACGCAGTTTTTTGCGTGCGTACTTAATTTCAGAAGGTTAAAGAACGTAAAGACTTGTTTAAAGGAGGATCGTATAATATCAAGTATTATACGAAGTAATGAATACGAGTATGATATGAAGTATCATACGAGTATAGATGAATAAAGGTATGTCGTATATTATGAATAAGTATACGAGTTAATATACGAGAAGAATACGTGTATAATACGTTATAAGGCTTTAAGTCAATTGGATTGAACTTGTAGGATTTGTGTAGGAATTGTACAAGCCCATGTGAATTAATATTAAAGCCCAATGTTTGATTTTTGTCCATTGTGCCCTCACCTTGGATTTTCTATAAATATGTGAAGCTAGCTAGTTCATTTTACTTGTTAAATTTCCTCTAACATCTTATATTGAGAGAGAAAAGTGAGTAAGAGCTAGACTTTGCTAGAACAAGAAGAAAGAAGAAGAACTGAGCTAAGAATTTCAAGGGTAAGAATATTTGTTCATTAATCTTCCTCTCTTCAATTGTAGTTTGATAAAGAAGTGATGATTGATGGAGTATATATGATAAGAAGGAAAAAGGATGGTTGTTAGAAGACTTCAGCTTTAACAAACCATGTTGAAAAAGGAAATCATAAGTATAAAGTTATAAACCATTGAAAGTCATTAAAGAATTAGATTATGTTGTTGTTGATGGACAAGTTTAACACCATCATTTGTAGACTGAGATTATACATGTTGTGACAATGGAATGAATCCATTTGGAACGTTGTAAAAATCTCAAGTAACGGAGTTATTGTGGAATTTACGAAATTAGACGATAATCATCAAAATCGTGAAATTCTCAAAATGAAAGTCAAAAGTTAACATTGAACTCGGAAACGTTGGTTTTTCATGGAGATTAGTCTCAATTTGCATTCTAGAGTTGTGGACTCGAAAATGACCAAATTCTAACTTAGAACGAAGAAATGAGCTTTGAACGTTCATGAACGTTTATCGTTTTCATAAAAATGGACTTAAATGGTGAATTCCGTGTTAACGAATTCAAAAATGTAAAAATCTTACATAAACACTTAGTTCATGTAATTTGTGAGCTAATGGATTTTGAACAAGCCAATTCGGACTTGAAATGAACAATTTGTGAGTCTGGAAAGTTCACTAAGTAAACAAACTGTCAAAACTATCTGGTACACAGAGCTGGCACCGCGGCGCCAGCCAAGGCTCAAAAGGTGGCGCCACAGTGTCGAGCTGTGCCCATAAGCTACTGCAGAATGGCCCCGGAGCGCGGCAAATTGCACTGGGGATGGCGCCGTAGCGCCTGGTCCGACCATTAGTTACTATAGTTTCACGACGCAACGTGAGACTTATAAAAGGAAGTTGGCATCGCAGTGCCAGCACTAGACAAGGCACAGTAAAGAAGGTTTATGAATATATAAGGAATGACAGTTGATTAATAATGAAGTAATACATTAATAACCCTAATGTAAGCATCCTCAATGATTATTTTAACGTTGAGAATAGAACCTAAAGGTTGAAGAAAGATTACTTGAACATGAATCTAAAACATTACGATAAACCGTAACCAATGTTAAACAAATCTAATAAACAATTAGATTGAGAAGAAGGGTAAGATACGTTAGAAACCATACATGTCTGACTATGACCTAACGATGTATGTTACATGATTATGTATTGTAGAGACCTTAAAGACCCAAAAAGGAAAAGTATTTAATCTGTAGAAGACATCGAAGGCAAGTGTTCTAACCCTTGTCTATGTTCATTCTGGACAAGCTTTATGATTCATGTATCTTGCACATAAATTAATGTATGATGAGGTCAAAGCCAGTTCCTTCGGCTAGACTTACAATATTGATTGAATTTCTTATAATCTATTGAAATGTTATCAAAGTTGATATCTTTTGTCAAACTATTTTGGTATTAATTTCAAAGAAAGACTGAGTATGTTAAACAAACGTTTTGTCGACAAACGACAGGCACGTGAGGTTGCCAAAACTTAAACGTAAATACGTTTACAGAAGAAGTGTTGTACAACATAGAGTACTATAGGCTGATCACCTAGACGTGCTCGTAAGTAATACTGGACTTACAGACTTAGCGTCGGGTTGTCCTTTTCAAAGAAAAAATGAAATGCTCAAGGTCTTGGACCAACATCAATGTTTAATGAACGTGGTTCATTGTAAAATGTTTTAAAGAAATGAGAAGTGCTATTTTGAATTATCGATAGTACTTCATGACTATTGTTCAGTTATTGAAGATATACAATTCCTATGATTCAAGCCTATTGTTTAAATGAAATTGTCATACTTGTTGAGCTAGTTATGCTCACTCTTTCTGGAACCATATGAATGCAGCTAAGATTGAACGACCCGAGGGATCGAATAAGGATAAAGGAAAGGCTAAGGCAGACCACTAAACTGTCTATGTAATAGTATAGGTTTAATGTTGTAATTATTTGATATTATGACAAGAAACATGTGTAATGGTTATAAAGAACCTGGAAAGGGAATATTATTTTGGAATATATAGAAGACATATTCACTCTTTTGAGTTATTTCAATTGAATGTATGTGTGAATGGTAGTACCATGTAGCACCAACTGTCGGGTTAGAAGATACTCGAATTTGGGGGCTTCACAGTTTAGCTATCTATCGTTGTTGGGTAAAATCTATATACGCTCGCACGCAAGTGTACGTGGTCAATAAGTAATAAAATGCTAAGTCAAGTATCGTTCCCACAGACACTTAATAAGAAATTAATCCTACAATTATCAGCTTTATATTAATCCAAATTTTATTAAACTATCCAATTTAGTGATTATAACTATTAAAAACTGAAAACATAAAATACTAAGCAATCAACAAACTCAAAGACTGTAATTTCAAAGAAATAATGGAGAATTACGCTTACGACTTCACTTTAAGTATCACCCTGATTGTTATACCCTATTCCAGTTCAATTCACTATCTCAGTTTATTAATCAAGAACACTCAAGTAGAACTAGCCACCACTCGATGCACTAATATCATATTAACTTAAATCTATAGAGTAGATAGAATTAAGCTAAACACCTTAATTAACTAATTCACTATATCTCTATGTGAATTACAATCAAAGAAGGTTTAAATTCAAGTTCTCTATCAGATTACATGGGATGTTAATCCTATCTCTACCTTAACATTCATCAGGATTCTATTCAATCACGGAATTCTAGAACACGTGTTATAATGACTAAGTCTAGATTCATATTTCATCTCTCGATTCCATAAAATTCAACAAAAAATTGGTGATCAAGAAATTCATAAATTCAAACACAAATCATTATACATAAACTGAGAGATATGATATTAAACTGAAATTCAAAGCTACATAATCATCGTTTAACCACAAGATCCATCATAAGCCTAATAAAGAATTTAGTTCATCACAAATGAATTAAAAACTTAAAATATCAAAGAATTCATCATCCCAATTACAAGTACTGAATGAAGGAAAAATTGTGAATCAAGAACCACCCTTCTCCTTAGCTCCAATCTCGCAATTATCATGAATTTCTTCTTCAAGTCTTCCCTCCAATGCTCTCTGCTCAAATTTTTTCTTCTAATTCTCAATTGATTATTAGTTATTATCTCCCTTGTTGTATCTTGTTAATAACCACCCTAGGATACGTAATCTCAGTGTAATTAAACCTCAATCATAGTTCCAGACCATGCCAATCTCTCCCCTTCACGCCTCTGCAGTATTCCAATTAGAACAAAAATTCAGCTTTTCCCGTACCCCCGCCCAGGCGGGGGTTTTTGTTCTCCAAGTGCCCGCCCCGGTTGGGTAGGCTTCTGTTAAATCCTCAGTACCCCTATAATGATCAAGAAATTTATAATTTAAATATTTATGGAATTAAATAAATATTTTAAATAATTTATTTATTGAGGAAAATAAATAATTGATAATTATGGTGAATTAATTTTGTAACTAAATTGATTAATGCTAATTAAATTGAATAATGATAATTTTATTGAAGGATTTAATTTAAGAAAATAATTAAATTAAATCAATTGCTTAATATTTAAGAAAATAATTAAATTAAATGAATTGTTTAATTTAAAGAAAATAAATAAATTAAATAAAGTGATGTTTCTAATATATTAATTAAATTAGATATATAATTATTTATTAATTATAAGTATAAAGATAATAAGGTTTTTATTATTATTATAAGTTATTAAGCTAAAGTTTTTTAAATTAATCAACTATAGGTGTGACATGAAACTATATAATATATTAATATTAAAATAAATTTGTTTGGGAAATAGGTGCTTAGCCAAACAAGGCCTTTGGCTTATTCGACTGACGCAAACTTTTTATTTTTATAACTAAAAGAGAACGTGGGTTAGTGGGAGTCATTTTATGTTTTACGCATATTATATCCTAAGGCTAGCGTTCAGTTTTCTTATTCACGTATTTGGCTAAGGAGAAAACACAAAGGGTGAGAGAAGTTCGGTGGTTTTGAAGAGAGAATTCTCTAAGATTTCAAGAGGAAGGAAAGGATTGCTAAACCTTGTTGACATCTTTTTTTAGCATTTAATCAAGGATTAAAGGTATACTCTACTCCTATTGGTCATGCTTTGAGTCTTCGAGGATTATTTTTTGTATATTTCTAAATCACGTGGATTGATATATATATATATATATATATATATATATATATATATATATATGTAAGGTATAAAATATGTTAATCATCATATATGGTTGATGCTTGTTTGTTAAATACACGTGAATTTGGGTTTATAGGAAGAAAATATATATCAGTGTTCATGTTGTTGGATATGGCTTGGAAAGTAAAACTTTTCATGATCAATACTTGTTATAATCTATAATTTGTTGGTGGATTATGTTAGTATGTTAAGAAACGAAGATAACGTAGTTTGAACGAAGTGATTTGGGGAAAATTTGAGATGTCAGTGATGATTTTTGTGAAGAAGTTCAAAAATGGAGTTTTATATGAAAATATAGAATTTTGAGAAATTAAACTAGTTTTAGTTGATGTTAAATTGTGTTAATTGGTCTTAAATGTTAGCAAACATGTTTGTAATAGTTTGTACTAATTGTTGATGCTAATTTCACTGTTTTACGGGTGAAATTCGTGTTTGTTGGGCTAAACTCGGCTACTGTTCACTGCCGTTTCTGCCTCTGTCTGTGCACCAGCACAGCTACACTGGTGCCAAGGCAAAAATTGCACAGCTGCGCCAGTCCCAAGCGTTGCTGCGCCATTGGGTTTTCTGCAGTCGAGCACCAGCGCAGCTGCGCCGGTGCCAAGGAAAGGGACAACGCAGTGGCGCCGTGCCCTGAGCCCAGGCAGTGACTTCTGCCTATTTGCAGGTCATGTGTATCAGACTTATATTAGTTTAGTATGCATGTTAATGATGTCGAGGCGTAACATAAACTATAATATCAAATTATAATGTGTGGTAATGCGAAATATGAAGATTTTTAAATAATTGTTTAATAAGTTATAAAATGAAATCAAATGTGATGTTTTCCAAAGTTAGAGATGAAAGATTAAGTTATGTTCCATCGTAATGAGATTTCAGATTCGTTAAGTATGTTAACCTACGTGGTTAGGTGCTAGATTAGGGTTATGACCTAAATGATTGTTTAAACCCCTAAAGCTAATATTCATACAACTAATTATTGTTGTGATTTTAATGATGTATGTAGGGTAATTGGAGATTATTTTACACTTGTGTAGCTTACAAACAAGGCAAGTTCTCTAACTCTACTTTCATAATTGTGCAAGTTTCTAAACTTATCTTTTACATTGAGCAAGCTTTCTAACTTCATTCTTTTGTTTATGAATGCAAGTTTCTTATCCTAAACTTTCATTGATCAAGACTATTGATTCTATTCTTATGTATGACTAAATAAGCTCATGTAACATAATTCGTTACATCGAATGAGTTACACATTCTAATTTCTTGTTATTATTATTCAAAACGTATATTGTTCTAACACATTGATTCAAAAGAGATTGTTCTAATTCTTTGAATATAATACTTTGCATGTATATCATGTTTATTCAGTTATACATTGTTGATATCCGATCTTTGACTTTGATAGCCTTGTTCAGTTATACATTCTTGTATTAAACCTTTATTGATGGAAATTGAATAAGTGTTCTAAAATTTTAGAAACACTGATAAGCTAGTTCCAAACTAAACTTTCTTTAGTGCGGAAATTATAAATTCAAACTGAGATGAACAACCCTAACATAGGGGATTTGGTACGTGTAACGTGTAGATGTTTGTGCACAATACATGGTATAAAGGGTTGATCCCCCTAAGTACGTTAAGAAGAATCTCTACAGTCTAATTAACTGTTAAGGTTGGGGTAATAATACTTAATCACCGTGGACATAGTTCGTGGTCATAAGACCCTCAGATATTAAAGTTCGAACTTGTTTATGTTTCTATTCGTGGAACAAGTTCATTATTTTATAGCATTCGTTGTTCATTCTCATATGGTTATTATTACTATTCTTTATGTCAGTGAGCAATTGTTTGCTCACTCTTGCAATTAAACAATGCAGCTAAAGTCGAAAGAGATGATGAGTCGTCTACTAGCAAGGGAAAGGGCAATATGTCCAAGTGTTGAAGAATTACTTAAAGTTTATTTAAATGCATGATGTTATAAGACTTTTTTTATTTTATAATTTATTCCGCAAACTGATGTAATAATTTAAGGTCAGATTACTTGGGATTGTTTATGAGACGATGTAACCCTTTAATGGGAAAGATTATTGTTTAAGTTATTTAATGTTTATCCTTTATTATGGGTTGCTAGATGTAATTATTTTGATAGTGAGCAACAAATTCGGCGAAAATGAACTACCCGGATTTGGGGGTGTTACAACCCCCGCCCCGGCGGGGGTTTTACATGTACAAGGTCTCCTCGACGGGGGTCCCTTCTGCTATTGTCCAGCTTTTGCTAATTTCCTTGCAAACTTTAGCCAATTTACCACCTCTTAAGTCCAGATGTCATGCCAGCACACCTAAACACAAAACAACAATAAACAAGTTAAACTAAACATAAAAAAAAAAATTAACACGGTTTAAGCTCAGATTAGAGGCCGATTCCTAGGTATAAAAATCACTCATCAAACTCCCCCAAACTTAGAACCGTGCTAGTCCTCGAGCATGAAACAAAACAAAAATGCAATGCAATGGAATGGAATGAAATGTGACTAGTCTACATGCCTATGAATCCTGTAGTCGTGATAAAGTCCAGTCTGTTCTACCGGCCTTAGAGAAATCAAGCAAACACGACACCACTTTATATCAAAACCAATCACTAATTCCTATCAATCATTAAATCTTAAACTGTTATTGATGGTATAGTGTGTGTGCTAAACATCTATGCTCATTAATATAATGCTAAATATAACACATAATAAATCTCTTTAAAGGTATCATACAATGTAAACTCACAAATATCACGAATAAGCTAAATCCAACTAAATCCAAACATCCACCGAGTTCAAAAGTCCAATCCTAGATACTTATGCTTTACTTTTCATTACGGGGGTTTTTTGATCTTTTCCCGTGTTATTGTTTTTGTTTCTCTTTTTTTGTTAAGCATGACTATGCAATGTCTCATTCCATTAGGCTAACAGTGCTAACCCTTAGCGAGCTTTCGACCAACGACTCCCAGACCATAAAAGACCTTAGGGTGCTAGGTGTAAAGACACTCCCTCGGGCGTACTTGCTCAAGAAACAAAGGCCCGAAACAAGACTAGTCACGATATTTATTCATTATTATTTTATTTTTATTTTTTTTAGATAAGCTTATATATCCCAAATTTTTTCACAAACTTAAGTTTTTGTCTAAATTTAGCCATCTTCGCCTATTCATGTCTCTCATTCATTCAAACTAGTATTATCCTTAAAAATTTCATTATGTATCAATTTAAACTTAATTAGTAAACAAAGTTGTCTCTAACGTGCTAACCTTGATTATACCAGTTTCAAACAGGCAAAGATCCAATTCATAACAGAAAATCACATCAAAGTTCTAAATTTCGGTACTATACTTGTCTACTTAATTTCATTCTCATCATTGACCAAAATAAACTGAACTATAAAAAACCACTGGATTCATGCAACTAATTTACTTTTTTTATATATGGAATAAACATAAAAGAATTACAAACGAAATAAAAACTACTTATCAAACTAATCTACTATTAAACTACAAGAATGCAATGTAATAAAACTTAAACTGTAACGACCGAGAAATTCAGATTTATTGTAAAATAATTTTATTTAATTAAATAATGAATAAAATTATATTATGTGTTAATAAGATGAAGGTTGTTCTATAACCTAACAATGTTGGAATGTTATAGTATTTTGACTACGTGAAGGAATTAAAGTGTTTGAATTTTCAAGACAAAAATAAAAGTTTTCTGAGAAACTTTCCGAAAACACTATTCACTGATTTCCGCTCAGGAATTATTTTTGAACTTCCGAGAAATACGTAACGATAGAATATTAAGGGAAGATGGATTATGTAATAATAATTCAAGTATGGAAAACGTAGTTTTTTGCCTACGGACTTAATTCGAGAACGTTAGGGAAAATAAAATGTTAACTAGTTAAAGCAATGATCGTATGATACGTATGTATTGTACGAGGTAATGATACGAGTATGATGCGAAGTATTATACAAGTATGTATGAATGATGGTATGTCGCATATTATGAATGAGTATACGAGTTAGAATACGAGATTAATACATAGAGAATACGTTATAACTCTTTAAGCCAAATAAAATGGACTTGTAGTATTATGTAAGGAGTGTAAAGTCCAATAGGGATTAATGATAAAGCCCAAATGCTAACTAATGTTAAGGCCCAAGTGGTTGTTAATGAACAAACCAATGTTTGTTTAATGTAACCCAATGTATAAGTTAGGTTAATTAAACCTAAAGCCCAAAGTAAGAATTCAATGGGTAAGGATGATCCATGGGGAAACCCATGATCACATGGGAGATCTAGGTGGCCAAGCAATGGATAAGATTTGTGGTGAGCAAGTAAACTTGATCACCAAAAGAGGAATAGTAAGGAGGTAGCTTAAGGAGGTGGAATTAAGGAGGCGGGATTGGTTTATTGACTAAACTACCCTAACCTTGGCTTTCCTATAAATAGAGAGCTAGATGGTTCATTTATTAATTGTTAACTTTCATCCAACAACTTATAACTTATTGGTTAGAGTGAAAAAGCTAGAAAGCTAGAAAATTTAGTCTTTCATAAACCAAGTAAAAATGCAAGAAGAAGAATTAAGTTGATCATCAAGGGTAAAAACCTTTAATCCATTATTGATCTTCCTCTCTTCAATATAAGTTTGATAGAGAACTGTGGATTGGTGGAGCAAGTATGCTACGGAGTATGAGAATGATTATGAAAGGACTTAAACCTTAATAAGTAATGAACAAGTAATTCAAACTTATTTAAGTTATGAACTTATGAAGAACATGTAAGAACTTGTCATATGTTTACCTTAATAAAGTTGTATGATAAGGAGAAGCAAGGATGGTTTTTAGAAGATTAAAACCATGATAAATCATGTAAAGTGAAATCATAAGTATATAAGTTGTGAGCTTATGAAAAACTAATAAGAACTTATCATGTATATAAGTTAATAAGATATGTATGTTAAGATATTAGTATGGTGGAAAGAATCCTTTTGAAATAATAAACAAATCATAAGTAACGAAGTGTTGCCAGAATTCTCACGATTAGACGATAATCGTCGAATTCATGAAATTCTCGTAATGGAAGTCAAATTTTGACATTGAGCTCAGAAATGTTGGTTTTCAATTGGAACAAGTCTTATTTAGCAATATAGAGTTGCGAACTTGAAAATGACCGAATTCTGACTTAGAACGAAGAAACGAGCGTTGAACGTTCACGAACGTTTATCGTTTTCGTTAAAAATGAACTCAAAGGTGAATTTCGAGTTAACGAAGTTAAAATGTAAAATTCTCGCATTAACACTTAGAGTATGTGATTTGTGAGCTAATGGCTTTTAAACGAGCCAATTCGGACTTAAAATGATCAAATTTGGAGTTCGGGAAGTTCAAAAAACTGTCAAGTATCTGGTGCACAGAGCTGGCGTCGCGGCGCCAGCCCAAGGCCAAAATGTGGCGCTGCAGCGCCGTGTGCATGGCCCTGACCTACTAAACTTTAACGTCGTGGCGTGGCCTAGAGAGCTGAGAATGGTGCCGTAGCGCTGGGTTGGTACTTCAGCCACTGAAGTTTCACGCCGCAGCGCGGCTTAGAGGGAGTAAGCTAGCACCGCAACACCAATTAAATTAAATTAACTTACCTTAATTAACTTAATGTAACATCAATTAGGTTGTTGTAAACCTTAAGTAATACACTAAAGGTTGAAGATAAGATGAATGTGAACATAAGAACAAGATAATGCAATAAGCCAGAACCAATAAAAAATAATCTAATGACTAATTAGATTGAGAAGAAGGGTAAGATACATTAGGAACTATACATGCTTATTCATGACCTAATGTGGTATGTTATGTGATCATATATTGTAGAGACCTTAAAGACTCAAAGAGAATTTGTTTTAACAGTAGAAGACGCTAAAGGTAAGTGTTCTAACCCTTGTCTATGTTCAATCTAGAAAAGCTTTGTGATTCATGCATTCTTACGCATGAATTGATGTATGATGAATTTGAAGCTAATTCTTTCCGACTAGACTTAAGATGTCTGGGATTTCTTATAATATATCAACGTATTGTCAATGTTTTGCCAAATTATGTTAGTGTGGTTTTCAAATGAAGACTGAGTATGCTAAATAAATGTTTTGTCGTCAAACGACAAGCATGTGAGGTTGCCAAAAACTTAAACATACATACGTTTAAAGAAAGTAGTGTTGTACAACATAGAGTACTATAGGCTAATCACCTAGACGTGCTAGTAAGATATGCCGGACTTTCAGACTTGGTGACGGGTTGTCCTTTTCAAAGAAAGTATGAAATTCTCAAGGTCTTGGACTGAGTTATATGTTTAATGAATGCTATTCATTGTGAAATGTTTTGAAGGAAAAGAAATGCTATTTTAAAATATAAATAGTACTTCATAGTTATTGTTTAGTTATTGAAGATATACGATTCCTATATTTGAAGCATGCTATTTGTTGGTATTGTCATACTTGTTGAGCTAATTATGTTCATTCTTGCTTGAACCATATGAATGCAGCTAAGACCGAACAGACTGAAGGACCTAGTCAGGATAAACAGAAGGCTAAGGCAGACCGTTGAACTATCTATGTAATAATACGGGCCTTTAGCAACGACTTTATAAGTCATTGTCCTTCGTTGCAGATTGTGTCATGCTTTCACTTTTTACAATGAAATTAATAAGTCGTTGCAAAATTTCGTTGCTAATTCATTGGCGGGAAAATTTTTTGTTAGAAATTCGTTGCAAAATTTTTAGCCAATTGATTTCCCGTCATCGTGGGCAACATAAGTTTTTTTGTTGCTAAAAATGGGGCTTTAGCAACGATTTTTCAGGCAACGACTTATAAAGTCGTTGCTAAAAGTGTATGTTTAGCAACAAAACTTGTCCTTCGTTGCAATTGTGTCAGACTTTCACTTTTTACAATGAAATTCATAAGTCGTTGCAAAATTTATAACCACTTGATTTCTCCTCATCGTGGGCAACGAAAGTTTTTTTGTTGCTATATTTGGTTGCCTAATATGGACCACATTCATTGGCAACAATTTTTATTTTTGTTGCATATTTTATATAACTTTTTGCAACGACTATTAAAATGTTGCCTTAAATTAAGATAATCTCAATAAGCATGTTTTTGTAAGACCATATTCGGTTTTCGGAGAATTGTCAAAAAATATTCGTATTTAGTATTTAAAAATTATGTCCAAATGCGGAACATATTCGTTTCCATTTTTTATTCGAATAAACAAATTATTCAAATATCCGAATTCGAATGTCAATCACCTAATAAACAATTTATTTATAAAAAGTAAAAAAAAAATATTGACCAATTACTAACAAATCACAACCATTTAAAGTTGTAAAAATACGTATCATAAATGGGAGACATATCAAATACATCATTATTCATAATTGATCATAAAAATTAATTAAAATTTACTAATATAAATTGTATATATAAGCTGTATAAATTGTACTTATAAGTTACTGACTTGGCACACGTCAGTAGATCTGACGTGGTATTTAATACGAAAATTTGACATGTGTATGATGCTGACGTGGCAGGTCTTTTGAATTTTTTCCAAAAAATTTCTCTCTAGAGATTTGAACTCGCAACCTCACATTTGAAATTTTGGTCATATGACCGCTGGAGCAACATGGGTTAACTATTAATATTTTGTAAGGATTAATATTTATATAAAAACATGACATTTCCCCCATATATTCCATCAGAATTTGAACCGTCATTGCAATCTTTTTTTTAAGCAATTATTTTTTAAAGAAAAATTTAACCCAATCTTTTTTAAAAAAAAGAATTTTATTTTTTAAATTTTTTTTGTACCAACTCCACTTTAAAAATCAGTACCAACGTTGGAATCTCTTTTTTTGTAAATTATATTTTTTTTAAAAAATTACTGCCATTTTTAAAAAAAATGAATTTAAGTTTCTTTTTTTCAAAAAAAACTGATACCAACTTTTTTTAAGTGGCGTTAGATTTGTATTTTTTTTATTTTTTTTAAAGTCACTTTATAAATCAAAATTTAAAGTTACTTTATGAATTATAAGTCAAAAGCTTTAGATTTAAAAATGTATGAGGAGTAAAAGACAAAACTTAGAGTTAAATCTAAAAAAAACTGTTAAGTGTCGTTCGATTTGTATGCTTCAACCATATATCTAGTAATTATTTTTTTTAATAATAATAATAACAGTTAGTTATTTGAAGGATAATAATAATAATAATAATAATAATAATAATAATAATTGTTATTGTTATTACTCCTGAGTCTCTGCAGTTTACTACTCCTTACTCACCTGAGGTGCCATTTCTATTTCTCTTTCTTTCCGTCTCTGTAGATATATATGAATGTGATGATGCAAGTTCGCTTTTGGGGTCAAACACGACAATGACTTGATTTTAGTAGTGATGATACTCCACATTACACTAATTTGATATATTCTAAATTACTTGAATACCTCGTGGTAAAATCTAAGTTGAATTGTATGCATGCATACCAATAATCATAAATTCATAATAATTTAGTGGTAAAAGTCTTTTTTTATATAATTATTATATAAAATTTTAAATTCGAGTTAATTTATTGACAGAAGTTAGAATTTAGTGGGTTTTACAAATTAAAATTAAATTTTTCTTACATTTATTTTATTTTTATTATTTTTATTTTTATTTTTATTATTTTTATTATTATTATTGTTATTATTGTTATTGTTATTGTTATTGTTATTGTTATTGTTATTGTTATTGTTATTGTTGTTATTATTATTATTATTATTATTATTATTATTATTATTATTAGTACTATTATTATTATGAATGTTATTATTATTATTATTATTATTATTATTATTATTATTATCACGCAATTAATTATGGTTTGTAGTGAAGGAGAAGAAAGGAATATATGAGAGAAATCTCATGTTTTGATATAAATATTAATCCTTGCAAGATATTAATAGTTGATCCATGTTGTTCTAGCTGTCATATGACCAAAATTCCAAATGTGAGGTTGTGAGTTCAAATCTTTGGAGAGACAATTTTTGATATAAACACATTTTTTCTTTTGTATTTGTTAATAGAAGTGAAAAGAATGTTTTTTTCATGGAAGGAATATTTTCCTTATCAATTTAATGGGTTGTATTGCTAAAGGATTTATAGGAGCAAGTAGGAGCAGTTTATTGAAATTGGCGCTTCTGCATTTTTGGAATGAAGTATTCCGTTATTTTGCCAAGTGTTTCAGCTTTGTGATTAATCTGATAATATTGGAATGGTTACTTAGATAATGTTAAATTTTGATTTAGAAGGATCGATTATTTTAGGTTCTTGATTCTTATTGTAAGATCAAAAAATATCTGAAGATCATAAAATAATTACTACAAGAAATTATGGATATAGTGAAGAAAATTTTGTGAAGGAATTCATTCCTTCACATGAGGAGTTTTCTAGCGAAGGAACAGTGAAGAAAAATAATGTAGTGACAATATAGTTATTAGCGAAAGAAATATACTTCATAATTTATATTTTTTTCCTCGCAAAATTGAGGTTGTAAACAAATATTTGGCACCAATTTATGATGAACATTTGCGAGAAAAAAATAATTAATGAAGGAATTATTACTCAATATATGCTATTGTTCAGAGGTTTTTTGTGAGAGATAAAATTGATTACTATTTTGTTCTAAATAATTTTTTTAGAATTAATTGTGTTGAATATAAATTGTAATATAAATACATTAAATTTTTTATAGTAGTAAATTTACTTTTAATAAAACTTTTTAAGTAATAATTTGAGGAATATATAGAGCACAGATGCCAAAAAATACTCGTACGTTCTACAAAAAGAATTAAGTTTAAATTTGTTCTTTAATTTGTTATATACCATAATTCAAATTGTAATATAATTAATATTTTAATAAATTTATTATTATTATTATTATTATTATTATATAAGTAAATTACAATATTAATTAAATTAATATTAAGCTACAATAATTTTAATTTTTAAATATTATAAATTGACAATAAAAAATATAATAATTATGACTTTTCTGTGAATTAGATTACAAGGTTAAGTTTTTGAAATAATAATTTTACATATAATTAATATTACTAGTAAAAGAGTTGTTTTTTTAAAAAAAAATGTTACCAAATCTTTGTTTTTTTGGAGCAGATCAGTATTCCTTTGTGTGTGGAATAGAGTCGTGTTCAGCGTGTGCGTGTGCGTGTGCGTGTGCGTGTGCGTGTGCGTGTGCGTGTGCGTGTGCGGTATTAAAAGGAAAAAGAGATCAAGGGTTTCACTCTTTCCTTGGCCAAAATTTATGTTTTAACCATATAGATGGGCTAGCTCTCTACCAATTTGGGTTTCCCTTCTCTTCCTTAGCCATAGTTTAGGCGGGAGAAAGAAAAACTTAGCTCTCAATCGAAGGTTTATCCAATCAAAGCACAAACAGAAAGATGGCGATGATAGAGATAGAGAATAAGCGATGCGAATTAGCGAGGTAATAGAGTAGTTCGGCAAAATTGATGGTGAAACAAGGCGAATGATTGAAGTAATACTATCACCAACACATCCACGATCTTCAGCTCTAAGTTTGCCAAAAGACACACAATCTCAATCACCTCGAAGCCCAACATAATGACCTCAATTCCAGAGGTTTCTTTTCAATTCACTCTTCTCCAAGTTTTTGTTTATTTTAAGCGCAATCCTAACCTAGATTTTGTATATTTTCCTCTTCAATTGATATTGTTGTTTCCACTTTATCATCAGATTCCGCTTCAGCATATAATAGTTGTTTCGATATTTAGAGTTATATATTGTAATTTTTAGTAGATTTCGTTGCTACATGTGTGTTTATGAGCCCTATCCAGTGTCCAGTGTCCTGAATATTCTACTTTTATCTAGAGTAATGTGGTCAAATTAGATAACCATGTTGTGGTTGACTGCTGATCTGTTGTTTTGTTTGTCAAAATTTTGGTAATTATTCTTTGAAGTCTTAAGTTCGTTGTTATTATATTGAATGTGATTCTGTTTTTTCATGGGCCATATGCTTTATTAGTTATGTCTTGTCAATTGCTCTTGACAACTTTAGATATGTCTTACATTTATTGATGAGTTGACAGTCCTTTTACCATCATATCCATACTCTTAATAATGAAGTTTAGTTTTCTTGTATATTTGTTATGGTAGGAAGCCTCTTCATTATGTTTAGTTTTAAGTTCTCATGTCTAATAGTTAGCATCTTGCTATACGTAGTTGGCAGATTTCACTGTTCAAAATAAACATGTATGTTAAGACACCAGTATAAATGCCTTACTTTTTGAAAATAGCTATCACATTTTCAAGGCTACATTTATAGTTGATGCACACAATTAAGCAGCAAATTGAGTCTCTGTTACTTCAGAGCCGATCTCTTGGATTTCAACGAGTGATCTAATTGGTGCTAGGATTTTGTGTGTGTTTGTTATGCCTAATTTTATAATGTGGTTTTTGTGTTTTCCTTCTGTTATTTTATTTCATTCTATTGAGCTTTTGCTTGCTCTGTAAACATTGAAGGTGGAGATGATACCGATCCCTCATCATACTCTGGTAAGATTGTTGAGTGTTCTTGGGATTCCGAGGAAAATGTATGGATCTGTATGCGGGTCAGGACAGATAAAGCAACCCCAAATGATTTCAACACCTACAGAAAGGTCAGCTAGATGCTAATTATATTTATTTTTTGTTTCAATACTGACATTTTATCTCCAGATTGATTAAATGTTACACTCGCTGAATTGAAAGCAGGTCATGAGAAGTATAAAAGGACAATATCACAGAGGACATCTTGTTGAATGAAATCAATGAGATTATTCGCCTGCCAATGTATGCAGATATGACACTTTTAAATAGTTTATAATATTAATTATTTCTTTTAATAAATTATAAAATAAATAACTTTACAGTACGATTAACTTTAAAATTTTATATATTGATCATTATAAAATGAAATTGAAAAAAGATGTTGAAATAATGGTGGATTCCCTAATAGCCCTCTGATCCATACTTAAGTTCCCAATCAAAATTGAAATTCCAAATCATGCCAGCACATGATTTATATCTATATATGTTTATATATATACAGCTTGTACGTTACTACTATGATCCTTCTCCCTCTATATTAAACCCTAGCTATTTTATCTCTTGTTCGACGATACAGTTGTATAGCAGCAGCTGGAAGAAGATGGTGCAGGTAGCAATTCAAAATCGGATATATCACTGCTTGGAACATTTGCCAGTAGTGCTTTTACTGCTTGTTTCGCTGAGGTATTACTCCATTTGCCAGGTGGTATGGATATGACGAGCAGATATCAAATTGATTTTGAGTTTTGGCCAATTTAGCATCCTATTGATCCTTCGGATGAGGATCACCCAGTCAAGTGCCCAATGCCAAACTATTCCCTTATGAATATAACTACTTCTTGCCACTCTCTCTCTCTCCTCATTGTTTTGTTCAATTATGGTAATTTGGTTCATGTTAATACTTCATCCCTTTTTCTCAAACTTAAAATCTATCTTACATACCTAAAACCAAGACCATGAAAATAACTTGTTTAAAACTCCCTTCAAGGCTTGGAGTGGTAAAATTTGATTTGAAGTTCAATTCAAGTGTAAAACAGTGCAGTCAGCAGCATTGGCTTGGCTTGGCTTGGCTTTTAATTCTCTGTGGATTAAGCACTAACTGTGTCTTAACAAAGAGTATGCGAGTCCTACTTTCTAAATTGGGTTCATGTGTTCTTTGTGGTCTCCCTGTTAGAGTCGAGTTAACCCACAACATAAAAGTACTCGTAATGCAGCATAACTAAGTGTCGTCGCTCACAAACTTTTTTACAAGTAATCAACCGTTCAATTCTGACATTTCATATATACCATATGAAAAGGATGGAAACATGCACGAAGACCAATTTTCCGAGAGCTTACGGAAGAGAGCAGAACAATAGCTATCCAAGAAAGAGCAAAGGGTGCTGCCAGTGGCTGTTGCAGAGCCTCCCCCCTCCTCCTCCTGCACGAGCTTTGCGCAAGAGGCATCACACACTTACTAGTAGTGTAGACCATGCAATCAGCCCTTTACTGAGAATTCCACCCCCGAAATCTTACAATCTTTCATATGCTTCAGCAGTTCAACAAATTCGAATCTTGACAATTTGAAAACTACAGTGGAATTAGATTGTTAACTTCATTGTACGTGCATTTTGATTTAATTATTTCTTATGCTAGATTTTTAAGCTGTTTTTGTGAATGTTGATTTTGTGCGTCAAATCATGGTCGATGGGTTATTTTGGTGTGCTAAAATTTTAATCTTTTTAAAAAGTTTAGTTTGAAGCATTTTAGAAGTTTGTGAGTTGTCTAAATTCATAGGTTGAACAAATTTATGTGTATTGGAGTAGAAGTAATTCTTAAGAACTAAAGTGCATAGGGAGACTTGGTTGTGTATCTCTGGCCCCAAATGACCATAATTTACATCAATTTCAACAGATTACTATTAGCACTTTCTGTTATAATATATATCTGTATGTTTATGAATTACTAATTGACTTGACGTGCCACCTATGGTAGGGACAGACCCTGAAAACCCATAAGTGACAATAGAGAGGACCCCAATTGACGATGAACCGTTTTCTTGACTTGCTTTCAAGATCATGAGTGATCCTTTTGTGGGTTCCCTGACTTTTGTAAGAGTATATGCAGGAAAGCTTACTGCAGGATCTTATGTATTGAATGCAAACAAGGGAAAGAAAGAGAGAATCGGAAGACTTCTGGAAATGCATGCCAATGGACTTTCCTGATCCTGTTATAAAGGTTGCTATAGAACCTAAGACTAAAGACGATGTTTATAAGATAGGAGCTGGTTTGGTCAAGCTTGCACAAGAAGATTCATCTATCCACTTCTCACGGGATGAAGAGATCAACCAAACGGTTATTGAAGGAATGGGAGAGTTGCATCTTGAAATTATTGTTAATCGGCTCAAGAGAGAGTTTAAGGTTTGCATCTGTTATTCATCGCATCAATTTCTAATTTGTTTTCCAGTTGTTTGTTTTTCTTAACATAGTTTCTTATGTTTTAACATACACACCCATATACACAAGCAGACATGTGCATAGAGATGCACAAGAATACACACAGAGATGCACATGAATACACACAGATATGTAATCTAGAACCTTGATACTTGAATTTTCAACTTTCACTCGTTCACTTTTATACATATGTTTTTGAATTATACTGTATGGACTATATGAGTCATTATTAACTTTTACACTGATATTTTATAGGATTATGTTGCTACAAGATGGTATAGAGCTTCAGAATTACGTTCTTTTTTCTCTAAGATGGTATAGAGCTCTAGAATTGCGTGATTCAAGTAGAATCTTTTCCTTCTCTACTATTCTTATATGGCAAAACTATGTTTTTTTACCACTATACTTGACACGTTTTACTTAATACACCACTGAACTTTTAATTTTTTGGATTACCCCATTAAACTATTAAAAAATTTTAATTGGGTCATTCCGTCAAAAATAGTTGACAGACGTTAAGGTGTCGTTGACGTGGCAAAAAAATTATTTATGTGGCAAAAAAAATCAAAAACAGATTTTTTAAAAAAAAATTAACATTTTAAAGTTTTAAAAATAACAAAAACATAATAAAATACAACAAAAAATAAAAAAAAGTTAATTTTTTTTAAAAAAAATATATATTTTTTATAACAGATTTTTTTTAAAAAAAATAGAATTCTATAAAAAAAATATTTTTTTAAAAAAACAGATGTTTTTTAAATAGAATTCTATAAAAAAATGAATTTTTTTTTTAAAAATATTTTTTTTGAAACACAGTTTTTTTAAAAAAATAGCTTTTTTTTAAAAACATATTTTTTTAAAAAAAATAGAAATCTAAAAAAAATGCGAGACCCCGAATTTTAGGAAATAAAAGTATTCAATTTTTTTTATTTTGGTAAATAACACTGTATTGATTATTGATGCTTATGTGATGAGTCACTCAGTTTTGTTTTATTGGTATTATTAATGTAATAAAACAGAAAAGCTTTTATATAAAACAAAATACTTTTATAAAGCTATCTGTTTTATTAGATAATAATTAGAATATATTATATTTTATTATGCATAGTGTTTGTATAGTGCCTACATAGTGTTTGCATAGTAAAATCTTTTATAAAGTTATTCGTTTTATTAGATTATAAATAGAATATATTATATTTTATTTAAAAGATTTTGCTTTAAATATGGATTGTCAGATTAAAGTAAATCAATCTGAACCGTTCATGAGTTAGTTACTATTCAGTCCATTTTTCTATAAATAGAAGCGCATTCATTCATTATTTCTTACGAATTCACTGAAACTCTAGAGAGAAACTATAGAGAGAGTTCTTCTTCTATAATCTTGAGCGTATTTCTTTAGAGTTTAAGAAAGCTTTGAGCGTAGTGCAAGTTTTCTTCAAGTATATTAACGCCCTTCCAGTCGGAATAATTTTTTTTAATGTAGGTGATATAATTGTCGTACTCGTAAAGAATATTATTATAATTTATTATTCTGTTGGAATAACCGGTATAAGCGGTCTACCCTATATTTGGTAAAATTCTTCTGTTATTTCATTCTTTATTATTATGTTGGAATAACTTATTTATGTGAAGTACCGCATACATGGTGAAAATTTTCTAATATTCCATTATTTATTATTCTGTCGGAATATCCTGTCTGTGCGTTTACGTCGGACTTGGTTCTATTATTTATTATTCTGTTGGGAATATCCTGTCGGTACAGTATATCGCACGCATGATGAATCTTTCTGTTATTTCATTCTTTATTATTCTATTGGAATAACCTGTCTATGTGGATTACCACATGCTTGGTGAATGATCCTTCGTATTCATACGAATAGTATTTTCATTAAAAAGGGGTTTCTGTCAGGGGCATATTCGTAATTTTTTTGACCCTCAAAAATTCTAGAAAATTTTGAAATGATAATTTGATGAGATTTCTAGATTGTGTCCAAAAATTGCGATTTTTGGATGTATAAATTAAGAGATGAATTTTATAGAAAAATACTATTTTAAAAGTAAACCCTTATAACTCCTTGTGGTTAACTCTAAAATTGGTGAAATTTTTATTGGGAGTACATGTATATAATAGGAGTATACTCTGTAAATTTCGAAATTTTTGGACAAAAGTATTATTTATGATAAATGTCTAAATATTCAGCAGTTTTATCCATATGAAAAATAGTAAATAAATTTTAAAAATTTTGAGAAAAATATATGTTTAAGATGGGACTATATTCTGCTAAATTTCAGAAAAGAAATATTTTTGGGACTGATTTGATATTTTTCATAAAAATGAACTAGTTATGAGTAAATGAATTAAATATGTTATGTAAAGTAATAAAATTAGAAAATAGAATTTTATGGCTTGAGAATCTTATATAGGGTATATGTAGATTTTGATGATGGATTTAATCATTGATTATGAAATCTTATGAGTATGACATTTTTGAATGATAAAATGTATTATTTGATAAATTGTAAACAATTCAAATAAATTGTTTATAAGTTTAAGAAATTATTAAAATATTGTTATAATATTAATAATATTAGATTATGAGATTATTAAGTGATTGATAACATTTGGTTATTATTGAACGATGGATAAATTGTATTATAAATGTTTAATATATATCTTTTATCTCATTTGATTGATTCTTATATCATTATTATCATCTTCATGCTTATATTGTGTTGAAAGTCATATGTGGCTTGTAGTGCATAGATTGATTTGGTATGATTATGATCAGGGATTATTCGGTATAATCATGATCATAATGTTACAAATGATGTGAAAAAAATCTTCATTGGCCCGTAGTGCATTGATGGACAATTTTTAATATGATTATGGCTATGTATTCTCTTCGGCCAAGGGTGCAAAGATGAATTATTTTATGGCATGATCAGGACCGTTGATGAAAATACGATTATCTTTGGCCCGTAGTGCATGGATAATTCGTGGTCGCGATACTAATGAACATCCTTGGCCTGTAGTGCAGGGACGATTCGATGATGTGGATTAATTATTGAGCTGTGTCTCAGCGATGAAATATTAATTTATGGATGTGATAATAATGAATATCTTTGGCCGTAGTGCATTGATAATTCAGTGATATTGATTGATTATCGAGCTGAGTCTCAACAATGAAATATAAATTCATGGATGTGATATTAACGAATATCCTTGGCCGTAGTGCAGGGGTGATTCGATGATGTGAATTATTTATTAAGCTGAGTCTCAGCGATAAAATATTTATTATACACTTTTAATGCGTAGAAGATAGTAGATATCATGTTCTACTTGACTCTTCTAAAATACAGTTGTATGTCTTTAGCATGAAGTGCAAAGATGAATTGTTAATGAATATCTTTGGTCGTGGTGCAAAGATGAATTTATTAGTATGATTATGAGCAGGAATTCTGATTAGGTATAACCATGATTTTTGATGTTTCAAGTGAAGATATGTTATGAGAATTATCTTCGTTCTAGTTGCGAAGAGGAATTTAGAACCACAATTATGATTATGAGTTATTCATATGATTGTGGACAAGAACTGTTGATTTATTTTAATGGATAAAACATTATTGGTGGACTTTTAACATAGAGAAGATAATAGACCTTATGGTCTATTTGACTAATTCTAATGGATTGCTCGTTCCGCTGCAACTATGGTTGAAAAGTTATATCATCTACCATATGTTCTAAATCTCTGATTTATTATTGATGAAAGCTATTGATAATTTAATTATCTTTAGTCATGATATTCCTTATTGGGCTAGTTGTGCTCACCTTTTTTGCTTCACAATTCTTTTCAGGTAATAAAAGTATTGCCGTAAGAGTGTTGCCGGGTCGAGCGTGGATACCAGGGGAATAGAATGGTGGTCTCTAGCTGTAGATGTTCTCTCTAAATAGTATAGAAAAGTGTGTTGTATTCTATACATCATTTAGTAGTTATATTTGGTGAATCAAATATGGTGAGACGAACCCAACTTTGGAAGGTTATTTTTCCACTATCATATAAGAAGTCTAATGACATACAACTTCGTGTTATCATAAGACAGGGTTGTGCGCATCCACTTGCTGAGAATATCTACGGGCACTACTTATATGATCTTAGAGTTGATTTAAAATATAATATTCACTTGGAGACAGTGGAGATAGTTATATGTCAGGAGAAGACTCACCATTGGAAAGAAGATGATAGTAATCTTCCTATTTTTCTTTGGGGTCTATTGGGTCAACCAAGGATAATTCAGTGGCCATATGATATCTATTATAACCTAGACGCATGGCCTCCCATGTATGAAGGTTTCCTTAAGCACTTTCCAAATATTTTTGTTTCTAAAATAGTCTTTGACTATACTTTTATGTAAAGTACCATTGTAAGGTTGTGGTCGAGGCACCATGAGAGTTACATACATTTGTATTAAAATTCATAGTTAACTGTGGTCGTATTCTATACGACAGCTCAACAGTTGTATAAATGAAGTTGTATTTAAATTTTGTACCATGTATCTGGCGACTCAGAATGGGTGATGTATACCTAATTTTGGGGGTATCACATTTGGTATCAGAGAGTTTAGGGATATGGTCGTTGGCGGAGTCTAGAACTAGGAGGGGAGAGACGAGTTATATATTTCGCTATTGTGTGACTTACCTAAGCTGAAATTGTTTACTTGATAAGTTGACAAATTGTGATATGTCAATTAACCTTTATTTTTAAGATATATTCTAGAATGATATTTGAAATACAGGAGATGAGCATTGGAAAAATCATGATACAAAGGATATAACCGGGAAGGTACAATCCGAAAAGAAAGCAAGTTATTCTCATCTCTTCGAATATCAGGTACGTACATAAATTTCGAGGGTGAAATTTCATAAGGAGGGGTGATTGTGAGACCCGAAATTTTATGAAATAAAAGTATTCAAATTTTTTTCTAATTTGGTAAATAGCACTGTATTGATTATTGATACTTATGTGATAAGTCACTCAGTTTTGTTTTATTAGTATTATTTATGTAATAAAACAAAAAAAGCTTTTTATATAAAACAGAATACTTTTATAAAGTTATCTGTTTTATTAGACAATAATTAGAATATATTATATTTTATTATGCATAGTATTTGCATAGTGTCTGCATAGTATTTGCATAGTAAAATCTTTTATAAAATTATTCGTTTTATTAGATTATAAATACAATATATTATATTTTATTTAAAAGATTTTGCTTTAAATATGGACCGTCAGATTAAAGTAAATCAATCTGGACCGTTCATGAGTTAGTTACTATGTAGTCCATTTTTCTATAAATAAAAGTTCATTCCTTCATTTTTTCTTACGAATTCACTGAAACTTTAGAGAGAGAAACTACAGAGAGAGTTCTTCTTCTATAATCTTGAGCGTATTTCTTTAGAGTTTAAGAAAGTTTTGAGTGTAGTGCAAGTTTTCTTCAAGTATATTCCCGCCCTATCAGTCGGAATAATTTTCTTTTTAAGGTAGGGGATATAATTGTCGTACTCGTAAAGGATATTATAATTTATTATTCTGTTGGAATGACCGGTATACGCGGTCTACCCTATACTTGGTGAAATTCTTCTGTTATTCCATTCTTTATTATTATGTTGGAATAACTTATTTATGCTAAGTACCGCATACATATTTTTTTTAAATTTTTTTTTTTTTTTAAAATATATTTTTTAAACAATATATTTTTTCAAAAACATTTTTTAAAATAGTTTTTTCAAAAAAATATGTTTTTTTAAAAAAATGTTTTTAAAAAAAAGGCGAGTTTTAAAAAAAAATCTATTTTAAAAAAAATATCAATTTTTTTTAAAAAAGTGCTACTTTATTGAAAAATCTGTTTTTTTTTAAAAAAGTTCCATTTTTAATAAAAATCTATTTTTTTAAAAATTCTCTTTTTTTAAAAAAAGCTGTTTTAAAAAAAAAAATTTACAAAAATATATTTTTTTAGAATTCTATATTTTTTTAAAATCTGTTTTTAAAAAAAATCAATTTTTATGGAATTCTATTTTTTTAAAAAATCTATTTTTTAAAAAAATATATTTTTTATAGAATTCTATTTTTTTTTAAAAAAAATTTTAAAAATCTATTTTTAAGAAAATATATATTTTTTAAAAATCTGTTTTTTTTTAAAAAAAATTGTTACCTTTTATTATGTTTTTGTTATTTTTAAAACTTTAAAATGTTAATTTTTAAAAAAAAAAACTTTTTTTGATCTTTTTTGGCCACATAAGAAATTTTTTATTTTTTTGCCACATCAGCGCCACGTCAGTGCCACTTTAACGTCTGTCAACTATTTTGGCCGAAATGACCCAATTAAAAATTTTTAATTAGTTTAATGGGGTAATCTAAAAAATTAAAAGTTCAGTGGTGTATTAAGTAAAACGTGTCAAGTATAGTGGTAAAAAACATAGTTTTGCCATTCTTATATTATTATATACTATGTCACATGCAAGTTGTTCTTATGCTTTACAAATTTCATTTCTATATTGTGGACCTATTCATGGTTCAAACAATGAATACCTCATGTTATTATGTTATTAATTAGCTCTAAATATTTGCTTTTTATTCTCCAATTAAAGTAAAAGGAGAGACAGAGTTGTTGCTTTCTACTTTTTCATCCTTAATAACATTCAAGGAAAGAACAACCTAACAGATAATTATATTTTGTAGAATGGATGCCCCATTCAAGGCTAGAATGCATTCTCATTATGGTCATTGGGATGCTTTTTCAATAGCATTAGCTATTCTTTTAACGTTTCGTTCCAAATTAGTTTCCTACAACAATGAGAGCATAACATCAATTACTCTAGGTATGACCACCAATGCTGCTTACATAGAACCACCTCAAGAAGTTTGCAAATGGTATGGTCCATCCCCTGAATCTGGAGAAATGGTCAGTAATTTGATAGTAGTACTAATTCCTAGTTATCTCATACAAGAAATAAGATCTAATTACTAATGATTAATGACTGTTTTAACCTTCAGGCTATTAGCTTACAATGGGGAAATTTCAAATCTCAGTAATCACATCAAAAAGGCACAGGGCAAGGTTACAACCTATAAATACTAAGTGCATCTGGTGACCTATTTGCTTCATTTTCCTGACTTGTTATTATTTTTAAATATGTGCAGGAAGACTGCTTCTATGAACTGCCTTACAATATTGGGTATCAAATTTTCGTGCTACATTTACGGAAGACACGGGAAGAAATTATGAAGTTTACTCTCTCTATATATATAGATATATACTTTGATTGAAGAACTGTGGTAGCTTTAGATGGTTAATTGTAAAGTTAATGAATGATTATGTAGTGGATGATTTTATTAAGTTAATAATATTTTATTTTTTTGTATTTTTGCCAGTATTTGCTATGGGGACATTGAGCTAGCCAGGTATACAAAAAGAATGTCAAATTTTGATTTGGCAACAATATAATTCGTTACCAGAGCATTGGACAAGTTTTAATATAGCAACAATTTTTTATATGTTTAGCAACAAATTTTCGTTGCTAATGACATTAAAAATATAATATTTGGCAAAGAAAAATTAACCTAATAACAACGAAGAGGATATTGTTGTTAATACTAACATAAAAGGCAACATTTTTTATCGTTGCAAATCATATCAACTTTCGTTGCACATATAAAGAAACAACAACATATAATGTCGTTGCTAATCGACGACTTTCATTGCTATTGAAAAATAACCAGCAACAAGCATTTTTGTTGCTGATTCAGCATAATGTCGTTGCCAAATAATATAATCAGCAACGAAAATCGTTGCTAAAAAGTTTACATTCTGCAACAAAAGCAATCTTAGGCAACAATTTTCATAATTTACTGCAACAAAAAATGTCGTTACAAAATGGTGTCAATTGTAACGAAAATGTATGGTCGTTGCAAAAAAGAAGAGTTCATTTCATTGCCAATTAGCAGGCTTTTGCAACGAAATGGGGTTTTTAGCAACGAAATTTTAATTATTCTGCAACAATACATTTTGTTGCTAAAAGATCGATGTCTCTGTACGAAAGTTGAATTTCGTTGCAAAATGTATTACTTTTGGCAACGAAAAAAAATATTCATTGCGGAACAATTAGCAACGCTCATTGCACAACGAAAGATGCAACGATAGTAAAGTCGTTGCCAAAACCCTTTTGCAACGAAATTTGGCACCTTTAGCAACAAAAATCAGTTATTACTGAAGCCCCATTTTTTTGTAGTGCCTTAATAAGTCATGAACAAGTAATTCAAAGTTATTTAAGTTATGAACTTATGAAGAACATGTAAGAACTTGTCATTTGTTTACCTTAATAAAGTTGTATGATGAGGAGAAGCAAGGATGGTTGTTAGAAGATTAAAACCATGATAAACCATGTAAAGTGAAATCATAAGTATATAAGAGTTAAGCTTATGAAAAACTAATAAGAACTTATCATGTATATAAGTTAATAAGATATGTATATTAAGATATTAGTATGGTGGAAAGAATCCTTTTGAAATAATAAACAAATCATGAGTAACGAAGTGTTGCCGAAATTCTCACGATTAGACGATAATCGATGAATTCGTAAAATTCTCGTAATGGAAGTTGAATTTTGACATTAAGCTCGGAAACGTTGGTTTCGATGGGAACAAGTCTTATTTGGCATTATAGAGTTGCGAACTTGAAAATGACCGAATTCTGACTTAGAACGAAGAAACGAGCGTTGAACGTTCACGAGCGTTTATCGTTTTCGTTAAAAATGAACTCAAAGGTGAATTTTGAGTTAACAAAGTTAAAATGTAAAATTCTTACATGAACACTTAGAGCATGTGATTTGTGAGCTAATGAATTTTAAACGAGCCAATTCGGACTTAAAATGATCAAATTTGGAGTTCCGAAAGTTCACAAAACTGTCAAGCATCTGGTGCACAGAGCTGGCGTCGCGGCGCCAGCTCAAGGCACCGTGTGCATTGCCCTGACCTACTGAACTTTAACGCCGCGGCGTGGCCTAGAGAGCTGAGAATGGCGCCGCAGCACCGGGTTGGTACTTCAGCCACTGAAGTTTCACGCCGCAGCGCGGCTTAGAGGGAGTAAGCTAGCACCGTAGCACCAGCACTATATCAAGGATAGTAATGAATGCTTATTAGTAGAGAAAGAAGGTAAAGTAATTAAGTTAAATTAACTTACCTTAATTAACATAATGTAACAACAATTAGGATATTGTAAACCTTAAGTAATACACTAAAGGTTGAAGATAAGACGAATGTGAACATAAGAACAAGATAATGCAATAAGCCAAAACCAATAAAAAATAATCTAATGACTAATTAGATTGAGGAGAAGGGTAAGATACATTAGGAACTATGCATGGTTGTTCATGACCTAATGTGGTATGTTATGTGATCATATATTGTAGAGACCTTAAAGACTCAAAGAGAATTTGTATTGACAGTAGAATACGCTAAAGGCAAGTGTTCTAACCCTTGTCTATGTTCAATCTAGACAAGCTTTGTGATTCATGTATTCTTACGCATGAATTGATGCATGATGAATTCGAAGCCAATTCTTTCCGACTAGACTTAAGATGTCTTGGATTTCTTATAATCTATCAATGTATTGTCAATGTTTTGTCAAACTATGTTGGTGTGGTTTTCAAATGAAGACTGAGTATGCTAAATAAATGTTTTGTTGTCAAACGACAAGCACGTGAGGTTGCTAAAAACTTAAACATACATACGTTTAAAGAAAGTAGTGTTGTGCAACATAGAGTACTATAGGCTGATCACCTAGACGTGCTCGTAAGATATGCCGAACTTACAGACTTGGTGACGGGTTGTCCTTTTCAAAGAAAGTATGAAATTCTCAAGGTCTTGGACTGAGTTATATGTTTAATGAATGTTATTCATTGTGAAATATTTTGAAGGAAAAGAAATATTATTTTAAATTATAAATAGTACTTCATAGATATTGTTTAGTTATTGAAGATATACGATTCCTATGTTTGAAGCATGCTATTTGTTGGAATTGTCATACTTGTTGAGCTAGTTATGTTCATTCTTGCTTGAACCATATGAATGCAGCTAAGACCGAACTGACTGAAGGACCTAGTCAGGATAAAGGGAAGGCTAAGGCAGACCGTTGAACTGTCTATGTAATAGTATAGGTTTAATGTTGTAATGTATTTGATATTATGACAAAGAGCAAATGTAATGGTTATAAAGAACTTGGGGAATGATAATATTGTTTGGAATATATATAAGGCATATTCGTTCTTTTGAGGCTTTTCAATTGAATGTATGTGTGAACTATAGCACCGTGTAGCATCATATGTCGAGTTGGAAGATACCTAGATTTGGGGGTGTCGCAGGTTGGTATCAAAGCAATAGGTTATAAAACTTAAGGGGGGGGGGGATTAGAACCTTAAGTCATAACCTTAAGAAGTGTTAAAAAAGAAAAAGATGGAAATTAACCCTATAAAAATGCATTATATATGTTATGTGCTTTTATTATTCTATTAACGTGTACCAATTAAACTAAATTGTTTTGTTGTAGATGTCAGGAGAAAACGATATGTATAGGGATATACATGTAGTCAATGAAGAATCGGTGAACCAAATAGAGGTCTTACTGAACCCTATATCAGCAGAGCCTGAAGTGGTAGTTATTGAGTCTGGAGACTCGGAGAACTTAGACCTCATGTCTTTGTTTGATGGCATGTCATAGGAGGAGGTGGATGTGGTGTCATTTAACCCCATATCACCTGAGGAAGAGACGCATCTGGGGGAGTCAATGGGAGCACTGTTTATGGCAGTATTGGATAGAAACATCCAGTATTGTAAGGAGGTAAAGGAGTTGAAAGAGGAGCTTCATGCTGTCTTGGAGGATAACACAAGTATTGAATCGATGTGGGAGGAGGAACATGACGAGAAAGTTTTGGCGAAGGACTAGGTCCACGAGCTAAAACATGAGGTCTTTGAGCTCACGCAGGAGCTAAAGACCAAGAAGTTGAAGATTGGGAGGATGTCCTATATATATAGGAGTTCTCATGCGGATTTTCAGCAGCAAGTAGCTGGGTATCCGATAGAAGAAGGGTAGACTCGGCATACTATCAGCCAAGATATTATTGCCAGTCTTGACAACGCAAATTTTGAGAATGCCATAAGGCAGATGTAAACTAGTATTAGCTATAGTAGAGTTAGATATGTAAATATGATGTATCTAGTAGTGACGTAAAACCCTCTTTTGTATATAAAAGGGTAGTCTTTTGTAAATCCCAATTTTTGGAAAGTAATTGTGGGATAGTATTGTAATTAGCTAAGGTTGTGTAATGACCGAATGATGTAGTATTATACTACAAGTAAGTAAATCAATATTAGCCTTTTTATGGAACATATTATGCAATGAGTTGAAGTTATTGTTTAAGTAATGAATAATAACTCACTAATAAGAAAAAATTAATAATGACGTGTTGTTTACCTTAACAGCAAAATGCCGCCAAGAAGGAGACAATGTAATCAAGATGATAATATTAATCAACCGGAGGGAGGTCCAGTTAACCAAATGCAAGAGTTCGTTAATCTTTTAATGGCCGCTTTTAATAGGAATGGTGCTAATATACCCGTAAATCCTGCAGTAGTACGAGCTACTACTTTTAAGGATCTTAAGAGTGTCGGTCTGTCGGAGTTCAAAGGAACTACGGACCCCATAGAAGCCCAAACTTGGGTGAAGGAAATAGAGAATGTATTTGTAATTGCAAATGTCGATGAGGGGCAAAAGGTTGCTTTTGCCACTTATATGATGAAGGGGGAGGCCAACTTCTGGTGAGCAACGAACTAGGCTAGAGCTGGTATCGAGAACCTAACGTGGGTAAGGTTCAAGGAGATCTTCTTCGAGAACTACTTTCCCACGAGTATGTAGGGGAGGATGGAGATGCGGTTTCTAGAGTTAAAACAAGGGGAGATGGCAGTTCCCCAATACGCTGCCAAGTTCAATGATTTAGAAGGTTTTTTCCACATCAGGTGGACACTGAAGTGAGAAAGGCTAGAAGGTTTGAGCAGGGCTTGAAACTCTAGCTCTATAGCCTAATATCTGTGTTCCAAAGTACTTCTTTTGGGACCATATTAGAGAAGGCAATAATTGTTGAAGGTGGGAATTAGGCTCTAAGCCAGTACCACAAGGACAAGAAGAATACGAGTAAAGTTGATGGGGGAGTGAAGACCAAGGGAGCCAGCGGGAGTGGCGACGGTCACAAGAGGAAATGGTTTAACTCTGGAAATACCGGAGTAAAGCAAAGGGATCCTAAGAGGAGGATGGAGGCATGCAAGACATGTGGGAAGACTCATTTAGGAGTCTGTCTCAAGGGGAAGGTTGTATGCTATAACTGTGGACAGGAGGGGCACATATCGCCTAACTGTCCAAGTCCGAAGAAGAATCACGGATGCTTTGTATGTGGTTCAACTGACCACATAGCAAAGAACTGTCTGATGGAGGGGCCAGACGGGAATAAGGGCGCTAATAGTAGTAAGCTAGCTATTGGTGGTCCAGCGCAGCTAGGTAGGCTGATGGCCCGTAACTTTAACATGACAGTCCAAGATGCAGTTGCATCAGGGGACGTAGTTGCATGTATTATTTTGATGAACGAAATAAATGCTTACGTGTTGTTTGATTCGGGTGTTACTTGTTCGTTTATAGCATGCGATTTTGCTAGACGATTAGGATTACTTCCCGAAAAGTTACCTATACCTTTGAATATCAAGGTAGCAAATGAAGAGATAATTCATGTTGAAGATATTCATAGGAGTTGTTGTGTAGATATACGGGGGTATAAATTATCGGTAGATTTGATACCGATAAAGTTGGGAGAATTCGATGTAATTCTCTAGATGGATTGGTTATTTAACCATGGGGCAATCATAGATTGTCAGAAGAAGTGTGTAAATATTAGAACATTGAGATAAACTCCTGTAGTATTTTACGATACTAAATTGCCAGGAGGTCCATGTTATCTTACGATGACACAAACTAGAAAACTTTTAACGAAGGGATGTGTAGGTTATCTGTGCCATGTTGTCGATACCCAACGAGTAGGAGCGACTATGGAACAAATAACTATAGTGAGAGAATTCATGGATGTATTTCCAAGTGAATTACCAGGTCTTCCACCGGATAGGGAGATCGAATTCGTAATAGACATTGTTCCAGGAGCGGCACCAGTTTCCAAGGCACCGTATCGTATGGCGCCTGTTGTGACGCCCCCAAAATAAGTACACATCACCTATTCTGAGTCGCCAAATACATGGTACACAATACAAATAAAAACTTAATTATACAATATGAGCTGTGAGTTTTAATACAAATATTGTCTTCTAGATAATAAACAAAGTCAATGGGGTCCTCATTACATTTATTCTCACACTATTTCATAGAATAGTGAGGACTACTAATGCTATCATATGGACCGTCACTCCGTTCCCCGACTAGTCCCTGCTACGTTCTCATTTCCTGAAGAGAACAATGAAAGCAAAAGGGGTGAGCTCAACTAGCCCAGTAAGAAATATTATGACTAAGATAATGCAGAATAAATTATCATTAACCTTTAACAGTGTTAAACTGATAAAATATAACAAACATCAAGTTTAACTGCAGCGGAACAAGCAATCCATTAGAAGAGTCAAGTAGAGAATAAAATCTACTATCTTCTGTGATTTAAAAGGTTTTTCATTACTTCTATCGCTGAGACTCAGCTTAATAAATAATCCACATCATCCCTGCACTACGGCCAAGGATATTCATTAGTATCACGACCATAAATTATCCATGCACTACAGACCAAGGATATTCGTGTATTCATCAATGGTCATGATCATGCCAACAACTGTCCATCAATGCACTACGGGCCAATGAGGACTTTTTCCACATCATTTGTAACATTACGGTCATGATTACACCGAATAATCCCTGGTCATAATCATACCAAGTCCATCTATGCACTACAGGCCACAGATGACTTTCAACATAATATAAACATGAGGATGATGACAATGATATAAGAATTCAATAATAAAGGAATGAGGTTATTCCAACAGAATAATAAATAACTAAACCAGGTCATGCGTAAACGCATAGACAGGATATTCCAACAGAATAATAAACAACGGAACCAAGTCATGCGTAAACGCACAGACATGATGTTCCAACAGAATAATAAACAACGAAACCAAGTCATGAGTAAACGCAAAGACATGATGTTCCAACAGAATAATAAAGAATGGAATAACAGAAAAATTTCACCATGTATGCAGTACTTTGCATAGACAGGTTATTCCAACATAATAATAAAGAATGGAATAACATAAGAATTTCACCAAGTATAGGGTAGCCAGCCTATACAGGTTATTCCAACAGAATAATAAAGAATGAAATAACATAAGTTATCTTCATGAATAAGAAAGAAATAATACCCCTTAGGAGTACAACAAATAATATCCCCTACCTTAGAAAGAAGAGTACTGGATATAGAAGTAGTGAAGTAGCAGAACACTTTTTTTCTTTCTCTCTATAGTTTCTCTTTCTAGAGTTTCAGTGAATTCGTAAGAAATAATGAAGGAATGAGCTTCTATTTATAGAAGAATGGACTACATATTAACTAATTCATGAACGGTCTAGATTGATTTACTTTTAAACGGACGGTCCATATTGATTTAATAAAATATTCTAATAAAATAAAACTTTAAATATATATATATATATATATATATATATATATATATATATATATATATATATATATATATATATATATATATATATATATAATAACTAAACAAATAAGCCACCCGTGACAACTTATCAGCCACCTTCCTCCTTCAATTTTAAAAGTGGGCCCCACAGTGGGCCCCACCTAATATTATATATATATATATATATATATATATATATATATATATATATATATATATACCGAATAACTTTGTACCAATTATTTTGAAAAATGAGTAAATGGGGGTCCATAAAATATGCAAAACTTCATAAAAATCACCTTAATAATTTTAACAATATTTATCACATTTATTATAATTCACAATATTAATCGACCAGATCATTCCCAAGAAAGAGGGAGCTTTCCAATAAGAATTTCTCCCTATTGGCGAGCAATTAGGTGACCAAACCTCTCCTTGATAGAACTTCTAGACATCATCAATATTGCAAATAATAATATTAATAACCTTGTCGTCTCAATTATTAATTTAATAATATATAAAATATTGACAATAATTAAATCAAATAACGTGAGATACTATGCAGCAATTACTGTAGCAATAATTGAACAAAACTAAGTGACTTCTCAAGTAAGCATCAATAATCAATACCGTGTGCTACTATGCAACCACGCGTATTACTGTACTTTTAACACCGGGTGTTTCAACAGTTAACGATAAAACTTCCGCCATTATTTTCATAAAGTATTTTTGTCGTTTTTTCAATCCGACAATAATTCCTTTGTGGAGTTCACCAATGATTGTGCCATTGTACGAATATTCCCTGTTAAAACGAATATTCCCTGACCAATCGAATATTATATAACAACTAGTGTTGTAACTATTAGGTTTGTAACATTCAAGAACGCAATCAAATTGCACAAAATTAGCGGAAGCGTGTAAAATCAGAGTTTTAAAAAATTTACAAACCATAAACCCGGATCACCCTTTATGCGCAATTATTAATTAAACGAAAAGATAAAGAATAAAATCATACCCTTGAAGATCGAGCTTCCTCAAGTACAAGTTCACCTTCAAATCCTTTCGCGTTCAACTTGAATCCACCGGGTTTGGTTCCTTCCTTTGATCAACGTTAGCCACCCAAGTGTTTGGCCTCTAGAGGTGATCCACCAAGGAAGAAGAAGAATTCAAGAAGATGGGTATTTGGCTCAAACCCTAGTTTTCTATCTCTATAGAAAAAGGGGCGTACTCTCCAACAATTGGAATTACGTATATATAATATCTGATATAAGACTCCTCTTATAAAGATATCAAGTAGCCCTATTAAAAATAAGGTATTATTTATTTAATTAAACTCTTTTAATTAAATGGGCTCCCTAATCTTATTAGGAATAATTAATTAAACTCCTTTAATTAATTTTTCCTCCTAATCCTATTAGGAATAAATGAGAGTACTTATATTAAATTAATTCTTAAACTCTTTTAGAAATTAAAATAATAATAATTGTAATAATATTAATAAGACTCCTCTTATTAATTTATATTTAATATTTCTAAAATATTAAATAATAAAAATTAAGCTATTTAATTTATTCTATCACCATAGATTAAATTAAATATACTTAACATATTATTACGATTATGCCATTAACTTCTTAAATAATTATTCTTCCTTTTATGGTGTGACCCTTTAGGTTCTCCATATTAAACCGGTTGTGAATAAATCAATTAGAACAATTCTAATCTTATTTAAATAAATAAATTAAACTAATAATTTATTTAAATAAATAATATTTATTCTACAATAGGGATAAGCCTCCCTAGCGATCAACGACTTTCCAGATAATATAGATTTCAACATTAATCATAAAAGAACCTTTGAGTAAATAGTTACCGTACAATTCAATCCTTCTACCATACAATATCCCAATTAAATATAAGACATGGAATTACTGTCAAGTCTTATTTTATTTAATTATATGTATTTCGATCCTTAAATGCACAACTCCAAATAATGCAAATTAGAAACTCCTTTCTAATTTCATTCTGCCTTGGCCAAGGACTACTGGGTTGTCATTTATCGAATCACATAGGACATTTCCCTTCCTTTATTAGAAGTGGTAGATTCTTTATTGATCATACATTATCTCCATGTACAACTTATTATACCCAATCATACCCTTTGATATACCCTAAGGGTCTTAAGGAATAAGTCAAAGTATAACTCATCATACACAAGATACTATGATGATCTCAAGTCCAAGGATCACTTGTACTACTATCACTACAGGAATTCCTATTGACATGCAAGTAAAACTCCATTAGATATTCCTTAGCGAGCCACGTTCAATGAACTTATTCTCCAATAAGCACCTACATACTTGCTTTAGTGTCTCCACACAAATGATCATGAGATCAATCATCCTCATCAAATGAGCAAGCAACGTATGTACCAATCTATCTGGATTCACTAATCCCCAATTTAGTAATCCAACGATTGAGAACTATTTTAGTTTTAAGCTTTCTAAGAATTTAGATCTCATTAGAATGATCATCATCATTATTCTAAAAGCATAGCTTAAAACTATGGGTTTATCACATATTATAAAACAGCATCCTGTAGATAATTAAAAGCCTTTAATAAATTAATACTTTTTATTAATAAATGAATAAGATTATTTACAAAGTATATGCTTTATCATCAAACATGATTGGCTTGTGTGCATACTACTTTCAATCTCCCACTTGCACTAAAGCCAATCGCCATGGTATCTCATACCCTTCTTCACTAAGTGTTGATTATCCTGCTGTTGGATAAGCTTTAGTTAATGGATATGTAATATTGTTCTTGAGAGTTCACTATCTCTATAGTGATTTCCCATCTTTCAATGATTCTTATAATCAAATGAAAGTGCCACAACACATGTTTAGATCTTAGATGAGACTTAGGAACTATTCCTAGTTCTGTAATGAACTTTTCATCCAAACAATCAACTTGTAGCTTCATTTATAGCTATATTCTTTGTCTTTATCACTAAACCAACAACTCTTTGTTGTTTGGAACCTTTCCAATTCACTGCACCACCGTTCAAGGTAACCCTTTACCTTAAAGTGGATTTTCTGTCGTCTTGGTCTGTCTGAAAAACTTGAGTCTGTTAAGCCCACTAGCTTTAATTCAGACCCGCCATGAATTATATCACATCCTTAGTGATGGTTAAGTACTTTAAGATGTTTTTCACTGTCTCACAGTGAACTTCTCCAGAATATGACTGATCAATATCAGGTCGCGTATATTTCATTGCATACATGATTGTCACTCATGCGATCTCTCTTTTAGGAGTCTACGGGGACTATTAAGAGAGATACACTCCATGACTCATCAACATGAGACATCCCATGGAGTTTGCCATGCTAAACGACTTTAGCATCAAATGAATATACGTTCCTTGGGTTAAGACGAGCATCCTTTTAAATCTATCTATATAGATTTGCATCCCCAATTAAGATACTCTTCCCAAATCATTCATGGAGGAATGTTTAGACAACTTTATCTTTATTGATTTTAGCATTGTCATGTCATTCCTTATCCGTATTATATCAACATATAATACCAGAAATGTCACGACGCTCCCACTGACCCTTTTGTACGCACTAGGTTCATTCTTGTTTTTGATAAAATCAAACTCTTTTGATTATTATATCAAAATGAATGTTCCATTTTTGAGAAGATTGCTTCAATCCATTTCTCTGAGTATCTACAACTCTTACCTCATCGTATGTAACTGGATCATCATCTTCTATGATACGTACCTCATCATCATCATCCATGATGAATCCATACCTCCCAGGTATCTTCGGTACTATTCCAGATTTACGATTCGGTTGTGGTACAATAGGTCTATCTATAGGTTCCTCTTATTTGACTTGTAGTGTTTTATGGTTCTTGAACTTTTCAAGATGTATTATCCTCCCACTAGCCCCTTCAATGATAAACACCTTTATCTTAGAAGGCATCATGTTTCGTAACAAACACCTTTTGCTAAGTAGGATTATAGAACATATGCCCTAAACTTACTTTAGGATGTCCCACAAATCTGTACTTGTCAAATTTTGTCCCAAGCTTATCCTTTGAAACCTTTTCACATAAGTTGGACAAACCCTTATCTTAACATACTTAAGATTAGGAATCCTCCCTGTCCATAACTTTTATGGAGTCTTGGGGCCGAATTTTGAGGTTACCATTTTCGTAGATATGCAGTCATTTCTAGGACATGACCCTAGAGGGATACTGGAATGTCGGTAAAATCATTATGGACCACACCATGTCCAACAAGGTACGATTTTCCATTCAGATACATCAATCAATTATTGCGTATCAGGAGGCGTCCATTATGAGAAAACCATTTAAGATGATCTAGAAACTTATTGCACAAGTATTTATTCCTTGATCTAATCAAAGAATCTTAATACTTTGCCAATTTGTTTCACTTTTGAATTCTTTGAACCTTTCAAATAATTTATACTTGTATTTCAATAAATACACACATTCAACTCTTTGAATGATCATCTCCTTTTCTTATACTAGTTTGTTCAATTTGCAAAATATATTTTTCACGTAAGTCAAGTATACAAAATCCATTAAGTAATATTCCAGTTCTATACAAAACATTATTATTATAAATAGAACAACAATTGTTCTTAATTATAATACCAAAGATTTCATTGTCCAACAATAAAATAGAAATAATGTTTCTAACAAGAACTGAAATACAATAACAACTTATTGACTTAATAGATTTTCCTGTAGGCATTGCTAAACTATAAGTTCCTATGGCTAATGCAGCAACCTTTGCTTCATTTCCCACACATAGGTTTACTTATATTTGTTTAGCTTTCTACTTCTGTTTGGTCCCTTCATAAATCTATATTTATGATAACCAAAGTCGGTATCCAATACCCAAGTAGAACATTGACTTAAATAAAAATTTATTTTAAATCATGAACAAATTTGTATTTGTAACCGAAACTTCACTAAGCTTCTTTGGTTAGCCTCTGCAAGATGCTTTTCGCAGTTTCTTTCCAGTACCCAGGCTTATTACAGTGGAAGCAAACTCCTTTGCTATCCGTATCAGTTTTGTTCTTATTATCTTTTGTTTTTGCCTTTATATTTACCTTCTTAGAATCGTTCTTCTTTTCAGAAGATCCTTTGGCCCCTACCAGTAAGACATGGTATTTATTGGTTGGAAAGTGACTCTTAATATTTTTCAACATGTTAAGCAAATCAGCGAGGCTGATATCTAGCTTGTTCATATGAAAATATCACAACAATTGTGAAATGAGTCCGGGAGTGAGTGCAAGATCAAATCTTGGCTCAACTCTCCATCCATGACAAAACCCGTTGTCCTAATTGATCAATCAAATTGATGATGTTAAGGACTTTTATCTGTACTATAGTGCCATTGGCCATTCTAGATCGGAAGAGCTCCTTAGATATCTGATATCTATTAGTCTTATTTTCCTCACCATCAACTACTTGATGTGCAGGAATATAGTAGGAGCATCCATAGTTTCGTGCTGACGCTGAAGCTCGTTACTCATGGATGCAAGCATGATGCATTGAGCCAAATGTGCATCATCTTGCCACTTTCTAAAAGTAGCAATCTCTTCCTCAGAGGCATTGTCTGCAACCATTGCAGGGATAGACGTATTAAAGACGTAAGATAACTTTTCAGCCATGAGAACTATTCTCAAATTCCTTAACCAATCCGTTTAATTCGGTCCGGTTAATTTAGCATCTAATATGCTACGCAGTGATAGTAATTTTAGACATTGTAAAATTCTGTAAATGAATTTGTAATTAACAACATTTTAACATACATTCTTTTATTAATTACCGAAATAAATTAGGTCTTGTTTTAAATTGGTATCTCCCACTATTTTCTTCAAACTATATTACCCTCAATATATATAGTTCGGCAATATCTAATTAATGATATGCTAGTGAGAATAAGGATTCCATTTCAAATGTATATAGCCTTGTGTGTGCACAACAAACTATATATAAATAAATAGGTAGACAACTCCTGTCAATTACATCAACTATGTAACTCCTTGTATTTTGCCTCTTAAATCATAATGGTCAAGTGTGTGCACATCCGAACTAAAATGATTTAAGTTAAGTCAGACCCAACATTTCCATATAAGTGAAGAGAAAACTACAGCCCTTGTGTGTGCACAACAAAGCAGTAATGTTCAATTCCTTATAAACATCATATGTAATAAAAACAACATCTTAAATATTTAATACTCGCCTTGTGTGTGCACAACAAACTCATATTAAATATTCAATACTCTATTGTTTCTATCATGCTAGAAGGCGACGTTCGATATTCCAAATATCTTTAAACGTTACAACTTAATATAAAATATTTGAGGGGTTTGTTATTAAAATGTCTCATCTTGTTTAGCGCGCATGCACATATATATATAAAATGCGCGTCATAATAATTAACATGCGAAGCATGTTTGCATAATATATAATATATATATATATATATATATATATATATATATATATATATATATATATATATATATATATATATATAGTATAAGCATGCACATATAGAATACTATATTCTACCTGGATTGATTATGGACTTTTATTCTAGTTTGGTTCACTAGAGCCACCAAGTGAACCAAAAGGTTAAACCCTACGGGTGCAAGAATTAATATTTAAATTTAACTATTACATTTAAACCCGGGCTCCATTACAAACGGGTGTTCAAGCGCTCCTTGCTCCTTGATCTCCAATTCTTCAAAATTAATTCTAATTATTCATGCATCCAACTAAAATAAAATCCAATCGCATTGGTCAATAGTCCATAATTAATCCCATTAATTATCATACACATCACCATATGCATCAATAAATAACATTCATCTCATGAATAATAAATATTTAATATATATATTGATATCATTTAATGGGCAAATTTAGTTAGTATAAAATCTATTTTTGAATCAAAATAAACTCCTTTATTTTAATCCAAATATAAATCAAAATAAAACTATTTTATTTTAATTTATCCAATTTTGAATAAAATAAACTATTTTATTTTAATCAAAATCTTTAATCAAAATAAAATCCTTTATTTTAATTAATTATGGAATCCAATTCCATGTCAAAATAAACTCTTTTATTTTGAGTAATATGAAATCTTATTTCATATCTTAAATAAACTCTTTTATTTTAGGGAAACACGGATTTTCTTTCCTATTCAAAAATAAACTCTTTTATTTTGAATAATATGCAATCTTATTTCATATTTAAATAAACTCCTTTATTTAAGGAAAGATGGATTCACTTTCCTATTCACAAATAAACGCTTTTATTTTGAATGATATGAAATCTTATTTCATATCTAAATAAACTCCTTTATTTAAGGAAATTAGGATTCTTTTTCCTATTCACTAATAAACTCTTTTATTTTGAATAATATGAAATCTTATTTCATATCTAAATAAACTCCTTTATTTAAGGAAATTAGGAATCCAATTTCAACTCTAATTAGTTATCATGGAATCCAATTCCAACTCTAATTAGTTAGCATAAAATTTAATTTTAAAATTAAAATAAACTTTTTATTTTAAAATTAAAATAAACCTTTTATTTTAAAATTAAAATAAAATTTTATTTTAGTTATAAAATTATTAAGTATATTATATATATAATATAAGGGAAATCTCATATTACTTGATCCAAGTGATCCACGCCACCCTTGTATGTATAACAAAATTATGATAAGTCATCCACTTGGAAAGAAAAAAAATACAACGTAGCAGTAAAAAAAAAAAAAAACTCGCGCTTTTCAAATTTTCTAACGTTTTTTTTTCTTTTGTCTTGGACACAGACTCAGAGGCAAAACAGATTTTGCGATTTACAGTACATGATTTCGTGAATAATGATCTCCCATGACCCAAAAAAAAAATCACACACAGCGAAATAAAAAAAAACGGGTTGGGATAACCCTTTTTTTTTAAAAATAAATTTTATACAACAAATTATGCCTAATTAAATTGTTCTAAACACATATCAATATACATATCAAATCAAACAATTAATAATTTGCATAAAGGTTTGGCTCTGATGCCACTGTTAGGTTTGTAACATTCAAGAACGCAATCAAATTGCACAAAATTAGCGGAAGCGTGTAAAATCAGAGTTTTAAAAAATTTACAAACCATAAACCCGGATCACCCTTTATGCGCAATTATTAATTAAACGAAAAGATAAAGAATAAAATCATACCCTTGAAGATCGAGCTTCCTCAGGTACAAGTTCACCTCCAAATCCTTTCGCGTTCAACTTGAATCCACCGGGTTTGGTTCCTTCCTTTGATCAACGTTAGCCACCCAAGTGTTTGGCCTCTAGAGGTGATCCACCAAGGAAGAAGAAGAATTCAAGAAGATGGGTATTTGACTCAAACCCTAGTTTTCTATCTCTATAGAAAAAGGGGCGTACTCTCCGACAATTGGAATTACGTATATATAATATCTGATATAAGACTCCTCTTATAAAGATATCAAGTACCCTATTAAAAATAAGGTATTATTTATTTAATTAAACTCTTTTAATTAAATGGGCTCCCTAATCTTATTAGAAATAATTAATTAAACTCCTTTAATTAATTTTTCCTCCTAATCCTATTAGGAATAAATGAGAGTACTTATATTAAATTAATTCCTAAACTCTTTTAGAAATTAAAATAATAATAATTGTAATAATATTAATAAGACTCCTCTTATTAATTTATATTTAATATTTCTAAAATATTAAATAATAAATATTAAGCTATTTAATTTATTCTATCACCATAGATTAAATTAAATATACTTAACATATTATTATGATTATGCCATTAACTTCTTAAATAATTATTCTTCCTTTTATGGTGTGACCCTTTAGGTTCTCCATATTAAACCGGTTGTGAATAAATCAATTAGAACAATTCTAATCTTATTTAAATAAATAAATAAAACTAATAAATTATTTAAATAAATAATATTTATTCTACAATAGGGATAAGCCTCCCTAGCGATCAACGACTTTCCAGATAATATAGATTTCAACATTAATCATAAAAGAACCTTTGAGTAAATAGTTACCGTACAATTCAATCCTTCTACCATACAATATCCCAATTAAATATAAGACATGAAATTACTGTCAAGTCTTATTTTATTTAATTATATGTATTTCGATCCTTAAATGCACAACTCCAAATAATGCAAATTAGAAACTCCTTTCTAATTTCATTCCGCCTTGGCCAAGGACTACTGGGTTGTCATTTATCGAATCACATAGGACATTTCTCTTCTTTTATTAGAAGTGGTAGATTCTTTATTGATCATACATTATCTCCATGTACAATTATTATACCCAAGCATACCCTTTGATATACCCTAAGGGTCTTAAGGAATAAGTCAAAGTATAACTCATCATACACAAGATACTATGATGATCTCAAGTCCAAGGATCACTTGTACTACTATCACTACAGGAATTCCTATTGACATGCAAGTAAAACTCCATTAGATATTCCTTAGCGAGCCACGTTCAGTGAACTTATTCTCAAATAAGCACCTACATACTTGCTTTAGTGTCTCCACACAAATGATCATGAGATCAATCATCCTCATCAAATGAGCAAGCAACGTATGTACCAATCTATCTGTATTCACTAATCCCCAATTTAGTAATCCAACGATTGAGAACTATTTTAGTTTTAAGCTTTCTAAGAATTTAGATCTCATTAGAATGATCATCATCATTATTCTAAAAGCATTGCTTAAAACTATGGGTTTATCACATATTATAAAACAGCATCCTGTAGATAATTAAAAGCCTTTAATAAATTAATACTTTTTATTAATAAATGAATAAGATTGTTTACAAAGTATATGCTTTATCATCAAACATGATTGGCTTGTGTGCATACTACTTTCAGTAACAACCCGGAATTTTGGATTATCCAGAATTTAGGTTTAAAGAATTAGTTATTAATTAAATAAATATTTATTAATACTATTATATGCTATGTGTTTATTAATCATTTTATAACCTAGAATGATTATTAATCGGGAGGATTATGGCTACGAGCTAGATTGAACGAGTAAGAATTTTCAAGACAAAAATAAAATTTTTCCGGGAATAAAATATTTTCGGGGGAAAAAGACGAAATAGGAACTATTCACCCGACGAAACCTATGGGTTAGGGTTTGAATAACCTAAGCCTTTTCGAGAGTTCGGTATATCGAAATGACATTCCGTCGAAAGATTTGACGATAATATATCGTGAAAAGTTAAGTAAGCCGATAAAAGTTTTTCTCAAAAACGTGCAGAATTTGGACGAAATAAAAATGACAAAAAGTACCGCTGTGTACTTTTCACTCGTTTAGCTACGTTAGGGGAAAACGTGAAGGAAAATGCTTGACACCAAAAAGGGTTTTTCAGTTTTTCAAAGATCCGAATAATATGTAAAAGTTAATCGGTAAAAGAAAGAAGAAATATCCAAAAATATTTGGATTTCGAGAATCGCAGTTTTCAAACTGTCGGACGAATTCCGAATTACGGAAGCATGAAGTTTGCAAGGGAAGCTAGCCAAAGGAGGTGGGGCGGCCACTTGGCCACCAAGTAAACTTGGTGGCTAAGTTATGAATAGTAAGGAGGTTGGGGGCCGAAATGACTAAAATACCCCTAGCCTTGAAAATCTATAAATAGGAGGCTTAATCTCATTTGAATGGGATTTTGAAAATCCTACACTTTGAGAGAGAAAGAGAGAGAGAGTTCGGATGAGAAAGGAAGAGAAAGAGAATGAGGAAAAGCTAGCTTGAATGCACGCTTTGTCCGACGGAAGAAGATTAAAGAAGAACGGTAATCTGAACCCTAATTATTCTAAATTTTCTTTAAGTTTTTAAGTTCAAAAAACATAACTTAATGAGAATAAGAAGTAAAAGAGATTAGTAGTGATTTCATATGGTTGAAATCATGAGAAAATAAGAAATAAGAAATAAGAAATAAGAAATTTAGTTTATAAATTTCTTAAGCAAGTATAAGATTCGTGAGGATTTTGAGCGATCCGAGTGAATATTATGAACGAGTAGGTGAATTAAGTAAGGAATGGTGTTCTATAACATCAAATTCCAAGTAAGAGTGAAATCGTAATCCAAAATATCGATTAAAAATGAAGAACGAATGAAGAATGCGAAGAACACGAAGAACGTTGTTGATGGACAAATTTAAAACCATCGTAGTATAATTGTTGTTGATGGACAAGTTTAAAACCATTGCGTATAAGTTAGTTTCTTATTGCTTGGTTAGGAACGGTAGAAACGTTCATGAAGAACAGATTAAAATTAAGCTATAACGAAGTTATAGCGAATTTTTTTGTAAAAGAAGAACGAAAATTTGAAATTTAGTAAAATGAACCCGAACGTGTAGGGTTTCATAAGAATGTACGAGAACGTATAAAACGTGAGTAGTGGACTCAAGAACGAATGAATTCGAAGTTCGGATGACCGAATTACTTACGAACGAACAAAGAATGTTAAAAACATTAAAATGAACGGAGAATGAAGATTAAGCCAATTGAATGGCATGTTAACGGATTCAGAACAAAGTTCTGTCTGAGGGTAATCGAAGTACGTAAGATAAGGAAGAAAATGGCTTTGGAATGTCCTCGTTCCGAGTTATAACGAAGAAGTTATGAGATCGTAATGTACGCATCTCAAACTTGACCTAACACTTAGAAACATTTTCTAGGTTTCATGCTCGGCGCCGCAGCGCGAGTTGTGCCTTGGAGGCCGGCGCCGCAGCGCGTAACAGTTTCTGAGCACACTACAAGAGTTCGTCGCAGCGCGAACTGTAGTACAATTTGTGGCGCCGCAGCGCCATGTACAGTACGAAAATCTTCTGGAGTGTGGCGCCGCAGCGCGGCCCACTAAGTAAAGACTCGAGCTGTAGCGTCAGTCCGGGAAAAGAGGAGAGAGAAGTAGGTCGCGCCGCAGCGCCGGTGCAGAGTAATGCCCAGAAATGAGATTTTTAGTTCTCAGTTACTGGAGGATGTGCAAGAAAGAAGTATGAACATGTAGTTCACTAATGTAACACTTAATCAAGTGTTTTAAACCTTTAATAAAGGTTGAATGAAAAGATTAAACGAGAATAAAAGACAAAGAATGTAGATGCGGGTTACGGAACCGATGTTCGGGGACCGTAGTCGCGATAAACGAATGTGAGGGATTGCTATGGTTGTGATTCCTTAGATGTTGGTTGACGATGTAAATGTATAACATTTTGATGTTATGACATGGCATTGTGAGATGAATATAAAGCATTTAGACGCTGTGAATGCAACGTTGTTGCGATGAACGATCGGTCTTAGCATACAGCGAACCGTATGGCTTTGACATTAAGAAAGAATAATGAACATGGGGTTCATGGGATGGATAACGATCGAAAGCAATTAAAACCTTGAGTAAAGGTTGAATGAGAGATTAAGAGACTAGCAACGTGAACGTTGAATACGTAAACGATCCTTGTGAATCATATTCACGTTGGAAGAACGTTCTAAGTATACCCTAGTTGTATAACTTAGACGTTGATGAAGGTAGTAAGTATGATATGAATTATCAAGAAAGCCGTAGCGAACGGTAAAAAGATTAATGAAAGCCGATTGTGAATCGGATGAGAATGTTAGAATGAAATGTAAGCATTGAACACTTTAACCGACGTAAAGGTTGAGTGTACGCAAATATTAAACGGGTAGAACCTACACCCCGTGTATGGTTTGACCGTAGGATAGCGAAGACTATTGATTAAACCTGTGAACGGTGAAGAAACTAAATTTAAGACAATAACGTATAACGTTAAGAAGCCGAGTTAAAAAGTATAACTTGGAGAAAGTTCCGAGTTGAGTGTACTGGACGTTGTAAGATATGAATAAGTTCATATGAAATGTTTAACGCTATGGTCTCATAGTATTGATATAGAATGATCGTTCCGAGTATACAAAAGACTGTATGACTTAGACGATGATGAATGAATCCTAAGGTATGGCAATTAGTTGCCAGAAAGCCATAAGGAATAAGAATTGACTTAACGAACATTATAGTTTAATAGTTCGTATAAGTTAAGAGAAATTTAGGTTGTGGCATGATCGTAACCTTTGATGGTTGACATATTGGAGATGGGCTAAACAATTCCTTCAGAGAGCAAAGGTATATACGAAACTGGCAACCGATCTAACTCACTGTGATGACAGTATAGATGAGACGGGAACTTGTTTGTTGGTTGTTTGTGGGAAACCACTCAGAGTACCATATGGACTACTAGCAGAGAAGCGATGTGTGCTGAGTCCTAGAGAAGTATAAGAAGAAGATAACAATGTAAATCATCAAAGATGATGAACGTTTTGAGTAAGACATCTCCGTATGTCATAAAGCCGTAAAGCGGTAAAGAAAGTTGGTCGCGTAAACTTAGTTGTAAGAATGTGAACCTTAAGAAATAAAGTTAAGTAAACCAATGCGTAAGTCAAGTATATGACTAATTGGTGTATGTGTTGTTTCCTTATATGTTATAGGGATTGGAATGAGCAGTTCAACATAAGTTGTAACTGTGCGTAAGGCAAGTTTTCTAACTTCATTCATATTTTTAAATGAATGCTAGTTTCTAAAACTTCTCAGATGTTGAACTTTAGAAGTTCTGTCTATGTGCAAATGTGTGATATTTGTACAAGGTGGTAGAACGTATGAGGCCTTGTGCCACAATTTGAACACTTCAGTGTTTCTGTGAGATGAACTATTTTATGATTGAACTGTTCAATAAAAGAATGTTCTATTTATACATGAACCGTTATTGTTAAGTCTGTGCTATTGATTCTGGCCAGACAGAATGTGTATGAAAGAGAGTAGAGAATGAAAGTATTTCAAAGTGCATGTAACTAATGTTTTAAGATGATAGGAATCAAGACTATTCTTATTATTCAAGCTACTTCGTAACCTTTGTTCGGTTATTGAAGTCTAAAAAGAATGTTTAAATTCTTGAAGTTGTTTGTTCAACTGTTATGACTTGCTGGGCAATTGAATGTTCACACTTGCTTTAAATGAAAAACATTTTCAGCGAACGATGTTAGAAGAACTTAAGGATCTCGTATAGATCAAGTTGACGGTATCTAGATGAATTGTCATTCAGAATGTGAATGAACGAGAAGATCAAGTGAAGACTTGTAATGTAGAAAGATGAGAATTAAACTATAGAATTGTTTAATGAACGATTATGTATCCTTGGTGGCGGATAAAAGTCACTCATGCAAGATGTAAAGAATAATGTAATTATCATTATTTGTAATGAGAAAAGCTATAAGGTTTTAGAACCTGGGATTTGAGAGTGTATGTTGTTATATTTCGGTATATAATGATGTATGTTGGATGAAGGATGTACTCGTGACGTACTGAATTCGGGTGTGAAGATAGGCCGAATTTTGGGGCGTTACAAGTGTACATTGCAAAATTTATAAATATTACCCATAACTATAAAATTATATCAAATTTACTCTATAATATTCAAAAATGATATTTATAGAAAATTCATCTTTATTTATAAAAGTTGGGGTCTTAAAACCTCCCCTTCTTATGAAATTTCACCCTCAAAATTAGGGTATGTACCTGGTATGTCGAAGAGGTAAGGATACCTTGATTTCATTTCAGATTCTAACTCCTAAGTCATTTCCTCAACATCATGGTTTCTCCACAAAACTTTGACTTGAGGTATAACCTTGGAGCGTAGAATATGTTCCTTCTTATCCAAGATTTGAACAAGAACCTCTTCATACGTCAAATCTTTCGCTATTTCGTCCGGTTCTAACTCAATAATGTGTTCGGGTCTTCCACATATTTACATAACATGGATATGTGAAAAACGTTATGAACACGAGACATACTTGGCGGTAAAGTGAGTCTATAGGCCACAGTTCCTACTCGACCAAGGATTAAAAATGGACCAATGAATTAAGGATTGAGCTTTCCTCTCATTCCAAATCTCGTAACTCCTTTCCATGGAGCAATACATAACAACACATGATCTCCTTTATCAAATTCCACGTCCTTTTGATGAAGATCAGCATAACTCTTTTGTCGATCTTGTGAGATTTTTATACGTTGTCGGATCGTTTGAATCTTTTTTGTAGTCATACGTACCAACTCCGGTCCCAACAATGTTACTTCACCCACCTCATCCCAGCATGTGACAACCCGATATTTTCTATATAAATAAATCATAAATTTTGTGTATAAATTTTTTTTTATTTTAAGGATGAGGACTTGTACAAGATTATGTGTATATGTATTTATGTGGTAAATAAAAAAATATTTATTACATGAATATTTACAAGTAAATTTATTTTAGAATTATTGATTATTATAAAGTATATTTTTATAATAATTAATTTTAAGATAGAAATGTTTTTATTAATTATTTCCCATAAATATATAATCATATATTATTTAAATAATAAATGAAGTGATTTTTAGAATAAATATAATAATTGCTTTATTATATGAATTTTGTACAGATTATTAAGTTAATTATTTTTTTCTTAATTATCAAGGTTAAATATGAAAGAATAATCAGATATGGAATCCAAACCCTAATTTTGGATTATTGTCAAGGTATTAGAATAATAATATCATATTAATTATATTTTGATTTTTCAGTGCTATGAATATGTACGGTATGACCGTATTGATAATGGTTGGTCAATTACGGTGTATTTTGACCAAACCATAGTAATGATGTTAAACCCTAATTTGAGATCCAAATTAGAGTATAAGGTTATTTTATAAGTGTATTATATTAATTATGTCATGTATTTAATGTATTAATTAGGTAAATCCTAATTAAAATTCTGTAAACTCTAATTGCTATAATTAGTAGCCCTAATTTGAAATTAGAGTTTGAGATTGTTGGTAAGTATGGATAATGTGATTAATTAGCAAGTATTATGATTACAATTATTAAATTTTAGCAACCCTAATTTATTAAACCCTAATTTAGTAATTGGAACCTAATTATAATTTGGTAACCCTAATTACCGAAAGAGTAAACCCTAATTGCTAAATTAGCAAAGTCAACAATAATTATATGATCTAAACCCCAATGTCCATTTGTTAGATAATTACAAACTTACTTTAATTAATAAAGTAATTATTTTCAAAATTTAGAAACTAAAAGCTAGTTATTTTATTTTATGTAATTTAATTTATTGTGCAAACCCTAGTAGAAAAATCCTTTAATTTGTGCTAAACCTTAGGGTTAAACCCTAAGGGTTTACAAGAATGACAATTTAGCCATTAAATTAGAAAACAAATGTCTTTTATGCCCCTTTTAGCATTTATGAAGCTAGTAATAGGTTTTGACAAAATTGGTGAAGTTGGTCACCAAACCAACAACCCCATGTTCTCTCTAATGACAGCAACAAGCAACAACTCAGTCATTCATGAATCTAGCATGTCTATATAAAGGATTGAGAGAGAGAAAAAGTGATTTTGCTAGCCAATTTTATTCAATACTCAACCAACTCTCATTTTCTCTCACACCAACGAAATTTGTTGCTAGATCAGTCCCTTTAAACAGCCCCACGAAATCCAACCACAAATCAGAAGCTTAGAAATCAAAATCGATCAAGAAGGTATAAAACCCTAATTCAAATTCTGTCCAAATATCTGATGTTAGATGTTAGTTTTTTTGTGTTATACATGTTAGATATAGTGTAAAAAGATGATCTGGGTTGCTAGATGTTAGATCCATAACATCTAGAGGCTCGGATTTGAAGATTTGTCGAATCTGGAAAATTTGTATTTTGAGGTCTGACAATGAATGTCAGACCATGTAGATCTCATTCTGTTTGTGTTTTTGGTTGTTTAAATGTTTAAATTCATAGTATGTTATGATCACTTTAATATAAAACTGGAATCAGGGTGTTGCCTAATTTTTGAATAGCACTTTACCACGTAAGTATACTCATTCAATTGTAATATTCAGCAAGCAAGGATATCGTTCTCACGAGGAAATAGACTAATATTTATCAATTACTAATTTTAATGCAATTAATCCTATTTTAAACTAAGAAAATTTTGTTTATGATTTGAAATTTAAACTTAACAAATTAATAATTAAAAATCAAAATTTCACACGAATAACTGCAGATTTAACATGTTAAGATTACAACTTCCCTTGATATTTTATTTAAACTAATTTACTTCCCATTTAAAATAAATCAATTAATATGAATCATTATCCAAGAATGCTTTATGAATATTCACGCACTTCTTCCAAAGACACGTGAACAAATCCTCCAAAATCCAATCTTTAAGATGCGGAATTACAAGGAACACCCCAATTAATCAACTCACTATATTCCTATGTGAATCAAGTTAATTAGGGTTTACGCACAAATTCTTTCAATGGATACAAAAGACACATAGGTATATTCCTATCCTACACGCTAATCATATTTACCATATTCAGATTATATGAACAGATGTTATCATATCCAGATCTCAATCTATACTCCATCTTCCAATTTTATATAAAATATCACAGTAATTGTTGGCCAAACAATTAATCAATAAACATAAGATATAATAAACGATTCAATAAAAACCAACTTTCATTCAATGGGAAGCTTGCAATTTAAACTACATACCAAGTTCCGTTGCAATCTTAATTAAAATTTAGTTCATGATAATAATAAAGAAAAACATCATCCAAATTAATAACCCAAATATCCCAGATAATTACAAAAGATAAAACTAGAAAAGAGAAGAAGAAACTCTGAATTCGCTCTTAAACTCTCTCTTAGATCTTTAGCCTTTGCAATTCTCCTTCGTGCTTTTCTTCCTTGTTCTCTCTGCAAATCTCTTGAAAAATTGATTGATACCTTGCAAAATTCGTTCCTCTCCCTTTTCTAGAGTCCTCTCCTATTTGTATTGGTCTCAGCCCTCATTCAGACTCCTCTTTTGCTTCAAAAACCCACTTGGCAACAACAAAACGCACATTATTACGCACTAGAGCGCCTAGGCGCTCAACATAGGCTAATTCCAAGCGCCTAGGCGCTTGGCCAGGACCACAGAATTACAAAAATGCCACTCAGCTTTAATTTTCATGATTTTTGACCTTTTTCTTCTCCGAAATGACTAATTTGTCCTTCCAGCTCCAACCTACAACAAATAAACACAAAACACATAAAAAGATACTAAAAAACAATAAAAGATAACAATAATTAAGTTTAATAATATTGGATTCATAGGTATAAAACCTACTCATCAAATACCCCCAAACTTAACCAATTGCTTGTCCCCAAGCAACACAACACAATGCAATAACTAAATATGCAATGCAAATGCAACTAGATAAATGCTTAAATTCCAGCAGTCAAACAGAACAAAATCTATTCATCAAGCCTCAGAGAAATCACAATAAACATGCTAGTACATCATATCAAAACAAATTAATAATTTCCTTGTCAATCATCAAATCTTAACCTGTTATTATTGATATAGTGTGTGTGTGCTTAACATCCATGCTAACTGATATAATGCTAAATACAACACATAATAAATCTCTTTAAATGAATCATACAGTGTAAACTCACAAAATTCACGAACAAGCTAAAACCAACTAAAGACAAATATCCACCAAATTTAAGAGTCTAATCCGGGATACTTATGCTTTACTGTGTTTTACGGGGGCTTTTTGCTCTTTTCCCGTTTTATTGTTTTTTTTTTCTTTTTTTTTATAATATATATATATATATATATATATATATATTTTAATCATGACTGTGCAATGTCTCATTCCATTAGGCTAACAGTGTCACCCCTTAGCGAGCTTTCGACCAACGACTCCCAGACCATATAAGACCTTAGGGCGCTAGGTTTTAAGATACCCCTTCGGGCGTACTTGCTCAAGTAAAAAAGGCCCCGAAACAAAACTAGCCACGGTATTTTTTTTTTCATTTTTTTAAAGCTTATATATCCTAAATTTTTCCCCCAAACTTAAGTTTTTATCTAAATTCAGTCATCTTCGCCTATTCATGTCTTTCATTCATTCAAACTAGTATTATCCTCTAGAAGTCCATTATGTGTCAATTTAAACTCAATCAGTCAACATAGTTATTTTTACTGTGCTATCCTTATTATATCAGTTTCAAACAGGTAAAGATTCAAATCATGACAAGAAATTACATCAAAGTCTTAACAGACAATACTATACTTGTCTACTCAATTCCAATCTCATCACTGGCCAAAACAGACTTAAACTATCTAACAGCTGGAAACATGCAAATACTTAAAAAAAAAAATTTAATTTTTTTTAAGAAATTAAAATGAAAACTACATGAATGCAAACTACATGAAAAACTATTAACTGAATACTATATGAATGCACTAGATGAATACTACATGAATGCACTGGAGCTAGAAGATTGCACCCCCAAACTTAACTTATGCAATGTCCTCATTGTATATAACCAACAAAATTTAAAAAAATTAAGCACTGAGGACTTCCCTGAAAGATAGAAGCTTTATTCCTCGTCAGTATCCTCTTCTTCTGATTCTTCTTCATCAGCCGGGGGTATGCAGACAATGGTGGAAATTGGTAGGGAGCGGCAGCTGGATTATCAAACACTTGGTGTGCACAGATTTTGAACACTATTGGTAGGCACTCCCCCAAATTTAATTTTCACCAAATTTTCCAATTACTAAGCACACTATACTCCCAAGGCAATACAAGCAACAATTAAGAGTACCCACACCCACTTGAGCCAACACAATGATAGAAACTAGTTTCAAAGTACTAACATAGCTATTATCCAAGTGAATCCAAATAATTTGCAATAAAATCTTGTGTACTTACTTGGTTATAGCCAAATATGATGTTTCAATCAAAGTTGGATGAGCAATTTGAGCTTTGAACCCTTACTTTAGATAGATGTGGCTTGAATGTAAAGTGGTGCCTGATTTGGTGAAGAAGGATGACAAGATGGAGCTTAAATGCCTTAGTTTGGGTAGGAGATTTAGTGTTTGATTAGAATTTGGAAGAGAAAGATGGTTGTTGTGGCTAGATTAGAGGAGGTTTGAGAGTTGAGTGAGTTAGAGTTGGAGTAGGAGAGCAAGAATGTGTTTGATTTGGGTTTGGAAGAGTCTTGCCCGATTAGGGCTTTTAATTTTTTTTCTGTTGGAGCGCCTAGGCGCTTGAATTTGCACTGTCTGGAGCATCTAGGCGGTTGCTTGCAGGAAGCTTGGGTCGTGTGGAGCGCCTAGGCGCTTGGTTTGTGCTTAGCTGGACCGTCTAGGTGCTTGGTCAGGAAAATAGTTACTGACTTTGAGCGCCTAGGCGCTTGATTTGGCCTTGGCTGGAGCGCCTAGGCGCTTGCTCCTTTGTCCAACATTTTCTGCTCCGACGTCCTTTGGGAAAATGGCCATAACTTCTTCGTCCGAACTCCGATTTAGATGATTCAAGATGTTCTGGAAAGAGGAAACGTAGATCTATAACTTTAATTCTTGAAGTTTTGCGAAATAATATCCGGAGCTATAGTCAAATTGGCTCTGAAGTGACTGCTGTGTAAATGGCAAGCCGAAAACGCGAATCTAGCCACCCCAAACGTCGATCCATGTAACTTTTGTCCCAAATCTCATCAAATACCCCCAAACTTAAACCTTTGCTTGTCCTCCTTTCCTGCTTTAAATTGAATATCTGTTAGAGAACAAGGAATGCAACAAATCCTAAACTATAAAGGTTTAACCACTAACTAAACTAAGAGTAAAGTAAATTAATAAAAGTAAAAATAGAAAATAACAATAAAAATTCCTGGGTTGCCTCCCAGTTAGCGCTTAGTTTATAGTCTTCAGCCCGACTTTCTTCTCTTTCTCTATCCAATTCCCCTTCGAAAATTGAGGAACCCTCCATCCATTAGTAATAACGTAACTTTCGAGAGTTTGCCATCAGTAAGGGTTATTGATTCAAATTCACCTAGCTTGTTCTTTATAGGTAGATTCTCTTTTACAACCTTCAAATAACTAGGCATTTTTCGAGTTGTATCTATGAACGAATTTTTACGTTGAAGCTTATTTAGAACAACTGGTTCTTCATCTCTCTTCCCATTCTCTTCACACCATGGCACCAATTTTAATCTAGCTTTCATATCATATATACCTTTATCGAAAAAATGACTACCAATTGGACACGTGATTGCAAATCTAACCGGATCCTTAAACTTTGGTGGAGAAGATATATGGGGCACTATCAAAATCGGTTCATCTATGTCAGAACTCAAGGCTAGATCTTTGGCGACCTTCTTTTCCTGCTCCCCACTTGTCTCATCCCTTTCCACATCCTTTTCTTTTGGAACATCCGATTCCAGATTTAGCGTGGGCAATCCATCAGTCTCGGGAACCATGTTGCTTGACACTTCACCTTGAGGGCGATTGATGATGGCGTTGAAAAGTTGTCCCACCTGGTTCTCAAGATTTTGAATCGACATCTCCTGACTATTCGTCTGGTCCTCAATCAAAACCATGAACTTGGAAATAAGTCCTTCCAAGTTTAAAATCCTTTCTTCCTCATGATTAGGGAGTTGAACTTGTAATTCAGGAGTGTATGATTGGCATGGAGCAAAGGGTAGGGCTAGATTGTCATCGCTCCATGAAAGATTTAGTGGATTCCCCCACTCATGATGATACTTACTGGAATAATCATAATTGTTGGGATAATCGCTGAAGTTACCACTATATTGTAACGACTCGAAACTGATGGTGCATTGATGACTCGGATGGTTTCCACCACAATACTCACATATCACCACTACACTTTGAATACGTTGTGCTGATAAAGCATCAATCTTCCTTGAAAGTGTCCCAAATTGTGCTGATAATTCATCGAGTCCATAATTCTTTGCCTCCCTTGACCGAGTCATTCTCGAATATAACCAATGATAGTCATAGTTGTTCATGGTGCCTGAAAAGGAATTAGACTAGAGACAAAAAAAATAAAAATAAAATAAATAAAATAAATATTTAAATTAAGATTAATTTTATTGAATTTAATAATGACAAAATATTAAACTAAGTTCCCCGGCAACGACGCCAAAAACTTGTTGCCTAACTTTTGAATAGCACATTACCACGCAAGTATACGCGTTCAATTGTAATATTCAGCAAGCAAGGATATCGTTCCCACGAGGAAATAGACTAATGTTTATCAATTACTAATTTTAATGCAATTAATCCTATTTTAAACTAAGAAAATTTTGTTTATGATTTGAAATTTAAACTTAACAAATTAATAATTAAATATCAAAATTTCACACGAATAACTGCAGATTTAACATGTTAAGATTACAACTTCCCTTGATATTTTATTTAAACTAACTTACTTCCCATTTAAAATAAATCAATTAATATGAATCATTATCCAAGAATGCTTTATGAATATTCACGCACTTCTTCCAAAGACACGTGAACAAATCCTCCTAAATCCAATCTTTAAGATGCGAAATTACAAGGAACACCCCAATTAATCAACTCACTATATTCCTATGTGAATCAAGTTAATTAAGGTTTACGCACAAATTTTTCAATGGATACAAAAGACACATAGGTATATTCCTATCACACACGCTAATCATATTAACCCTATTCAGATTATATGAACAGATGTTATCATATCCAGATCTCAATCTATACTCCATCTTCCAATTTTATATAGATTATCACAGTAATTGTTGGCCAAACAATTAATCAATAAACATAAGATATAATAAACGATTCAATAAAAACCAACTTCATTCAATGGGAAGCTTGCAATTTAAACTACATACCAAGTTCCATTGCAATCTTAATTAAAATTTAGTTCATGATAATAATAAAGAAAAACATCATCCAAATTAATAACCCAAACATCCCAGATAATTACAAAAGATAAAACTAGAAAAGAGAAGAAGAAACTCTGAATTTGCTCTTAAACTCTCTCTTAGATCTTGGGCCTTTGCAATTCTCCTTCGTGCTTTTCTTCCTTGTTCTCTCTGCAAATCTCTTGAAAAATTGATTGATACCTTGCAAAATTCGTTCCTCTCCATTTTCTAGAGTCCTCTCCTATTTGTATTGGTCTCAGCCCTCATTCAGACTCCTCTTTTGCTTCAAAAACCAACTTGGCAGCAACAAAACGCACATTATTACGCACTAAAGGATATTTTATTAATAATTTAATATTAATGATATTTAATGATTAATGATATTAAATTTATTTAATAATTATATTAAATAAATAGTTTAAAAATGGTTTTATTTATTTAAAAATCATTTAAAAAGGATGTTAATGATTTAAAAATATTTTAATTTATATTTATGACTTTTAATATTTGGATAAATAGTTCATTAATATTTAAATATTAATGGTAATTATTTAATAATGATTTTAAATGTTTTAAAAATTATTTAAGGGTAATATAAATGTTTTAAAAATATTTTGAGTTATTATACATAACTTTAATATTTTGGCAATGGTTTCATTAATAGTTTAATATTAATTAAATATTAATGATAATAGAATTGTTTGATGTTTAAATCATTTAATAATGATTCTGATATTTCAAAAATTATGGTAAATAATAATTATTTTATAATTATTATAAGGTCATGAAAAATGATATGACTGTTATTTAATTAGTTTAAATGGATATTGGTCAACCGTTTAGAGTCTTAGACTCGATAATTACTCGATAAAGATGTCGGTAGACCGACATATTTCAAAAATTGATTTGTACTTAGATAATGTGATTAGTTAACTGTTTATTTGTGATTCATTGGTTGTTAAAGTTGTGTGACAATGTGATTAGGAATGAGTTAATATTAGTTTGTGATGTCATGGTTGTTGAACAAGTATGATAAGATGATTAGGTTATGTGCTGACTGCGAAATGCAGTACTATGTGTTATATTATATTGTTCTAATCGAAACGAATGATTTGATTAATGATAGGTTGTGATAGAAAAGGGTAGAACTAAGTTGAGAATTGTAAGCAGCGCATCAGGCAAGTATCCTAACTTTGCATTTTCTTTATGCAATGGACAGAAATGAGAAGTTCAGAATTATTATTATTAATGTACAGATGGTTAAACCTATATTATATACACCCTTTGATTATCAACATGTTAGTATATGATAATTCGGATATATATTCTGTTCGTTAATTTCTATAAATGATTATACAAGTGTCCCCACTTGGATAATCATTGTATTTAATCACATGTTGATACATCTTTGTTATACGTATATGTTGAATCATAGATTATTGTTGGATAAAATAAAACCTTTTATTTGGAACCCTGACAATTATGAACATCCCGTTCACGGGAAAACTTTTATGTGCCCAAGGCGGATCAAGTAAATGATAACATCGTTCTTGTAATGTAGTATTGATCAATACAGGGCATAACGGGCTGATCACCCCCGTGTCCGTAAGTTATGACGGTTTGCAGATGAAGTTCTGCTAAACCTTTTCGAAAATAAAAAAAACAATGTTCATAGAATGTCACTTAAACCTTATTTATAGTCAGTACGTAGTTTCAAAAATTTGAAATAGGGTTGTTATGTTATTAATATCAGTTCAGAATACTTTACAACTATTGACTTGTTATAGATGAATATTATAAAGAAAACATTTAAATTCTTTCAACTTACATACATATAATACTTGCTGGGCACTCAAATGCTCATCCTTGCTTAATTTAAATGTTTTCAGACAAGTGTGAACAATCAGAAGGATCGGTCAAGAACAAGTGAAAAGGAAAGAAAACAGATTAGGTTTACGATGTCATATAGTAAAGGTTGCGTACTTGGGATTAAACTCTGATGAAGGTAAGATAAGTTTATAATTTATATTATTGTTAGTATTATTAGTTATATTTCCGCTCATAGAAATGGTATCGTGAAGTACCGAGTTCGGGTTTCAAGTATCTGGATTCGGGGACTTTACATCATGGTATCAGAGCTATAGGGTTAGAAACCTTAGGTGGGTTAGACCTTAGGCTATAACCTTAGAATAGAGGGAAACGTTAAAAATACAAATAACTCATATAGAGTTAGTGGGATTGGTATGATTCAAAGATGAATCTCGGCGAGTTGTTAAGCCACAGAGTTTCCTAACTCTGATAATAAAGTTAAATAGTAATGGTGAGTAGATCGAGTCTAAAAGACTGGATGTGCAGGGAAAGGAGATCGTAAAACAAAACTATTAAGACATAGAATTAAATCATAATATATACGATGAGATCACCCCGTGATCTAATAAAATTATAACAGCCAGAAAGAATCAATCATATGATTGGAAAGTTTAAAGCAAGATTGCTGTGTGAATGATACAGATTCAAGAAAAAGTTATGAATGCAGATTAAATGAAATTCGAATGGAAAAGGGGGTTAGGATTAGATGGGGATTTCAATGATGACTCATGTCGGCAGCTGAGTTGTATGATTCCTTGTATGGGCGGGGAATTGTACTTGGTGTAAAAACTACTTAGTATCTGACACTTATAATCATTGAAATGTTTGTGTCGCGCTATTTTCTATATGCATGTTAAGAGGGTGATTCCTTTATCATGTGTATAAAAAATAGATAGGTCATAGGTAGAGAACATAGGGTAAGTACGAGTTCTTAAAACTCATACTTATGTGACATTCTTGACTTATAGTTATATGAAATATTTATGAATCCCTCAGCGAATGGACGCCAAAGGTCTGACTAGGGAAAATTCGTAAACTCATATAACTGTGACAAGTTTATGGACTCATAAGTGTGGTTTGACGAACTGGGTATAGTTAATCTTTAGTGAAGGCAAAAGAAATAGGTAGTATTGGTATTAGCTGAATATGTATGATTCTGTGTGGTATATGTGATAAGTTTATTTGTGTAACGAAATATTTTTTTTTTACTTTTGTGTTGGACAAAGTTGTAAGTCTCGACTTTTGAAGTCATAAAGGGATAGCGAATGTTTAAAATAGAATGTGCTATGGCATATCAAGTGATATGAATATGAGTCTATGTTGGAGTAATGAGATAAGTTGGTATAAAGATAGTAATTATTTATCTAAGCATTGGTTAATGCAGTTTTCAGAAGCTAATATTTTGAATACATGATTATTTGAGTAGAAAATTTTGTGCTATATGTTAAGCGTATACGATAAGGCTTAGTATGTAAGAATAATTTAGAAAAATGTCGTCAAGACAAAAACGAAACCAAAGGATAGAAGAATCTGTCAACAAAGCTGGAATACAACCAGACCCGACAAAGAAGTTTGTGAATATGGACGATCAAGTTGTGCAGAACGGAATACCAGTCGCGAAAGATCAACCAGATAATCAAACGTCGAACGTTAAAGACTTCAAGGAGGTCCTATCGTTGAAATGCAAAGGTACAATTGACCCTGTACAAGCTCAAACTTGGGTTAGAGGAAATTAAAAAGGTGTTCGTGATAGTTAGGGTAGCTGAGGGGCAAAAGACCGTTTTTGCCACCTGCATGATGAAGAGTGAGGCAAAATTTTTGGTGGAAAGCAAATTAGACGAGGGCATGAGCAGGTGTGGGAGCATGGGATAGGTTTAAGACTTTATTTTTCGAAATTATTTTTCTGATAGTATGCAGGCTAGAATGGAGGTGAAATTTCTAGAATTGAAGCAAGGAGATAATTAAGTTACAGAATATGTTAGTGAAATTTAAAGAGTTGACTAGATTGGCTCCGCATCAAGTTGATACGGAGGCTAGAAAGGCACGAAGGTTGAGCTGGGATTACAACCCTAGCTCTACAACAAGGTGGAAGTGTTGCAGATTCCTACATTTGCAACACTCACGCAGAAAGCGATTATTGTTAAGAAGGGGATCGAGGCCATGAGCCTCTACAACAAGGTAAGAAGGAATAAGGGTAAGGTTAAGGGAGCTGGGAAGGTAGGAATTAATAGTGTAAGTAAAGGTAGAAATGAAAAGAGGAAGGCGAAGAACTTTGGAAGCGTGCAGGTGAAGCATAAAGGTGGGAAGAAGAAGCATGTAGTGTAATATGCAAAACGGTGGAAAGAACCACTTTGGGAATGTTTGAAATGGAAGTTAGTATGTTATAAGTTTGGGCAGAAGGGACATGTCACTTCCGACTGTCTCAATCCAAGAATGTATAGTAGGTGTTTCGAGTGTGGATCAATGGAGCATAAGGTGGGAGACTGTTCAAGAAGGAGAATGGAGGTAAGGAATGTGAATACGGGGAAAAAGGCAGCAGGACATTGGCGACAACAGGACCGACATCAACAAACGAACCAATGGAATCAACTGCAAGCGTCTTCAACATGACGTTCAAAATATCGTGGCAGCCGGGGATGCAACTCCAGGTATTACTCAAACGAATTTTATTTTCTTAAATATTGATTTCTTATATATAGTAAATTATTTTTATAAATTATTTTGAAGGAGGAATTTGAGTTCTTTTAGAAATTAAATTTCCGTTTAATCAGAAAGACAAGCTTTATGTGAATAGTTAAAGATTGATTCGATCAATCATGATCGAGATCTACTTGCAATGATTGTGAATGTTATGTACCCTGGTATGTATAGGTTTTAAAGTGGTGATTCCGGGGACGGAATCCTTATAAGGGAGGGTGAATGTGACAACCCGATATTTTCTATATAAATAAATCATAAATTTTGCGTATAATTTTTTTTATTTTAAGGATGAGGACTTGTACAAGATTATGTGTATATGTATTTATGTGGTAAATAAAAATATATTTATTACATAAATATTTACAAGTAAATTTATTTTAGAATTATTGATTATTATAAAGTATATTTTTATAATAATTAATTTTAAGATAGAAATGTTTTTATTAATTATTTCCCATAAATATATAATCATATATTATTTAAATAATAAATAAAGTTATTTTTAGAATAAATATAATAATTATTTTATTATATGAATTTTGTACAGATTATTAAGTTAATTATTTTTACCTTAATTATCAAGGTTAAATATGAAAGAATAATCAGATATGGAATCCAAACCCTAATTTTGGATTATTGCCAAGGTATTAGAATAATAATATCATATTAATTATATTTTGATTTTTCAGTGCTATGAATATGTACGGTATGACCGTATTGATAATGGTTGGTCAATTACGATGTATTTTGACCAAATCCTAGTAATGATGTTAAACCCTAATTTGAGATCCAAATTAGAGTATAATGTTATTTTATAAGTGTATTATATTAATTATGTCATGTATTTAATGTATTAATTAGGTAAACCCTAATTAAAATTCTGTAAACCCTAATTGCTATAATTAGTAGCCCTAATTTGAAATTAGAGTTTGAGATTGTTGGTAAGTATGGATAATGTGATTAATTAGCAAGTATTATGATTACAATTATTAAATTTTAGCAACCCTAATTTATTAAACCCTAATTTAGTAATTGGAACCCTAATTATAATTTGGTAACCCTAATTACCGAAAGAGTAAACCCTAATTGCTAAATTAGCAAAGTCAACAATAATTATATGATCTAAACCCTAATGTCCATTTGTTAGATAATTACAAACTTACTTTAATTAATAAAGTAATTATTTTCAAAATTTAGAAACTAAAAGCTAGTTATTTTATTTTATGTAATTTAATTTATTGTGCAAACCCTAGTAGAAAAATCCTTCAATTTGTGCTAAACCTTAGGGTTAAACCCTAAGGGTTAAACCCTAAGGGTTTACAAGAATGATAATTTAGCCATTAAATTAGAAAACAAATGTCTTTTATGCCCCTTTTAGCATTTATGAAGCTAGTAATAGGTTTTGACAAAATTGGTGAAGTTGGTCACCAAACCAACAACCCCATGTGCTCTCTAATGACAGCAACAATCAACAACTCAACCATTCATGAATCTAGCATGTCTATATAAAGGATTGAGAGAGAGAAAAAGTGATTTTGCTAGCCAATTTTATTCAATACTCAACCAACTCTCATTTTCTCTCAAACCAACGAAATTTGTTGCTAGATCAGTCCATTTAAACAGCCCCACGAAATCCAACCACAAATCAGAAGCTTAGAAATCAAAATCGATCAAGAAGGTATAAAACCCTAATTCAAATTCTGTCCAAAAATTTGATGTTAGATGTTAGTTTTTTTGTGTTATACATGTTAGATATAGTGTAAAAAGATGATCTGGGTTGCTAGATGTTAGATCCATAACATCTAGAGGCTCGGATTTGAAGATTTGTTGAATCTGGAAAATTTGTATTTTGAGGTCTGACAATGAATGTCAGACCATGTAGATCTCATTCTGTTTGTGTTTTTGGTTGTTTAAATGTTTAAATTTATAGTATGTTATGATCACTTTAATATAAAACTGGAATCAGGGTCAGGAGATGTGTAGATTGCATGTTATTATTGGTCAAACTCAGGTTAACCGAGCATGACTGGAAGATTTCTAGGTAACCCAGAAATCATTTTCCAGTATCTGACAAGATGTTTAAGGCTCTAGATCTGTCAGGTTTTTGTTTTTTGTTTTTGTTCTTGACTTCATGTTGTAGTATGTTAGATGGACTCAAGATGTATATCTTTATACCCTTCATAACATAAATATATCGAGTTGAGTGAGTGGTCAAAGTAGACCACAAGTCACTGATTAAGCGTTTCTGGAAAACCCAGAAACTTTATACACGAGTGTTCTGACAGCCTTTGACCGAGTCGAATCTGGTTGTTTTATTGTTGATATTGTGATTTTATGTGATAGATATGTAGTGTTACATGTGGGCTAGAACTCAGAAGTCTTAAATCACACGAACAGTTCGTATGTTGTACGCTATAAACGATCAAAAGTGGTAAGTCAAACTGTTCTTCATTTCTGGGTAACCCAGAAAATGAAGAACAGCTCTGACAGCATCTTGGAACGCTTAGATCTAGCTTGTGTTAGGTTGTTTAATCAAGTTGTTTGTTACAACGTGTAGTATTGAACTTTGTCTACAAGATCTAGTTCATAGTTGGTCCAGAAACACTCTGTGTGATGAAATATTGTTGGTCAAACATACCAAGTCGGTAACTGGTGATGAATTTCTGGGTTTATTGAAGAACACCAAGAACACCTATAGCGATGGTTCTGTGGCTATAGGTGGTCTTTAGCGACAGATTTCTTTTAAATTTCTGGAAATTAATAAAAAAATAGAAAAAAATAGTTTTTAATTATTAAAAATTCAAAATAAATTATTAAAAATTATTTTAAATTCTGAAAATTAGTTTTTAATTATTTTAAATATATTTCATAAATATTTAATATTTTTGGAATATTAAAAGTATTTAATTTATTTAATTATAATATTAAATAAATTATTTAAAAATGATTTTAATATATGAAAAATCATTTAAAATTATATTATGATATAAGAAAATAATTTAAGTTATTTTTGATAACTTTTAATATTATGTGATAATTTTCATTAATAAATTAATATTAATGATAATTAAGTTATTTATTAAATGAATTAAATAAATGAATTAAAAATGATTTTATTATATTAAAAATCATTTTAAATAATAATAAGGTATTTAAAAATATTTTAAGTTATAAAATATAACTTTTAATATTTAAAGGTAAATTTCATTAATTAATTATGATTAATGATAATAATGTTATTTAATAATTATATTAAATAATTTAGTTTAAAAATGATTTTAATATTATAATAATCATTTTAAATGAAAATAAAGTGTTTAAAGATATTTTAAGTTGTAAAATATAACTTTTAATATTTAAAGGATATTTTATTAATAATTTAATATTAATGATATTTAATGATTAATGATATTAAATTTATTTAATAATTATATTAAATAAATAGTTTAAAAATAGTTTTATTTATTTAAAAATCATTTAAAAAGGATGTTAATGATTTAAAAATATTTTAAGTTATAATTATGAATTTTAATATTTGTATAAATAGTTCATTAATATTTAAATATTAATGGTAATTATTTAATAATGATTTTAAATGTTTTAAAAATCATTTAAGGGTAATATAAATGTTTTAAAAATATTTTGAGTTATTATACACAACTTTAATATTTTGGCAATGGTTTCATTAATAGTTTAATATTAATTAAATATTAATGATAATAGAATTGTTTGATGTTTAAATCATTTAATAATGATTCTGATATTTCAAAAATTATGGTAAATGATAATAATTATTTTATAATTATTATAAGGTCATGAAAAATGATATGACTGTTATTTAATTAGTTTAAATGGATATTGGTCAACCGTTTAGAGTCTTAGACTCGATAATTACTCGATAAAGATGTCGGTAGACCGACATATTTTAAAAATTGATCTGTACTTAGATAATGTGATTAGTTAACTGTTTATTTGTGATTCATTGGTTGTTAAAGTTGTGTGACAATGTGATTAGGAATGAGTTAATATTAGTTTGTGATGTCATGGTTGTTGAACAAGTGTGATAAGATGATTAGGTTATGTGCTGACTGCGAAATGCAGTACTATGTGTTATATTATATTGTTCTAATCGAAACGAATGATTTGATTAATGATAGGTTGTGATAGAAAAGGGTAGAACTAAGTTGAGAATTATAAGCAGCGCATCAGGCAAGTATCCTAACTTTGCATTTTCTTTATGCAATGGAAAGAAATGAGAAGTTCAGAATTATTATTATTAATGTACAGATGGTTAAACCTATATTATATACACCCTTTGATTATCAACATGTTAGTATATGATAATTTAGATATATATTCTGTTCGTTAATTTCTATAAATGATTATACAAGTGTCCCCACTTGGATAATCATTGTATTTAATCACATGTTGATACACCTTTGTTATACGTTTATGTTGAATCATAGATTATTGTTGGATAAAATAAAACCTTTTATTTGGAACCCTGACAATTATGAACATCCCGTTCACGGGAAAACTTTTATGCGCCCAAGGCTGATCAAGTAAATGATAACATCGTTCTTGTAATGTAGTATTGATCAATACAGGGCACAACGTGCTGATCACCCCCGTGTCCGTAAGTTATGACGGTTTGCAGATGAAGTTCTGCTAAACCTTTTCGAAAATAAAAAAACAATGTTCATAGAATGTCACTTAAACCTTATTTATAGTCAGTACGTAGTTTCAAAAATTTAAAATAGGGTTGTTATGTTATTAATATCAGTTCAGAATACTTCACAACTATTGACTTGTTATAGATGAATATTATAAAGAAAACATTTAAATTCTTTCAACTTATATACATATAATACTTGCTGGGCACTCAAATGCTCATCCTTGCTTAATTTAAATGTTTTCAGACAATTGTGAACAATCAGAAGGATCGGTCAAGAACAAGTGAAAAGGAAAACAAACAGATTAGGTTTACGATGTCATATAGTAAAGGTTGCGTACTTGGGATTAAACTCTGATGAAGGTAAGATAAGTTTATAATTTATATTATTGTTAGTATTATTAGTTATATTTCCGCTCATAAAAATGGTATCGTGAAGTACCGAGTTCGGGTTTTAAGTTTCCGGATTCGGGGACTTTACACATCATACTGGAGAACGACAATTTCTTCCATACAACGCCTCAAATGGAACCATGCCAATACTTGCTTGATAACTATTGTTGTAGGAAAACTCCACCAATGGTAAGAACTTATCCCAACCTCCCTTGAAGTCAAGGACACAGATTCTTAATACATCTTCAAGATTTTGAATCGTCCTCTCCGACTGCTTATCCGTCTGAGGATGATATGCCGAGCTAAGTCATAAATTCGTGCCCATAGCTTTTTACAAACTAACCCAAAATCTTGAAGTGAATCTTGGGTCTCGATCAAAAACTATGGATACTGGCATACCATGCAATCTTACAACCTCGTTTATATACATATGAGCAAGACGTTCAAGTGTATAAGTTTCTCGTATCGGTAAGAACTGAGCAGACTTGGTCAATCTATTAACAATGACCCAAATCGCATTTATGCCTTGAGAAACCTTGGGAAGACCGGTAACAAAATCCATGGTAATGTGCTCCCACTCCAATTCTAGAATTTTAAGTGGTTGCAATGGACCTTTTGGTACTTGATGCTCCGCCTTGACTCGTTGACACGTTAGACAACTTGAGATAAATAGCGCTATCTCTCTCTTCATATTGCCCCACCAAAATGTATGTCGAAGATCATGATATATTTTGGTACACCCAAGATGGATTGAAAATGGTGTGTTGTGCGCCTCCACCATGATTTTATACTTTAAATCAGGGTCGTTAGGAACACAAAGTTTGGAGTTGACTCGAAGTATTCATTCTTCATCGATTCTTGCTTCCAGCATAACACCTTCTTGTACTTTCTTTCTCATACGCATCAGCTCCAGGTCTGTAGCTTGAGCAGCTTTAACTTTATCAATTAAAGTCAGTTCTACTCGTATATTCGCCATCATCACATGCGTCCCTGGAGTCTTTAACTCTATCTCCATCCTTTGCAAGTCACACAAAATGGGCCTTTGCGCTGACAATATCGCACTCGTACCCGCATATGATCTTCTACTCAATGTGTCACCTACCACGTTCGCTTTTCCAGGATGGTATTGGATGGTATGATCATAATCTTTCAACATTTAAAGCCAATGTCATTGTCGCATATTGAGTTCCTTTTGAGTGAAGAAATATTTGAGGCTTTTATGATCCATAAAGATATCCACTTTCTCCCCCATACAAGTAATGCCTCCAAATTATAAGTGCGAAGACAACAGCTGCCAACTCTGGATCATGAGTAGGATAATTCCTCTCATATTCTTTGAGTTGTCTTGAGGCATAAGCTAATACTTTCCCATGTTTCATGAGAACACATCCCAACCCTTTGCCCGAAGCATCACTGTAGATGACAAATCCCTCCGAGCCAGATGGTATTGTCAGAACAGGTGCTAAAATGAGTCTCCTCTTGAGTTCTTGAAAACTCTTCTCACATTCTTCGCTCCAATCAAACTTTGTATCTTTTCGAGTCAGGTGAGTTAATGGAGTAGTGATTCGAGAAAATCCTTCCATGAATCTCCGATAATAACCAGCTAAACCAAGAAAGCTACGCACTTCGGTCACTGATTTAGGTTGCTCCTAGCTTTGAATTGCTTCAATTTTTGTCGGGTCAACATATATTCCATGACTTGATACTACGTACCCAACGAATGTTACTTCCTCAAGCCAGAACTCGCATTTCTTCAACTTGGCATAAAGCTTGTATTCACGAAGCTTTTGGAGTATCAGCCTCAAGTGTTGCTCATGATCTTCACGGCTTTTGGAATAAATAAGGATGTCATCAATAAAGACGACCACAAAGTGATCCAAATATTCCTTGAATACTAGGTTCATCATATCCATGAAGGCAGCAGGAGCATTAGTCAATCCAAAAGACATGACTAGGAATTTATAATTCCCGTACCGAGTTTTAAAAGCCGTCTTTGGAATGTCATCGGTTCTAATCTTTAATTAGTGATATCCAAAACGAAGATCAATCTTTGAAAAGAATTTGGCTCCTTGTAACTGGTCAAACATATCATCAATACGTGGCAATGGGTACCTATTTTTGATGGTAACATGATTCAACTCTAGATAATCAATACAAAGTCGCATACTCCCATCTTTCTCTTCTTCACGAATAGAACAGGAACACCCCAAGGAGAAGTACTAGGACGAATAAAGCCAATGTCTAATAATTCCTGCAGTTGGGTTTTTAACTTCTGAAGTTCAATAGGAGCATTCGATATGGGGCTTTGGAAATGGGTTTTGTACCGGGTTCAAGGTTGATACAAAATTCAATTTCACGCTCTGGGGGTAGGCCAGGAAGTTCTTCAGGGAATACGTCAACAAATTTATTAACAATAGAAATATCATTCAAAACTGACGTATTTTTGTTTAGATCCATGACATGAGTTAAGAAAGCTTGACATCCATTTTTTAATAAATGAATAGCTTTATGGCTTGAGATGACAGTGATTGATTTTAATGGTTTGGTTGCTTGAATTCGCATAATATGTTGGTTAGGAATATGAAAGATAACAACCTTACGAAAATAATCAATTTTTACATGATGAGTAGTTAACCAATCAATCCCTAGAATCAGATCATATGTAAGGTAATGTGAGGGTACCGATTTGAACCAAACAAGACTTATAAACAATGGATGTAATGAAGGTTTCTCCCAACGGAGTCTCCACAGATAAGTCAAAGTCTAATTTCTCTGGAGTCAAATTTAATCGTTGAGCGCAAGTAGGAGAAATAAAAGAATGGGTAGAACCAGTATCAAATAAGGTATAAACTTCACTAGAGTTTATGATAAGCTTACCCGTGATTACCTCGTTCGGGTTCCTTGCTTTCTAGGAGGTCACTACAAATGCTCTCCCTTGCACTACCGACTTTGACTTTTCTGGGACGGCCTTTGGTGCCTCCATCCTAGCTGAACTTGTCTTCGGTGAATGACAAAATTGGGCTAGGTGACCTTCTCTTCCATAATTATAAAATGCTTTGGACGGCATCGCGCAATTTAGACTTATGTGTCCCTCCCCTCCGCATTTGAAGTATATGATAGGTGGTCGTTCTCCTTCCTTAACAACGGGTGCTGGTGTTGACGTCTTTCCATCAATGTTGAATCTCCTCTTCTTGAACTGTCCATTCTTATTATTTTGGCCCTAATTACCACCGAAGTGGTTACCATTTCTGGCATGTTGATTCCCTCCACGCTTGTTGTCACCTCTTCGATGACTGCTCTCACCGGTATTATCATTTTACCGGATGCTTTTTCTTGGTTGCGTTGACTCGTTATCGTGCTCAAATAACTGAGCCCTATTTACAACATCTGAATACAAACACAGTTTATGAGAAATTAGATATTGACGTATCTCGGGTTTCATACCTCTTAGAAACATCCGCGTCATTCTCTCCTCATTGTCAACCAAGTGAGACGCAAACCAGGATAAATCAGCAAACTTAACTTCGTACTGCGACACGGTTATATTGTTCTGCTCTAACTTGATTAACTCTACCTCTTTCATGTGACGAATACTTTCGGGAAAGTACTTGTCGTTGAATAGTTCTTGGAACTTCTCCCAAGACATCTTCAGTGAGGCAGGTTGAGTACGCTTTACCGATTCCCACCAATAATATGCCTCTCCTCGCAACAAAAATGTGGCAAAGGGAACCTTTTTGCTCCTCGGAGCATCCCAGGACATCAAATATCTTGGTGATCTGCTTTATCCACGTCTCTGCCTTAAGTGGTTTTGGTTCTCCAAAAAACTCCGGTGGTCACAGCTCCTTGAACTATTTAGCGGTGACCATCTGAGAGTTCCCAGTGTTTCCACCTGCATTTTGGACTGGAGCCGCTCTTGCCTAATGTTGCATAAATTGTATAAAGCCTCTAAATATTCCATCGTTCATCATTTGGTCACTGTTGTTGTTTGCCTGAGGAATGTCACTTTCCTGATGCACATTATCCTGATTATTGATCTGTGGAGACTCAACGGTCTCCTATGTTCCATTGATATTCTCAACATTCTCGGATGTCATTTTCAAATACTGCCACAAAACAAGGGTTAAATAACATATCACATATTATCCCTATACTCTGACCGACCAATTAAATATCAAATAAACTTAAGTAGGTCATACTAGCGAAAGAATTCCCCGTCTCTCCCTTCCTAGTTCTTATCTCACATCTCAGCCAGGGATCATATGCCTAAGCTTTGATACCAACTGTGACACCCCCAAAATAGGTATACATCACCTATTATGAGTCATCAAGTTTAACTGCAGCGGAACAAGTAATCCATTAGAATAGTCAAGTAGAGAATAAAATCTACTATCTTCTATGATTTAAAAGGTTTTTCATTACTTTTATTACTGAGACTTAACTTAATAAATAATCCACATCATCCTTGCACTACGTCCAAGGATATTCATTAGTATCACGACCATAAATTATCCATGCACTGCGGGACAAGGATATTTTTTTATTCATCAATGGTTATGATCATGCCAACAACTGTCCATCAATGCACTACGGGCCAATGAGGACTTTTTCCACATCATTTGTAACATTACGGTAATGATTACATCGAATAATCCCTGGTCATAATCATACCAAGTCCATCTATGCACTACATGCCACAGATGACTTTCAACATAATATAAACATGAGGATGATGACAATGATATAAGAATTCAATAAAACAAGTTCAAGAATTAATTTATCCAAGAACTATTAACGTCCAAATTGTCAACATGATACTTCTTTCTGGAGTAAAATTTAAGCATACTCAGAAGAATATTTCCATGAAAAGACACTGGATGAAGCGCAAATATCAAGGATCTTCCACTAATTTCATGGAGTATAGAAGTCAAAACTTTAACCAACTGAGTATAATAAAGAATGGAATAACAAAAGAAATCACCAGGCATGAGATAGACCGCATAGACAGGTTATTCCAACAGAATAATAAATAACGGAACCAGGTCATGCGTAAACGCACAGACATGATATTCCAACAGTATAATAAACAACGGAACCAGGTCATGCGTAAACGCACAGATAGGATGTTCCAACAGAATAATAAACAACGGAACCAGGCCATGCGTAAACGCACAGACAGGATGTTCAAACAGAATAATAAAGAATGGAATAACAGAAGAATTTCACCATGTATGCAGTACTTTGCATAGACAGGTTATTCCAACATAATAATAAAGAATGGAATAACATAAGAATTTCACCAAGTATAGGGTAGCCCGCGTATACTGGTTATTCCAACAGAATAATAAAGAATGGAATAACATAAGTTCTCTTCATGAATAAGAAAGAAATAATACCCCTTACGAGTACAACAAATAATATCCCCTACCATAGAAAGAAGAGTACTGGATATAGAAGTAGTGAAGTAGCAGAACACTTTTCTTCTTTCTCTCTAGAGTTTTAGTGAATTCGTAAGAAATAATGAACGAATGAGCTTCTATTTATAGAAGAATGGACTGCATATTAACTAATTCATGAACGGTTCAGATTAATTTACTTTTAAACGGACGGTCCATATTGATTTAATAAAATATTCTAAAAAAAACAAAACGTTAAATATATATATATATATATATATATATATATATATATATATATATATATTTATATATATATAATTAAACAAACAAGTCACCCGTGACAACTTATCAGCCACCTTCCTCCTTCAATTTCAAAGTGGGCCCCACCTAATATTATATATATATATATATACCGAATAACTTTCTACAGATTATTTTGAAAAATGGGTAAATGGGGGTCCATAAAATAAGTAAAACTTCATAAAAATTACCTTAATAATTTTAACAACATATATCACCTTTATTAAAATTCATAATATTAATCGACCAGGTCGTTCCCAGGAAAGAGGGGGCTTTCCAATAAGGATTTCTCCCTATTGGCGCGCAATTAGGTGACCAAACCTCTCCTTGACAGAACTTCTAGACATCGTTAATATTGCAAATAATAATATTAATAACCTTGTCGTCTCAATTATTGATTTAATAATATATAAAATATTGACAATAATTGAATCAAATAACATGAGATACTATGCAGCAATTACTGTAGCAATAATTGAACAAAACTAAGTGACTTCTCATGTAAGCATCAATAATCAATACCGTGTGCTACTATGTAACCACGCTTATTACTGTACTTTTAACACCGGGTGTTTCAATAGTTAACGCTAAAACTTTCGCCGTTATTTTCATAAAGTATTTTTGTCGTTTTCTCAATCCGAGAATAATTCTGTTGTGGGGTCCACCAATGATTGTGCCGTTGTACGAATATTCCCTGTTAAAACGAATATTCCTCGAGCAATCAAATATTATATAAAAACTTGTGTACTTTGTAAAATTTATAAATATTACCCACAACTATAACATTATATCAAATTTGCTTCATAATATTCAAAAATAATATTTATAGAAAATTCATCTTTATTTATAAAAGTTGGGGTCTTACACCTGTGGAGATGAAGGAGCTAATGGTTCAATTACAAGAGTTGTTGGATAGAAATTACATTCAACCGAGTGTTTCGCTGTGGGGAGCACCGATACTGTTTGTCAAGAAGAAGGACAGATCGTTAAGACTTTGTATCAACTATCGAGAGTTGAACAAGTTAACGATAAAGAATAAATACTCATTGCCTAGGATCGATGATCTTTTTGATCTATTAAAAGGGGCAAAGTATTTTTCTAAGATAGATTTGCGGATGGGGTATCACCTATTAAGGGTTAGGAAGGAGGATGTACCAAAGAAGGCATTCAGGACTCGTTATGGTCATTACGAGTTTCTGGTGATGTCATTTGGGTTGACTAATGCACCAGCTGTATTTATGGATATGATGAACAGAGTGTTCAAACAATATTTGGACAAGTTCGTCGTGGTGTTTATTGATGTTATTCTAGTATATTCTAAGATGCCAGAAGATCATGCTGAACACTTAAGAATAGTGTTGGGACACTAAGGAAGGAGAAGTTATATGCGAAGTTCACAAAGTGTGAATTTTGGTTAGAAAGGGTACAATTTTTAGGTCATGTTATCGACCGTGAGGGAATTTCAGTAGACCCAATGAAGGTTGAAGTATTAATGAGTTGGGAACAGCAGAAAACGCGACTGAGTTACGGAGTTTCCTAGGGTTACCGGATACTATTAAAGATTTATCCAAGATTTTTCAAAGATAGCTACTCCATTGACTAACCTGATAAGGAAGACAGTGAAATACGCGTGGATGGAGAAATATGAAGACAATTTCCAAGAACTGAAGAAAAGGTTGATTTTTCAAAGGTTTATAGCGATGCTTCGAATAGAGGACTTGGTTGCGTGCTCATGCAGCATGGAAAGGTTATTGCGTATGCATCACGACAGTTGAAAGATTATGAGAAAGTTTACCCTACTCATGATCTGGAACTGGTCGCAGTAGTGTTTGCCTTAATGATACGGAGGCATTATCTATATGGAGAGAAATATGAGATATACACGGACCATAAGAGTCTAAAATATATCTCACACAAAAGGAGTTGAATATGAGACAAAGGAGATGGCTGGAGTTGAAAAAGGATTACGACTGTGAAATCCTGTATCACCTTGGAAAAGCCAATGTAATCGGCGATGCCTTGAGTAGGAAGGGTCGGGAAAAGTTTTTTTTTTTGTTAACGACTCAAACTGAGTTAATAATAGAGATGGCTAGGATGGAGTTAGAGGTTAAATTATCGAGTGAATCGGGACAGAGACTGTTTACAGTAGAGGTTCAATCTACCAATATAGAGAGAGTCAAGGAGGTACAACTTCGAACTAAAGAGTGTGACCATATGAAGAATAAGTTAACCGATTAAAAAGATTTAAAGTATAGTCTTGATAATGATGGATTATTAAGATTTGAAGGAAGAATTTGGGTTCCAAATGAGGCAGAATTAAAGGAGCAAGTGTTACAAGAAGATCATAGTTTGAGGTACTCAATTCATCCTTGTAGTACTATGATGTATCAAGACCTTCGACAGAGTTTTTGGTGGCTGAACATGAAGAGAGAGATAGCAGAGTACATGAGTAGGTGCTTGACTTGTCATAAAGTTAAGGCCAAACATCAACGACCAAGTGGCTTGTTACAGTCATTGGAGATTCTGGAGTGGAAGTGGGAGCATATCAAGATTGAATTTGTGGTGGGACTTCCAATTACTCAGAAAGGGTATGACGTGATTTGGGTGATAGTGGACCGGTTAACGAAGTCGGCTCACTTTCTGCCAATAAGGGTTCAGTATAACTTAGACCAATTAGCTAAACTTTATGTTAAGGAAGTCATTTCCAGACATGGAGTACCAGTCTCAATTGTGTCAGATCGTGATCCACGATTTACATCGAACTTTTGGAGAAGTCTGCAAGAATAGCTGGGAACACAGTTGAAGTTGAGTACGACTTATCATCCACAAACTGGTGGGCAGAGCGAAAGGACAATTCAGACGTTAGAAGATATATTAAGATATTGCGTCATGGATTTCAAAGGTAGTGGGATGATCATCTACCATTAGTTGAGTTTGTGTATAACAACAGTTATTATGCAAGCATAGGCATGACGCCTTACGAAGCTTTGTACAGAAGAAAGTGCAGAACATCATTGTGTTGGGATGAAGTGGGAGAACATAGAATGCTAGGACCTGAAATGGTGCAGAAAACAGCGGATATAGTGAAGTTGATACGGATGTGTCTTGTAGCAGCTCAAGATGGACAACAGATGTATGCGGAATCGCATCGAGTGAATAGGGAGTTTGAGGTAGGCTCGTATATATTTCTAAAGGTATCTCCCTAGAAAGGAAAGATACGCTTTGGAAAGAAGGGAAAGTTAAGTCCAAGGTTTATAGGACCTTTGGAGGTATTAAAACGGGTAGGAGAGGTAGCTTACGTGGTAGCACTACCTCTAGACCTAGAATGAATACATAACGTGTTTCATGTATCTGTGTTACGTCCTTATAAGCCGGATTATAAGCACGTAATCGAGTATAAGCCTATTCATATGGAGAAGGACTTAATGTATGAAGAGTTGCCGATTTAAATCATCGATAGAAAAGATTAAGTTCTACAGAACAAGTTTATACCTTCAGTAAAGGTGTTATGGAAGAACCACGATGCTGAAGAAGCAATGTGGGAATTGGAAGAAAAGATAAGGAAAAATTACCCTCATTTTGTTTGTGTAATGTAAGATGAGATTATGGGGACAAAATCCTTATAAGGGGGGAGGATGTAATGATCGAGAAATTCGGATTTATTGTAAAATAATTTTATTATATTAAATAATGAATAAAATTATATTATATGTTATTATTATGTGTTAATAAGATGAAGGTTGTTCTATAACCTAACAATGTTGGAATGTCGTAGTATTTTGACTATATGAAGGAATTAAAGTATTCGAATTTCCAAGACGAAAATAAAAGTTTTCAGAGAAACTTTTCGAAAAACACTATTCACTAATTTTTGCTTGGGAATTATTTTTGAACTTCCGAGAAATACGTAACGATAGAATATTAAGGGAAGATGGATTATGTAATAATAATTCGAGTATGGAAAATGTAGTTATTCGCCCGCGGACTTAATTCGAGAACATTAGGGAAAATAAAGTGTTAACTAGTTAAAGCAATGATCGTATGATACGCAGGTATTGTACGAACTAATGAATACGAGTATGATACGAAGTATTATACAAGTATGTATTAAGAATGGTATGTCGTATATTATGAGTGAGTATATAAGTTAGAATTGTGACAGCCCAAAATTCGGGTCCCAAATCACCACGGATCTTGTACAATCATTCTATAACTATTGCAGAAGATATAAACATAAATTGTTTATACAACATACTTTACACACTTTTCCCCAAGGTTGAGTAACATTAACTAATACACAATTCATAAACTATCTAACATATAATGTTATTATCATACTAAACTATTACATTTTAACTCCACACATAATCCCAAGCTAAACTTGGCTTTGTCCTTTCCTGTATCCGACGTATTCGTCTTAATCTGCAATATTAATCATGCTATAGCAAGGGTGAGCAATAGGTTTGCCCAACAAGTTTAAGTTCAATAAATTAAAGATATATCATGATCGAAAGATTTGAACAATAAGATGGCTAAAGTTCTACAATATGATTGCGAACTAGCATGAACAAATTTTACAGAGCTGAACGAACATGTAACATGAATATATATATATATATATATATATATATATATATATATATGGACCGAATGGTAATGAAGGTGATCAGCCTTTCATACCTAATGAATACATGCGGTATGCACAGAGTGCGATTTAATAATTCTTAGACATGGCAATCAGAAATGAATAACCACAAGTATAATTGAATAATACAACTTGAGGTCGAGTTAAGAAAGACTTGCCTGAACTATTGATTACCGCTATGAAATTTAATAAACTTTGTCTGAAAACCAAATATACATAATGCCGATCTATAAGTTAGAATAATATCATCACAATATTTAAATAAACTAAACACATTATCACATAATCTTATCCGTCTATAACACACATAAGACTTAACCTCAAGTTAAACTTTTACAGTCCGAGCCAAGTTCGGTACAATTCTGACATCCCGACGACTTAGTCGGTTAATCGTCGAGTTTAAGTTCAATTAAACTCTGTCTAACACTTAACAATTATCTTAAATAATTTTATTATTAGTCAAAATATTTTTCATAAGCTCGTAATAATTTTTAAATTATTATTATAATTTATCATGAATTTTCAATCATTAATATCATATTTATAAGAACTAAATACCACATAATTCCTTTATCATTAATATTTATTTAATACTAAATATTAATAAAAATAATAACATAATATTATAATATATTTATAATATATCAAAGTATTTTTAATACCTTAAAATCACATTTACATGATTTTTAAACAATTAAATCCATTATCCAATAATTTGGTCAAACGTATTAACAGTAGCAAGATCCATAACCTTGAAAAGCTTGTCAGAAATTCTGAGAAATTTTTGGGTTGCCTAGAAGTCAGTTTCGTGATCGGTCAACTAGGTTTAACCGTTCATAACTTGCAATATAAATATGATCTGAACGTGATTTAAGTTCTAGATCATAGTCCGCATAGCATACTATAGATTTATAACACAAAACACACATAACAGTTAACACAAAAAGATCTGGAGGCACTGACATTCGGTTGTCAGACAACTTTTGAAAGTTCAAGAACAGTTTCTAAAAATGTTATTTTCGTGCATCTAAGTGTTATAGATCTATGATCTATCAACCCATATCACTAAAAGACACCTTAATACATAACTTTAAACAATCAATTACAACATATAACATCAGATCATAAGATTTCTAAAATTTAGGGTTTATACCACTTTATGCCTTGATTTTTGATTCTGATCCTTGATGATCTAATATAGGAGAGCTAAGGGATGTTCTTGGCTTTCCTTAACACTTAGTTCCTCTCAAAATTTTTGGAGGAGAGATAGAGAGAGAAAAGATTTGGCATGGCTAGCAAGTAAAGTAAATAAGTTTAATTACTTTTTAAGTTATAAATTTTGATTCAATGTATCAATTGTTGCTAGGTGGCACATGATTTGATCTTTGCTAGATATAATGCACATAGCATATCTAGAGTTGGTGAATGTTGGAAAGATTTGTAAGTAACCTAATAAATAATGCAAGAATGGTATAATGGACATTTGGCTTTTAAAATTAAAGGCTAAGTTGTCATTTGCTACAACCCTTTGCTACGTTTGGATTGAAGTAATAAAACTGGGAATGGAATGTCTCATTCCTATGGAATGGAAAAAATTATGTTTGGTTGCGATTGGAATAGATTGAATTATTATTATTTTTTATGAAATTTTCGATTGAAATTTAACATTCTTGTTCAAGATTTCATACTCAAAACCTTATGAGTAATTTTTTTTTTATCATTGAGCCATGAGGGTGTTGGGGGAGGGAGAACATGGAATAACTCATTCCAACTAGAATGGAATGAATCATTCTAATCTCTATTTCATTCCTTCAATCCAAACACAACATTAAGGTTTAACCCTTAGGGTTTGACCCTTAGGGTTAAAACCTAAGGTTATTAAAAATCAATTTTCAAGGATTTCTAATTTAGGTTTTCAAAATAAAAAATTAATATTTCTAAATTATAATTAGGATTTTCTAATTATATTAAAATTTACTAAAAATTATTTAAGCTTGCTAATTAGGATTAATATTTCCTAATTAAAATTGCTAATTTAGCAATTAAGTTTCATAATCATGCATTAGGGTTTATAACCCAAAAGTTATGGTTTCCAATTTAAATTTAGGGATTCAAGTAAATAATTAGGGTTTTCCCTAATTTAGTTATAATTAGTGAGATTAAACCTTATACTAGCATTTAAATTCACAAATTAAGGTTTTAAATTCCCAGAACTGAAATTAAGGTTTCCAAAACTAGTTTTAGGGTTTCTTATAAATCGTAAAAAATTTCTATTTGAACGTTGACGTTCTTAATATGATACTAGGGTTTGTCACTGTCTGGTCAACCCTTGACCTTTAACCACATGATGTACGTATATACAACCATATACATAGAACATATTCACTTATATACTTAATCCTGAATCATTCACCACAGAAACTTTAAAATCACAAAATTCCTTCTCGGAAATCTCAAATCCATTCACTTATTTTTTTCTAGGTTTATTATTTAACCTTAATTCAATCTTTTAATATTCTATAAATATCCAAATTCTCGGGTAGTCACATTCACCCCTTCTTCTAAAAATTTTATCCCCAAAATTTACCTTACACCTTACTCCTTTCACCATTCATCATTCACCATTCATTCTCATCATCACATGCTACCTAATACATTTCTCACAACAGTAAAAAAAAATTTATTTTGCTGAGGGGTTATATAGACTATTGTCTGTCATTTTCACAAAGGTTTTATGGAAATTCATCCGCAAACCGTCATAACTTACGAACATCGTGGGTAATTAGCCCAGTATACCTTGTACCTATTAAGTACTGTTGGTCAAATTTGTTTCTCGTCGCTGCCATAGGCACAAAAATTTTACCTCAGTCTTATAGGATTCCGCACCAAAATAATTTGGTTCGGGAAAATTTTCAATGAACGCTTAGAATTTTCATAAACGTTTGTCTAGCTGAATCAAATAACTTAGACTCATATCAATAATCAACTTCAATTGAATTATGAACGTGTTTCGCCAAACGGCGTAGGCAAGTTAAAATTTTAAAATAGTTTGAAAATGACGCCATGATGTCGTACTGTATTAACAACCCGTTTGAGGATGTCGTCATCGAATGACTTTGTCATAACACGTCATAATGACTTTACGCTAAGTATTTAAGTATTTATGACTCTATCAACATTTTATCATCTCTGCACTAGGTTACATGGTACATAAGTGGTAAATAAAATATATTTTGGTATTTCAAATCATTATCGTCTAGCTGAAATAAGTAGCATAGACTATTCTTTAAATTGTTCAAAAATTCATTTTAAATCTGTTTTATCATCTCAACAGGTAATGATTGTGTCGGTGGCCCGAAGTCCACGTATACACAATGGTAACCAAAAGCTGAAAAATAAAAAAAAATCATTTTCAAAAAGGAACATAGTGCGTATTTAGCTTGATGTCAAAAAAAATTGAAATCTAACATAACTAGGAGATTTGAAAAACTTATGTCTCCACTAATGATCAATCACCTAATCAGTCTATCAGTTCCTATAATCCTCAATATTCTGTTTACACATAGTTCTACCCAGTTCGTCAAACCACACTCATGAGTTTAGAAACTTTTCACAAGTATATGAGTTTAAGAACTTATCCTAGTCAGACCTTTGGTGTCCATTCGCTGAGGGGTTCATAAATATTTCATATAATCATGAGTCACGAACGTACCATAAGTATGAGTTTTAAGAACTCGCACTTAACCTGCTATTCTCTACATATACCCTATCTATCTGATATACACATGATAAAGGAATCACCCTCTTAACATGCATATAGAAAATAGCGCGACACAAATATTTTAATGATTATCAGTGTAATCAACTAAGTGGTTGTTACACCAAGTACAATTTAACTCCCATACGAAGAATCATACAACTTAACTACAAACATGAGTCCTCAATTGAAATTACCACCTAATCTTAACTCCCTTCTCAATACAAATTTCATTCAACTCGTATTCATAATCCTTTCCGAAATCTGTACCAATTCATAGACACACAACAATCTTGCTGTAAACTTTTCAATCATTCACTTGATCCTTCTCCATACTATAACCTTAACCGATCACGAGGTGATCTCATCGTATATATTACGATTCATTTCTATACTTTGATCATTTTGTTTTACGATCTCATATCTCTATACTTTTAGTCTCTTAGACTCTATCTATTCACCATTACAGTTCACTTTTATTATCAGAGTTAGGAAACTCTATATATTATAACTCACCGAGATTCGTCTTTAAATCTTACTGACACACTAAGTCTATTTGAGTTAGTACTTATCCTAATCATTGCGGTTATTACTCTCAGGTATTCCTACCTAAGGTTCATAACCTACAGCTTTGATATCAACTGTGATAGTCCCAAATCCGGGTCCTAAATCACCAAGGATTTGGTACAATCATTCTATAACTATTGCGGAAGATATAAACATAAATTGTTTATACAACATACTTTACACACTTTTCCCAAAGGTCGAGTAACCTTAACTAATACATAATTCATAAACTATCTAACATATAATGTTATTATCATACTAAACTATTACATTTTAACTGCACACATAATCACAAATTTTACAGAGCTGAACGAACATATAACGTGAACATATATATATATATATATATATATATATATATATATATATATATATATATATATATATATATATATATATATATATATATATGGACCGAATGGTAATGAAGGTGATCAGCCTTTCATACCTAATGAATACATGCAGTATGCACAGAGTACGATTTAATAATTCTTAGACATGGCAATCAGAAATGATTAACCACAAGTATAATTGAATAATACAACTTGAGGTTGAGTTAAGAAAGACTTGCCTGAACTGTTGATTACTGCTTTGAAATTTAATAAACTTTATCTGAAAACCAAATATACATAATACCGATTTATAAGTTAGAATAATATCATCATAATATTTAAATATCATAAACACATTATCACATAATCTTATCCTTCTATAACACACATAAGACTTAACCTCAAGTTAAACTTTTATAGTCCGAGCCAAGTTTAGTACGATTCTGACATCCCGACGGATTAGTCGGTTAATCATCGATTTTAAGTTATATTAAACTATGTCTAACACTTGACAATTATCTTAGATAATTTTATTATCAGTCAAAATATTTTTCATAAGCTCGTAATAATTTTTAAATAATTATTATGTTTTATCATGAATTTTCAATCATTAATATCGTATTTATAAGAATTAAATACCACATAATTCCTTTATCATTAATATTTATTTAATACTAAATATTAATGAAAATCATAACATAATATTATAATATATCAAAGTATTTTTAATACCTTAAAATCACATTTATATGATTTTTAAACAATTAAATCTATTATCCGATAATTGTTTTTAATATTAAAATATTCATACTTTCATGACAAAATATCAAAAGTTATATATTATAACTTAAAATATTTTTATAACACTTAAATCATTTTTATATAATTTTTAAATCATTAATTCTATTTTTCCATAATTTATTTAATATATTTATTAAATAAACTAATTATCATTAATATTAATTAATTAATGAAATTCATCACAAAATATTAAAAGTCATTGAAAATAACTTAAAATATTTTCTTATATAATAATATAATTTTTCATGATTTTTCATGTATTAAAATCATTTTAAAATAATTTATTTAATATTATAATTAAATAAATTAAATACCATTTATATTCCAAAAATATTAAATATTTATGAAATATACTCAAAATAATTAAAAACTAATTTTTGGACTTTAAAATAATTTTTAGGAATTTATTTTGTATTTTTCATAATTAAAACTATTTTTATCTATTTATTTAATAAAATAAGTATTTTCAGAAATTAAGTGTCGCTATAGGGGCTTTAGGCGACAAATCCTTCGATGTTGGTGTTCTTCGCGTTCTTGAGCCCAAACCCAGAATTCATGTCAGTTAGCAAGGTGTCTTGTTTGACCGGTTCTAGATTCTTGGTTATCACGCTTCTGAATTTGCTAATGAGTTATAATTATAGTACTCATGTAATATTACAAGTTCAATCAAGTTTTATGGTCATCATGTATCATAAAAGCAAGATCAAAGCCCGAGAAATTCTTGTCAGGCGTGTTCTTGAGTTTCTGGGTTGCCTAGAAACTCAAACAGTGCTAGGGTCCTATTTTTCAGTCTTAAATCATAGCTTTCTGGACTCGGTTTATGTGATCTAAGGGTTCATAAATGAAGTATATATGTCAGGCTACAACAAAATATCACTTGATCAACATAACAACATCACCAGATGAAGATTCGAGCCGGTCAAAGTAGTGTCAAAGAAACTGCCTTTGAAGATTCTAGGTTGCCCAGATTTCTCCTTCCGGCAGTTCGGTCAAACCTATTTTAACCTTAATTAACTTCGTTCCTGATCATGATCTGGGTGTTCTAACGACTTGTATGTGTAGCTCACATACTAGTCTTTAACATAATAACAACAACTTGGTCAAACGTATTAACAGTAGCAAGATCCATGACCTTGAAAAGCTTGTTAGAAATTCCAGGAAATTTATGGGTTGCTCAGAAGTCAGTTTTGTGATCGGTCAACTAGGTTTGACCGTTCATAACTTGCAATATAAACATGATCTGAACCTGATTTAAGTTCCAGATCATAGTCCACATAGCATACTACAGATTTATAACACAAAACACACATAACAGTTAACACAGAAAGATCTGGAGGCACTGACATTCGGTTGTCAGACAACTTTTGAAAGTTCAAGAAGAGTTTCTAAAAATGCTATTTTCGTGCATCTAAGTATTATAGATCTATGATCTATCAACCCATATCACTAAAAGACACCTTAATACATAACTTTAAACAATCAATTACAACATATAACGTCAGATCATAAGATTTCTAAAATTTAGGGTTTATACCACTTTGAGCCTTGATTTTTGATTCTGATCCTTGATGATCTAATATAGGAGAGGTAAGGGATGTTCTTGGCTTTCCTAAACACTTAGTTCCTCTCAAAATTTTCAGAGAGAGAGAGAGAAAAAAAAACATTTGGCATGGCTAGCAAGTAAAGTAAGTAACTTTACTAACTTTTTAAGTTATAAATTTTTATTCAATGTATCAATTGTTGTTAGGTGGCACATGATCTGATCTTTGCTAGATATAATGCACATGGCATATCTAGAGTTGGTGAATGTTGTAAAGATTCGCAAGAAACCTAATAAATAATGCAAGAAGAGTATAATGGACATTTGGCTTTTAAAATTAAAGGCTAAGTTGTCATTTGCTACAACCCTTAGGGTTTGGACCCTTAGGGTTAAAACCTAAGGTTATTAAAAATCAATTTTCAAGGATTTCTAATTTAGGTTTTCAAAATAGAAAATTAATATTTCTAAATTATAATTAGAATTTTCTAATTATATTAAAATTTACTAATCATTATTTAAGCTTGCTAATTAGGATTAATATTTCCTAATTAAAATTGTTAATTTAGCAATTAAGTTTTATAATCATACATTAGGATTTATAACTCAAAAATTCGGGTTTCCAATTTATATTTAGGGATTCAAGTAAATAATTAGGGTTTTCCCTAATTTAGTTATAATTAATAACGTTAATCCTTATACTAGCATTTAAATTCCCAAATTAGGGTTGCAAATTCCCGGAACTGAAATTAGGGTTTCCAGAACCAGTTTTAGGGTTTCTTATAAATCGTAAAAAAATTCTAACTGAACGTTGACGTACTTAATATGATATTAGGGTTTGCCACTGTCTGGTCAACTCTTGACCCTTAACCACATGATGTACACATATACAAACATATACACAGAACATATTTACTTATATACTTAATCATGAATCATTCACCACAGAAATTTTAAAACCACAAATATCATTCTCAGAAATCTCAAGTCCATTAACTTATTTTCTGTCTAGGTTTATTATTTAACATTAATTAAATCTTTTAATATTCTATAAATATCCAAATTCTCGGCTTGTCACAAGAATACGAGATTAATACGTTTAGAATATGTTATAAGGCCTTAAACCAAATAAAATGGACTTGTAGGATTATGTAAGGAGTGTAAAGTCCAATAGGGATTAATGATAAAGCCCAAATGCTAACTAATGTTAAGGCCCAAGTGGTTGTTAATGAACAAGATAATGTTTGTTTAATGCAAGCCCAATGTATAAGTTAGGTTAATTAAACCTAAAGCCCAAAGTAAGAATTCAATGGGTAAGGATGATCCATAGGGCAACCCATGATCACATGAGTGATATTGGTGGCCAAGCAAGGGATAAGATTTGTGGTGAGCAAGTAAACTTGAACACCAAGAGATGAATAGTAAGTATGTGGCTAAAGGAGGTGGAATTAAGGAGGTGGGATTGGTTTATGTACTAAACTACCCTAACCTTGGCTTTCCTATAAATAGAGAGCTAGATGGTTCATTTGTTAATTGTTAACTTTCATCCAACAACTTATAACTATTGGTTAGATAGAAAAAATAAGAAATCTAGAAAATTTAGTCTTTCATAAACCAAGTAGAAAAGCAAGAAGAAGAATCAAGTTGATCATCAAGGGTAAGAACCTTTAATCCATTATTGATCTTCCTCTCTTCAATATTAGTTTGATAGAGAAGTGTGGATTGGTGGAGCATGTATGCTAAGGAGTATGAGAATGATTATTAAAGGACTTAAACCTTAATAAGTCATGAACAAGTAATTCAAACTTATTTAAGTTATGAACTTATGAAGAACATGTAAGAACTTGTATTATGTTTACCTAAATAAAGTTGTATGATAAGGAGAAGCAAGGATGGCTGTTAGAAGATCAAAACCATGACAAACCATGTAAAGTGAAATCATAAGTATATAAGTTGTAAGCTTATGAAAAACTAATAATAACTTATCATGTATATAAGTTAATAAGATATATATGTTAAGATATTAGTATGTTGGAAAGAATCCTTTTGAAATAATAAACAAATAATAAGTAACGAAGTGTTGCCGAAATTCACACGATTAGATGATAATCGTCGAATTCGTGAAATTCTCAGAATGGAAGTTGAATTTTGACATTGAGCTCGAAAATGTTGGTTTTCGATGGGAACAAGTCTTATTTAGCACTATAGAGTTTTGGACTAAAAAATGACCGAATTCCGACTTAGAACGAAGAAACAAGCGTTGAACGTTCACGAACGTTTATCGTTTTCGTTAAAAATGAACTTAAAGGTGAATTTCGAGTTAACGTAGTCGAAAATGTAAAATTCTTGCATGAACACTTAGAGTATGTGATTTGTGAGCTAATGTCTTTTGAACAAGCCAATTCAGACTTAAAATGATAAAATTTGGAGTCTGGGAAGTTCACAAAACTATCAAGTATCTGGTGCACAGAGTTAGCGCCGCGGCGCCAGCCCATGGCCAAAATGTGGCACTGTAACGTCGTGTGCAGTGCCCTGGCCTACTGAACTTTCACGCCGCGGCGCGACCTGGAGAGCTAAGAATGGCGCTGCAAGCGCCGGGTCAATACTTCTGTCACTGAAGTTTCATGCCGCAGCGTGGCTTAGAGGGAGTAAGCTGGCGCCGCTGCGCTAGCACTATATCAAGGATAGTAATGAATGCTTATAAGTAGAGAAAGAAGGTAAAGTAATTAACTTACCTTAATTAACTTAATGTAACATCAATTAGGTTGTTATAAACCTTAAGTAATACACTAAAGGTTGAAGATAAGTCGAATGTGAACATAAGAACAAGATAATGCAATAAGTAGGAACCAATGGAAAACAATCTAAGGACTAATTAGATTGAGAAGAAGGGTAAGATACATTAGGAACTATGCATGCTTGTTCATGACCTAGTGTGGTATGTTATGTGATCATATATTGTAGAGACCTTAAATACTCAAAGAGAATTTATATTGACAGTAGAAGACGCTAAAGGCAAGTGTTCTAACCCTTGTCTATGTTCAATCTAGATAAGCTTTGTGATTCATGTATTCTTACGCATGAATTGATGTATGATGAAGTCGAAGCCAATTCTTTCCTGCTAGACTTAAGATGTCTTGGATTTCTTATAATGTATCAAAGTATTGTCAATATTTTGACAAATAATGTTGGTGTGGTTTTCAAATGAAGACTGAGTATGTTAAACAAATGTTTTTTCGTCAAACGACAGGCACGTGAGGTTGCCTAAAACTTAAACGTACATACGTTTAAAGAAAGTAGTGTTGTACATCATAGAGTACTATAGGCTGATCACCTAGACGTGCTCGTAAGATATGTCGGACTTACGGACTTGGTGTCGGGTTGTCCTTTTAAAAGAAAGTATAAAATGCTCAAGGTATTGGACCGAGTTATATGTTTAATGAATGTTATTCATTGTGAAATGTTTTGAAGGAAAAGAAATGTTATGTTGAATTATAAGTAGTACTTCATAGTTATTGTTCAGTTATTGAAGATATTTGATTCCTATGTTTCAAGCATGTTATTTGTTGGAATTGTCACACTTGCTGAGCTAGTTATGCTCATTCTTGCTTGAACCATATGAATGCCGCTAAGACCGAACGGAATGAAGGACCTAGTAAGGATAAAATAAAGGCTAAGGCAGACCGTTGAAATGTCTATGTAATAGTATAAGTTTAATGTAGTAATGTATTTGATATTATGACAAAGAACAAATGTAATGGTTATAAAGAACCTGGGAATTATAATATTGTTTGGAATATATATAAGACATATTCGTTCTTTTGAGGCTTTTTAATTGAATGTATATGTGAACTGTAGCACCGTGTATTACCATATGTCGGGTTGGAAGATACCCGAATTTGGGGGGGGGGGGTCACATAAACTAACATGACACTGACATATGCAAAACTAACTACTAAATTAAACATGCAAACATAAACATAAAATTTAAACTACATCCCCCAAACTTAACAATTACAATGTCCTCATTGTAAAGATAAATCAATAAGTGTAAGAGGACGTCCCTGTAATGTCTAAGCTGGAGGTGGTGGTGATTGTTGCTCTTCATTATCAGAATCGGATGGTGGAAACCTTGGCATTGGGGCTGGTTGCTGGTATGGAAATTGTGAAGTTGGATTAAAACTCTAGAGCGTCGTTGTGATGCCCCCAAAATAGGTATACATCACCCATCTTGAGTCGCCAGATACATGGTACATAAATTCAAATACAACTTAACTATACAACAGTCATGTAAAATATACGACAAAACATAGTTGAGAGTTTAAACAAGAATATTGCCTTCTAGACAATATCCACTCTTAAATAGAATCCTCATTATATTTATTATCACACTATTTTATAGAATAGTGAGGACTACTAAAACAACCATCTGGACCGTCAATCTGTTCCCCGACTCGTCCCAACTATATTCTCATTTCCTGAAGAGAACAGTGAAAGAAAGGGTGAGCTCAACTAGCCCAGTAAGAAATATTATGACTAAGATAATGCAGAATAAATTATCCTTAGCCTTCAGCAGTATAACAACTGATAGAATACAATAGACAACAAGTTTTAAATCAACAACTGCAGTGGAATAAGCAATCCATTAGAAGAGTCAAGTAGAGCATAAAATCTACTATCTTCTATGATTTAAAAAAATTTTCATCAACTTTATCGCTGAGACTCAGCTTAATAAATAAACCACATCATTGAATCATCTCTACACCACGACCAAGGATATTCATGTAATCATCAATGATCATGATTATACCGAATAATCCCTGGTCATAATCATACCAACAACTGTCCATCAATGAACTATAGGCCTATGAGGACTTTTACCACATCATTCGTTATATTACGGTCATGATTATACCGAATAATCCCTGGTCATAATCATACCAAGTCATTTATGCACGTAAGCCAAAGATGACTTTCATCACAATATAAACATGAGGATGATGACAATGACATAATAATTCAATAAAATAAGTTCAAGGATAAATTTTAATGATTTATAATTTAATTTATCCAGAAATCAATAACGTCCAAATTATCAATATAATACCCGTAAATTTTATGATTTAATATTTATATTTATAAATAGAGCCTGTGATTATTTATTTTATAAATGCTTAAATGGCATGAGGGAGTAACTCAATTGAATTAAAATTTAACTTTTAATAATTGATAAGATGTGGAGAATTATGATAGGTTTATGAAATGTCTTGTATGACACAATGATGAAATTAGTGAGGAATTATTAAGAAGGAATGCATTACTAAGTAAAAGATGGCAATAAGAGAGGTGGTATATAATTAATTTATTTAATTATACCAGAGTAATAATAAATCATTTAATTGGTTTGAAAACTTGTCTGGATGGACTAAATCTTATTATTATTATTATTATTAAGTGAGTAACTTAAATTATGTGAAATAACCCAACTTATTAATAATTATTAACGTGGTGTATAATTTAGTGTTATTGGGTAAATTAAATTAATTAATTTACTGCCATAATAATTAAGTATTTACATGTTTATAATCCAAATAATAAATTGGGAGTCTAGCCCAATAAATTAATTGATGGACTTTTGAGTTAGCCCAATAAACTTGGGTTATTTAAAATCCAATTCGGAACCCAGCCTAATAGTTAACTGATGGTACAAGGTGTTGGTTAAATAAAATGTGGTGTGGGGCAATGGGCCCGACCGACTAGCCCCTTGTCTATGTCTGAGATCTATTCTCTTGTCCACAAATTAAGGGTCACCAAGTACAATGAACAGTAGCCTAAACTCTCTTTACGCAAACTTTCAAGCTGCTAATCCTAGGCATGCATGGCTAGCTAAGTGGATGGTATGGAGTGATTAAAAAACTCCTTAAGTAACCATTGTTTATTTCTATTGCACCATGAATCCCAACATTGTGTAAAGCTAGTCCATGCTTTTCTCTTTAAATACAAGCCACCATAGCAGTCTGTTATAGTAATAAGAGTGTTGGAGAAATCTGAGTAAAGAATTCTTAGTTGCTAAGCATTACCAAATCAGTGTGTGAGATATCAAGGTTAAAGCTCGAGAAGGAATAATTTCTACTTCATTCTTAACTTAAGTCTTATTTGATTCTCGGTTTTCCTAAATTAATAAGTCAAGTATGATGAATTAGCATGATATAGGGTGGTTAGAAAGTTTACTTTCGTGCATGAATACATTAATAGTTGCCTGGAATCAAGTTGTGGCTACTCTGCAAAACAGAGCATGTTCACTGCTTCTGAACTCCATGGGGTGCAACTGCACCGTACTTAGGAACAAGCTGATGGGTTCGGTCGTGTTAGACCATGTATTAAGAAATTCCCTTAGGTTGTATCCATATAGTAAAGTCTTAATGAAATTAACCCGACGAACTTAGACCTTGTCGAAATAGTGTAGACCGAAGTCTCTGAAAGAGCCGACTTCGGAGATGTCTTTGGACAAAGCGTCTTGTCTTCGGCTTCGGACATGGCCAAATGTCTTTGGCTTCGGACATGGCCAGACGTCTTAGGCTTCGGACATGGCGAGATGTCCTGGGACTCGGAGATAGCATCATAACTTGATATAAGGATGGATTATTAAATATTCCTATACTGCTATAAACTATTATTACACGAATGAGTTTTAAGTAGAGAATTTTACTAACTTCGGGAAAATAAATCTAATGCCTGCAAACATGCGTAGAAAAGGGTCGGTGGGATTAATAGATGTTATGGTTTACTTAAAGCAATGAACCTCTTGGAACTACGAAGAAGAAAATTTATGAATAAACTAGCAGTGGTCAAAAGTATGAGCATGTTAGTGTACAACTATGAGTTTTGATGGGTGCAGTAGTATACATAAATAGAAAAAAAATGTGCTATGTGTACATGTTGTTTATATACGTATATCAAGTGTGTTTGACTAATGAATACCTATACTTACATAAATAGGACAAACATAGTCCATTGAGGTAATTTTCGCTATAAGTAGTAATCAACGCTAAAGGTAAGTTCTCTAACCTCACTCAAATTTATATTGAGCAAGTATCCGAACACTATTTTTATTGTGTTGCAAGTTCCTTAATTCTCACACTGTATTCATTTGAATTGTTGTCATATCAATCATATTTTTATCAAGCAAATATCTGTTTCTATTCAAAAATCATTTGTATACCTTGACGTTGTTGCAAGCATTGGACTTATCGTTCTTAAATGCATTATAAAAATTGTCTAAGCCTTTGATTCGACTAGACTATTATTATGTGTTAAAAAGTTATCCACACCGATTGACTTGGTGCGAACTATAGTAAATCTACTGAGATGAACAACCCTCATTGAAGGGGATATTATATATTATCGGGTAACCGACATGCGCACATGAGTATGATTAAATGTTATGCATAACGTAGGGTACTTTAGGCTGATCACATGTTGTACTCGTTTATATTGGATTACAGTGTAATACTGTTAATTCTAGTAAGAGTTCTTAGTCCTTAGTGACTGCTCAGTACTCATTCATGTTGAACCTCGAAATGAATAAATCCTGAAATTTTGTTGATATCCTTCAGTCTATAGCGACACCTATTGAATACTCTTGATATTTCTTGATATCCTTGAACTACAAATTATTATTATACCCTTAAGACTAGAAGTATTATTATTATTGTTATGCTTGTTATTATGTATTCAAGAATGATTAAGTTATGTTTAAGTTAATCACTGAATTGTCGTAGTAATGGTTACGATACCTTGGGATGCAAATATTTATATTATATCAATGTAAATTATTCTAGTATTTCCGTTGTTGATTTTAGTAAGATATTCGTAGTTACACGTGATGCACCGAATTCGTGATATGGGTGTTCGAATTTTGGGGTCATCACAGTCAACATAATACTGCTTTGTGCGTAAAATTCAAGAATTATATCCGTGTACCAAAAATAATTTGGACAGAAAAGAAATATATTTTTAGGGTGAATAGTACCTCGTGAATAGTACTTTGGGAATAGTACCCATGAATAGTACTCCGACACGAAAAGTGTCCCGAATACCCGAGTGAATAATACTAGAGTGAATAGTAATCGTATGAATAGTAACTCGTAAAAGAAAAATACCAAAGAAAATGATATTCCATGACGAGTACAAAAGAAATGATATCTCATACAAGTATAATTGATTATAAGAAACTGCAAATGGATTTTCACCCGCCATGCGGTAATCCACGTAGACAGATCATTTCCATAATTTAATAAAAAAATGAATATGAAGGATCATTCACTATGCATGCGGTAATTCACATAGACAGGTTATTCCAACAAAATAATAAAGAATGAAATAATAGAAGAATTCACCATGCATGTGATAGACCGCACAGACAGGTTATTCCAACAGAATAATAAAGAATGGAACCAGGTCATGCGTAATACGCACAGATAGGATATTCCAACAGAATAATAAAGAATGAAACCAGGTCATGCGTAATCCGCACAGACAGGATATTCCAATAGAATAATAAAGAATGGAATAACAGAATAATTTCACTATATATGCGGTACTTCGCATAGACAGGTTATTCCAACATAATAATAAAGAATGGAATAACAGAAGCTCTCTTCATGAATACGAAAGAAATAATACCCCTTACCTCAAAAGAAGACTGGATACTGGAATAGTGAGGTAGCAGACTTCTCTTCTTCTTTCTCTCTATAATTTCTCTCTATAATAATTGCTCTATAGCTTTAGTGAATTGGTGAGAAATGAAGGAAGACTGAGCTTCTATTTATAGAAAAATATAGTTTTGATAATTGCACATTTTGGGGCTCGAAATATTACAGTATAATACCTTCCTCTTTTCCTTCATTTTTAATTTAGTCCTGGAAGTATTATCAAACTTGCACCACCTCCCCTAATAGTAAATCATGTGAATTAATAATAAATCATGTGACTCAATAGTTCTAAATATGTGAAAAAATAATTACAGTATAGTATCTTCATCTGTACCTCCATTTTTAACTTAGTCATGCAAATATTATCAATCTTGCACCAACTCCCCTAATAGTAAATGAATGTGAATCAATAGTACACACAATAGTTATAATCATGTGAATTAATAGCAATTAATTGCTCATTTATCCGATTAATTACCCGATTGGTCAATATAACCTCCAGACATCAATTACTATCGAAATAAATGCCGATTTCCACTAACACTAATAATTCCCACACAATGGAACTATCAATTTCATCTTTAAACAACACAAACTTATTCATTATTAATATTATAACTCACAATATTTAACAAGCAGGTCGTTCCCAGGAAAGAGGGGGCTTTCCAATAAGGATTTCTCCTTATTGGCGTGTTGTGATGAACGAGATTTTTTTAATTTAATTTTAATATTTATTGAGTTAAATAAATATTTTTTTCGATGATTTAATTATTGGATTAAATAATTAATTGATGCAATTGTGATAGATTAATTTAATTATATGTGTTACATTTATTAAATTAATGCGGAGAATATTTATTATTCAAGTATGTAATTATGTCAGCTTATTGAATTAAATGAATTATTTAATTAAGCATGATGTTATTCTAATTAATTTATTTATTAATTAGAGATTTAATAATTTAATATAATTAATTAATGAGAAAATTAAATATATGACTATGTGAATTTATGAGAAGTTATTATATTTTATTTATATTAAATAAGATATATGAATTATTGTGCAAGTGGGTGTGACATGAATTAAACTATATGATAAAGCTTTATTAAATTAAAGGAGTTTTGAAATCTATTATGCTAGCCAAACATGGCCTTAGTGGGGGTTACTAGCAGTTACCCATGACTGGGTTAACTGACCATTATTGCACGTCAGTCGAGTTCTTATAATACGACGTTCTCTTTTCTTTTCTTTTATTATTCTAAGTTTGGAAGAGTAGAGAGGGAGAGAGATTGAGAATTTATCAGAGAAAATTTGTGAGAATTAGAGATATTGTGAGTGTGTAATCATCAGGTAATTGTGAAAGGATCATCTTGGATCACCTCTTCTTAATCTATACTCTGGGTAATTTCTCCAAACCAAATTCTATTTTTACATTATTTGAGTTTTATGAAAATTGCTTTCATTCATACTGTAAAGCCTCTATAATTGAGATAGGAGTAATGATTATGGGTTTTGTATGTGTTGTGGTATTTTATGTATTGATCGTATATTATCTCTAAATTTTACACTTTTATGTTGTTATGCATATTGATACGAAGAGACCAAAGTTTAAATAAACGGATTCAGTGTTATAACGAATCCGTAGTGACAATTTTCATGTTTTATTTTCAAAACCTTCAAGAACATCAAGAACAGTGGAAGTAAATGTAATGATTTTGCAAATTATGTGTTGTAACTTGTTAAAAATCATGCTAGATGGGTTAAGTAATGATTATATATGTATTACAATGATTGGGTAAGTCTAAATTCGTGTAAAAATAACTAATTGGAAGTTATGGCCATATTCATGTATAATTTTACCTGTGATTGATTTTTGGCCTAATTTGGCCTTGTTATGTTCGCGAACTGCAAAACTGCAGAAACTACAGAAAATGAGCCTAGGTAACCTCGTCCCCGGCGGGCGTTACCAAACTAAATTACCCCGGTCAAAATAATAATAATAATAATAATAATAATAATAATAATAATAATAATAATAATAATAATAATAATAATAATAATAATAAATAAATAATAATAATAAATATTTGATGAAAATTATTATTAAAATATTTATAAAATAAATTAAATATTATAATTGAGATATTTATGGAATAAAATAAATATTCGATGAAAATTATTATTAAAATATTTATAAAATAAATTAAATATTTTAATTGAGATATTTATGGAATAAAATAAATATTCGATGAAAATTATTATTAAAATATTTATAAAATAAAGTAAATATTTTAATTGAGATATTTATTGAATAAAATAAATATTCGATGAAAATTATTATGAAATAATTTATTCGAGTGTAATAATAGTAAGAGAATAAAAATATTCTAATTTAATTAAGTAATTAAATTAGAAGGGATTAGATTTGTTAAATAAAGTGGAGTTTATATTAAATAATTAAGTGAAAATGTAACTAATGAATGTCGTGAATACATATGGTATGTGTGTAGGATTTGTGGTGAACGGAAGTAGTAATCGTTTAGTCTACGCACGAGGCAAGTTTCCTAACCCTACTTGTCATTATTGTTCAAGTTTATTATTTACCTCGAGTAAATTATCATTATTATTATTATTCAAGTTCAAATGTTATATTAAAGATTGATTATCTTTTCAAAGCATGATTCAGTTATACAATAATTATCCTATTGTATACTTCTTGAGATTAATATTCAATTTAAATATCATTATTGTTTAATCTTATTAGACTAGTGAACCTTATTGATTCGATTAGTCCATAGTTGATGAACGTTCTAAATTTCAGAACCCTTATTGAATTATCCAAATCAAACTTCCTTTGGAGCGGACTCGAATGTCAAACTGAGATGAACAACCTTGCAAAGGGATTTACTTATGCGTTAGCGTTAAGATATTGTGCACAGTATGGTACTAACGGCTGATCCCCCTAAGTACGAGTAGAAAGGTCCATAATCTTATGACTGTTAAAGGTTTCAAGTATAACCCTTGATAACCTAAGACATAGTTCAAGGTCTTATGACCCTCAGAATTCTTTTGATTCTTGTTATTCATTCTTGATTCAAAAGTTGAGCTTTTATTCAGATGTCTTTGATTTACTCGCATGTTATTATAATGTTATTTCATTATTATACTTGTGGGCAATAGTGCTCACTCTTGCTTAATAATAACATTGCAGTTAAGAACGAAAGAACTGATGAACCTTCTACTACTAAAGGCAAGGGCAAAGTTAGCAAGTGATGAAGACTTGTTGTTTATTTGATGATGTATTTTGTTTAAGACTTGATTTAATGATGTTATTAAGACTTATTTGTTTATGTTTCTGCACAGATGTTTAAGGTTAGTTTAACCTAGGATTGTATTATTATTATCCAGATGTTGTAACCCTTAAGGGGAAGATTTTTATTCTATCTATTGCATGGCTTGCATTTATTATGGGTAGATAGATAGATGATATTTGTACAGTGAACACCAAATCCCGTGGAATTGAAGTACCTAGATTTGGGGGTGTCACAAGTTGGTATCAAAGCTGTAGGTTATGAACCTTAGGTGGGGGAACAACCTTAGCTAGTAGCCTTATAGAAAGAAGATAGTGATGGAAAACTCTTATAGAGTTATAAAAAATGAATTTATGTAATTCATTAAAGATAATAAAAGACCTTATGTGTTTATGTGTTAAAGTATGCGTTAGATGATACGACTTAGTAACTAAAACTTAAAATTTTGTTGTCAGGATGTTGAATGTTGGAGAAGCTAGTCAAGCTGGGGAGGAAGAACCCCGAGTACTTATAGTACCTACTAAGGAGGAACCCTGTGTACCTATAGTAACGACAGAGGATGAGCCCCGAGACATTCATGTCGTTAGGGAGCAGCTGGTACAGAGGGAGTCATCTCCATTGATCACCGTTGTTGGTCAGGAGCATGAGCCCGAGACTGATCCTGAGGAGGATCCTGAGGAGGAATTTGTTGAGGAAGAGGAAGAGGAAGAAGAGGAGTTACCACGGTACACCGTTGATGCTGAGATGTATGACACGCTATACGACCGTAACGTGGAGTTACGAGACGAGGTCCAGGATTTGACTGAGCGAGCAGTTATTCAGCATATTACTCTAGAGTAGAAGGAGAGGGAGATTTCGACTCTTCACTCTCGACTGGCAAATGTAGAATGGGATTTGGTCCATGAGAAGGGTCAAATTGAAGATAAGACCGAGGAGATAGAGAAACTGAAGAAGGAACTGAAGGAAACCTCCGAAAGGCTGAACATAGTAGAGGAATGATGGGTAAGAGAATCGCGTCGAGCTGATCGTGCAGAGGATGATAGTCGTGCAAAGAAAGCGAAGATTGGGGAAACATACTCTACACTTAACAAGGCAATGAATGAGACCCAAGATCGAGTTTTGAGGTACCCAATCCAGTTCAAAGGACTACCATTATACATGATGGATCGCAGGACGATGTATCGCATCTTAGAAGAGGAGCGTAGCAAGGCTATTCAGCACCTTAACCGGTAGTGATATGATTTGTTTAATTATGTAAAGAACTTAATTAGTTTTTAGATGTAAATTCTGACTTGTTTATGAACGAAAGAATATTTGAATGTTTTAATCCTGTGGATTCTTTATTCCAGGATAGTTTATGTAAATAGCAGTTATGCTATCGTTTAATGTTAAAACTTTTGATTTGAATGAAAATATATCAAGTTATTTGAGATGATGTGTTAAATGAGTATGTTAAATTGTTAAGTAATGCCTTAAATATTTAGAGAAATAAATAAAGTTCTAATAAAACGTTTATTTAACAGAAAAATGCCGCCAAGGAGAAGAAAACAAAGTCAACCGGCTCAGGAAGAGTCAACCAATAATAACAATAATGCCAACGCTAATCTCGTGCAACAGTTGGTTAACTTACTGACTGGAGCCATGAATAACCAACCTCAAGCTCCAACAAATACAATGTTTAAGGACTTAAAGGCAGTGGGACCGCCAGAGTTCAAAGGTTCCATGAACCCAATCGAGGCTCAAACTTGGGTTATGGAAATGGAGAAGGTTTTCGACGTTGCTAGGGTTAGAGAAGACCAGAAGGCCGCTTTTGCAATGTTTATGTTGAAGTCTGAGGCAAGATACTGGTGGCAAGCAAACAAAGTGCGAGGAGGTGAAGGCGTGATTACGTGGGAAAGATTTAAAGAGATGTTTTTTGAAATGTATTTCCCAACTAGTTCGTAGAATCAGATGGAGGTTCAATTTCTGGAACTGAAGCAGCGAAACATGAGTGTACCTGACTACGTGGCTAAATTCAACGAGTTGGCAAGGTTCGCCCCCTACCAAGTACACACTGACGAGAGAAAAGCTAGAAGATTTGAACAAGGACTAAAGCCTTGGGTGTACTGCAAGGTATCAATGTTTCAGCTAAACACATTTACCGGAGTACTGGAAATGGCCATCCTCGCTGAAGAAGGAAACGATGCGGTGACCAAGTATAATCAAGATCAAAAGAAGAAGAAGAATGAAGGTGAAACTAATAACAAGGCCAGTGGAAGTAACACAGAAGGTGGAAATTTTAATCAGAAGAAAAGGTGGAATGACTATTCATCATCGGGGAATCAGCAAGGTAATTAAAAGAAAAGAATAGAAGCATGCCCAACTTGTGGGAAAGCTCATCTAGGAGTTTGTATGAAGGAAAAAAGAGTATGCTACAATTGTGGCCAGGAAGGCCACATAGCACCAAACTGTCCAAACCCAAAGAAGGGTGCTAGTTTTATTTGTGGTTCGAAGGACCATCTGGCAAGAGATTGTCCCAAGAAAGGATCGGGAGGGTCAAGATCAAGAAGAAACTGGGAAAATAACAGTGGAAATGCCTTAACCATCACCGGACCAACCGCAACAAATCGACCGACCGCCCGGACTTTCAACATGACGGTGCAAGATGCAGTTCAATCCCGTGATGTGGTGTCAGGTATCATTCCGATCAATAAAGTTAATACTTACATATTATTTGATTCAGGTGCTACTTGTTCCTTTATATCTGATGAATTTGCCAAGAATTTAGATTTGCCTAAGAATGAATTGGATTACCCCATGAACATAGAAATTATGAATAGAGAAATAATCCCTGTTAAGTATGTACATAAGAACTGTAGAGTGGATATTAAGGGTAATATCATGAACGTAGATCTTATTCCTATTCGACTTGGGGAATTTGACGTTATTTTGGGAATGGATTGGTTATTCAATTACGGGGCTATAATTGATTGTCGAAAGAAGCGTATTAACCTTATGACTCCGTCAAAGGTTGTATTTTATGGTAGCAAGTCGCCTAGACAAGCACGTTCTCTGACGATGATGCAATCCAGGAAGCTGTTGAGACAAGGCTGTGTAGGATACTTAGCTTACATAGTCGACAGTCGAAAAGAGAATCCAAAGGTAGAAGAGATACCGATTGTGAGGGATTTCATCGACGTATTTCTAGACGATTTACCAGGACTTCCACCAGATAGAGAAGTAGATTTTGTAATCAATTCGGCACCCGGAACTACTCTAATATCGAAGGCACCATACCGAATGGCACCAGTAGAGATGAAGGAATTAATGCTACAACTACAAGAATTGTTGGACAAGAAGTACATTCAACCAAGCGTATCGCCGTGGGGAGCGCCGATGTTGTTTGTGAAAAAGAAGGATGGATCGATGCGACTTTGTATTGACTACAGAGAACTGAATAAGGTTACGATTAAGAACAAATATCCATTACCGAGGATCGATGATCTGTTTGATCAGTTGAAGGGAGCAAGATACTTTTCCAAGATAGACTTGAGAAGTTGTTATCGTCAACTGAAGGTGAGGCCAGAGGATGTACCGAAGACAGCGTTTAGAACGTGATACGGTCACTATGAATATTTGGTTATGTTGTTTGGTCTAACGAATGCTCCTACAACATTTATGGGACTAATGAATGGTGTGTTCAAGCCGTTTTTGGACAAATTCGTAGTGGTATTTATAGATGACATTTTGGTATATTCCAAAACCAAAGAAGAACACGAAGAACATTTGAGGTTAACGTTGGAAGTGTTGAGAAGAGAGAAGTTGTACGCTAAATTTTCGAAATGCGAATTTTGGATCGTGCGAGTAAAATTTCTTGGTCACATAATCGATAAAAATGGAATTTCGATAGATCCAACCAAAGTAGAAGCCGTGATTAACTGGGATCAGCAGAGAACGCTGTCGGAAGTAAGAAGTTTTCTTAAATTGGCAGGATATTATAGAAGGTTCATACAAGACTTTTCTAAGATCGCAACTCCGTTAACGAATTTAACTCGAAAAGATGTGAAATTTGTTTGGACGGATAAGTGTGAGAAAAGTTTTCAAGAATTGAAGAAGAGGTTGAGTACGGCCTCTGTGTTATCTCTTCCGGATGATATATGAAATTTTGTTGTTTATAGTGATGCGTCGCATAAAGGACTTGGCTGTGTGCTGATGCAAAACGGCAAAGTCATTGCGTATGCATCATGACAATTGAAGGATTACGAGAAGAGATACCCAACCCATGACATGGAGTTAGCTGCAACTGTTTTTGCTTTGAAAATTTGGAGGCACTATCTATACGGGGAGAAGTGTGATATATATACGAACCACAAGAGTCTGAAATATATTTTTACACATAAGGATTTGAATATGCGTCAAAGAAGATGGTTGGAATTAATTAAGGATTACGACTGTGAGATTTTATACCATCCGGGGAAAGCAAATGTAGTTGCCGACGCCTTAAGTAGAAAGGGTCGTGAGAAATTGATGATGTTAACTTCTCAAGAGGAGCTAATTTCAGAAATGGAGAAACTGGAGTTGGAAGTGAAGTATCCTATGGAGATCGATGAGAAGCTATTTCAGATGCAATCTGGTACAACTCTACTAGATAAAGTGAAGGAGGCTCAGATTTAGGATGAAGAATGTATAAAGGTGACAAAGAAGATATCTGAAGGAACTGAACCGAGATTTAAGATGGATAAGGAAGGAATATTGAGATTTGAGAGTAGAATTTGGGTACCGCCAGTACAAAAGATTAAGGAAGATATTTTGAGCGAGGCTCATAGTTCACGATATTCGATTCACCCTGGTAGTACTAAGATGTACCAAGACCTTAGATAACATTTCTAGTGGCCGAATTTGAAACGTGATGTTGCAGAATTTGTTGCCAAGTGTCTGACCTGTCAGAAAGTAAAAGCAGAACATCAGAGACCGAGTGGATTGCTACAACCGTTAGAGATTCCAGAATGGAAATGGGAACATATTACAATGGACTTCGTGGTTGGCCTTCCGATGACTCAGAAAGGCTACGACGCAGTATGGGTTATCATTGATCGATTGACGAAATATGTACACTTCGTTCCGATCAAAATAAGATTCAACTTAGATCAGTTGGCGAGGCTATACTTAAAAGAGATTGTTTCGAGGCATGGAGTTCCGGTATCAATTGTTTCAGATAGGGATCCGCGCTTCACATCAAATTTCTGGAAACGTCTTCAGGAATGCATGGGTACACAATTGCGAATGAGAACAGCTTACCACCCTCAAACAGATGGGCAGAGCAAGAGAACGATTCAAACATTAGAGGATATGCTAAAAGCCTGTGTGATGGACTTTAAAGGAAATTAGGATGATCACTTACCGTTAGTAGAGTTTGGCTACAACAACAGTTTCCACGCTAGTATTGGTATGCCGCCTGAAGAAGCGTTATACGGCAGAAAGTGCAGAACTCCGCTTTACTGGGATGAAGTTGGTGAGAGACAATTGCTAAGGCCAGAATTGGTACAGCAGACATCAGAAATAGTCAAAGTGATCCGAGCATGACTGGAAGCGGCACAAGATCGATAGAAGAAATACGCTGATCCACATCGTAAAAATATCAAGTTTGAATTAGGTAGTTATGTTTTCTTGAAGGTCTCTCCCTGGAAGGGGAAGATCAGGTTCGGAAAGAAATGGAAATTGAACACAAGATTCATTAGACCCTTTGAAGTACTGAGAAGAATAGGTGAAGTCGCATATGAGGTATGTGACAACCCGATATTTTCTATATAAATAAATCATAAATTTTGCGTATAATTTTTTTATTATTATTATTAAAAAAAATAAAATAATAAATATGAATGATATGTGCCAAGGTAATGTGTAATTATAATTATATGTGTAATTATAATAAATAAAATTTATTTATTACATTAATAATTATAAATAAATTTATTTTAGAAATATTGGTTATTATAAATGATATTCTTATAGTAATTAATTCTATATTAGAAATGGTTTATTAATTATTTTTCCATGAAATTATATGTTTATATTATTCAAATAATACATGAAATGATTTTTGAATAATTATAATAATTATTTTATTATAAGAATTTTGTTCAAGTTATTAAGTAAATTATTTTTACTTAAGGTTAATTATGGCGGATAAAATCAGATATGGAATCCAAACCCTAATTTTGGGTTTTGATCAAAGAATGATAATAATATTATAATATTATGATATTTTGATTTTTCAGTGCTATTAATATGTACTGTAAAAAAAATTATACTGTTGATGGATGGTCAATTATGGTATATTGACCAAACCCTAGCATTAATTGATTTAACCATATTTATCAATTTAAATGGGAAATTTAAGATTATTAAATATCTGTGTTATATGATATATGTTTACGTATTACTTCATGGAACGCTGATTAGGAAAAACCCTAATTTTGTCGCGAGACCCTAATTTTGTCGCGAAACCCTAAATATGAAATCGAAACCTTAATCGATATTTCTTTGAACCTTAATTGTTAATTTTAAGCACTAATTATTCAAGTGATAAAGTTAATTACGTTATAATACCCTAATGTCCATTTAATTAATATCAAGAACCCTAATTTAATTAATAGAAACTCTAATTATATATTTTAGTAGCCTAATTATTAACTATTGTAATCACTAATTGCCAAATTGGCAAGGGTAATTATGATTAGGGGTACTAAACCCTAATGTTCATGTATAATATAAGTATTAACCTAATCTAATTACCAATCTTAATTTTTAATTTTAGAAACTAAAATAATTTTATTTATTTATTTATTTTTTTGCACAAACCCTAATTGCTAAATCCTACAAATGCAATATACTAAACCTTAGGGTTAAACCCTAAGGGCCAAATCCTAAGGGTTTGTCAATTTCCATTTTTGCCATTAAATTGGAAAATCAAATGGCTATTATGCCCATTTTAGCATTAAAGAAGCTACACGTAGGTTTTGACAATAGAGTGAGTGGTTCACCAAACCAACAACTCCCTTGACCCTAAAATGACAGCATTCAGCTCTATTTTCAGCCAATACATGCATCTTGTTGATCTATAAATAGATTTGAAGAGAGAGAAAATCATTTGTTAACTTATTTTTGCCCAAACACTCAAACATTCTCTCTCAACCCCAAACCTCCGAAATTTCCTTCATATATGTGACAACCCGAGAATTTGGAAAATTTATTAAAATCACAATTGATTGATTTAAGGTTCAATATTAGGACCTAGACAGGAAATAAGTGTATGGAATTGGCAGTTATGTAATGAAATTCCAAAAATTTCAAAAGTTTTGGATAAAACTTGAATTATGTGATAGACTATAAGTGATAGTCTAGTAATGAGGTATAAGATTATGGTAGATTTAAAATTCTTTTGAAGAATTATTAAGGATAAGTATCGAAGTGAATACTAGTCGGTATATTTGGTTACATATGTGAACCGTAATGATTTGAGATCAAGGATTGATCATATAAGTTATAACTTTAGAAAACCCTAAATTTATGTTAATTATATGTTTATTAAGTTAGAAAAATCTAACGGATTGTTAGAAACCCTAACGGTACGCTCAGAAACTTTAGTTTCAGTTCCGGGAATTCGAAACCCTAAATTCATGATATGAATATGGTGATTAAGTTAGAAAACTCTAACGATATATTCTGAAACCCTAGTTTCAGTTTCGAGAATTTAAACCCTAATTTGGGAATCCTAAATATAAAGTATTATACCCTAAGAGTTAAAAAGTTGTGTGTAAGGAATATGAACATTCTGTGATGGTTTATATTTGTTTATTATATAAACAAACAAAAGAAACTAGTGTAATCCTAATTATATATTAGGAATGAAAGATTTAATAACTTAAGGGTTATGGGAAAAGAGAATTTTGGTATTTAGAATACTTACTAATTCTAAGAGATCTATTTTATATATCTCAAATGATTAATTTTATAACCTAATTATAGCAAGTCTAATTGGGTTAAGGAAATAAATGTTTATGAGCAAGGATTGGTGTTTTAATGGAGAAGTGAAAATCCTAATTAAATGAATTGGGTTGGATAAGAATTAAATGTAGTGGATTATGTATATTTTATAGTCCAAGTGTTGACGAAAGATATTGGTTAGAGGCTCAAGCAATACATTAAAGGAATGACCCAAATATTTTTATTAGAGAGCCCAAAACTTGATCCAAGTATGGAGAGACTTCTTGGTCATTGGTTTAGTAAAATAAAAATCCAAACTTGGTGCATTCTAAGGCCACTTGGCCGGCCATACAAGAGAGAAGAGAAGGGGAGATGAATGTATTAATTGCTCACTTTAGTTGTTTACCAACCCACCTAAATAGCCTAGCCTTTTATAGCTTAGTATATAATTATTAACCAAGGCTAGCAAGCTAAGATATTGGGAGACTAATAGAAATTAAAATGTGGGAGAAAGAGAGGGCACTTGGCCGGGTAATGAAGAGGTGAAAGGAGAGGGAGATGTGCATGCACATCATCCATTTATATACCACATAATTGGCAATAGATAATTCCCCCAATTAGGCTATGTGTCACATTTTTCTAAGGTAACTTGCAAATCTTGGCAAGATATTGGTTTGGTGACCAACCCTAAATCCTAGATTGCTCAAAACATAAACCCTAAGGGATGCAACAATTGAGAAATCTAAAAATAAAAGGAAAGGACTAAAATACCCTTTGTGGATTTTTTTTGAGAAAGCTTGCAAATCTTGCCTTATCTTTGGTGGTTCACCAACCCTAACCCTAACATAGCATAACATGTGACTAAAGCCATACAAATCAGCCACCTAGCAATGAGATTCATTAAATCAATTTGATTAAATTAAGAAAAGGAAGGAGCTTGTGATATATCAAGTTCTCTAAAGTAAAGTTAGCTTATTTTCTTTTTCTTCTTTCTCTTTCATTTGTCTTTCCAAGTTGCTAAGAACTAGAGAGAGAGAGAGAGAGAGTGAGGAGTTCGGCCATCCTAAGAGAAGAAGGAAGGGAGATTTGGACTTTCATAAAATCAAGATCCATCTACATCTTTGAAGGAGAGAAAGGAAATCAAGCTAAGGTATAACAAAAATTTTGACTTGTGTAGGCTAAATTTCCTTGGTAGTTTGTTTTGATTTTTTTGACAACTTGAAGTTGAGATCTTGAGGTTTAAAACCTTAGATCTATGTGTATATAAGTGTTACATGTTTAGATATAACCTTTTTGATGATCAAAAGTTAGATCTATAGCATGAAATGGAGGATAGGTTTTCAAAAGATAGAAAACCTAAATTTTTCTTAGCTTTGATTGTGTTTGAAGCTTGTTTGATGAAATAAGAAATTTTGTTTCTAAACTCAAGAACCATGTATATATATGTTAATAAGTTTTTTGTGTTTGGTATTACCCATAATGGGGGTTGATTTGGTGGAAATCTATAGGAATTGAAGAATGGAGATTTTCTAGAAAAGTTAAACTTTTAAAAAGTGTGATCAAGCTTTTGGATCTTTGAAATCTATGATGGATATTTGTGATTTATGTTCTTGGGATGCTAGATATATGTGTTAAGAGTAAAATCCCTTTGGAATTACTCAAATAGGTTGAATATTGAGAAAGTTATGGGATTTCTGCCAAACTACACAAAGATAAGAAAATTGTTAAAAGGACAGTTTTGTAACAGCCAATTCCGGGCTAAATTCCGGGAGCTTAACATGTCCAAATATGTATTGTTATATATGAAAACTATATTTCGGAAAGATACGAATCCAACAAAAGTGACAGATCATTAATCGGAGTTACAGATTTCGTTTTATTTAAGTTTTGGTGAAGGACTCCAAAACTGCCAAAGTGCAAAAAGTTTCTGCCCAAAATTTTCCGGGGGCTGTTTCGAACATTTATTTAATGAGAAAAATTCCAGGCTTTTGGAAAATGAAAATTTATGGTATTATGTAGCTCGTGTCCAAAAATGAGCTGATTCCGAGTTAAAATGACCAAGTTATGACCGTTCCAATTTTTGTGATTTTCCAACGAAAATCGCTATAAACGGAGTTCTACAACTCCGATTGCCACGAAATTTAAAATGGAGTATCACGTTAACATATATAAGGTTATGCCAAAAGATGGGCATTACTGGAGTTAAGCACAAGGTAGCTAATTTCTTAAGCTACGCACTAGAAATTAATTTTTGAAAAATACCAAAGGAAGTTGAAAAATTATGGAAAAATAATTTTTGTGCATGAAATACATGTATATATGTTTGACCAAAGGATAGGAGAATAATTCACTGATTTGGTATATTTATGATACGGATATAGAATACAGTTTGCTGAATTGAAAATGTGTTGAATCCGGTTTGCTGGATTGAGGTTTAAATTGATGGATTTGGAATTCAAGTTGTTGAATTATAAATTTGGTTGTTAGATATAGAATCCAGGGTGCTGGATTAATGTTTGCCTTATTACATGTTAATGAATAATTTATGATATGAAAAGCGAGTGTTAAATCATAAGGGATATGATATAGTGATTGAATAATTATCAAATGATGATAATAATATTGATGTGTTAAGTTGTTATCTAATATTTGATTAAGTATTAGATAGTATTATGGAATAAAGTATGTTATACTGATTAAAAGATCAATCTTATAATTGATAGGTCTTTCGTGAGAGATTAAATTAATTTGCGTTGCGGTAATCAACGGTTCAGGCAAGTTTTCTTTAACTTAACTCTAATAAGAGTAGTTTCTTCAAGCTTATGGTTAATCATTGCTGATTGCCATGAAATTTTTACTCTGTACATCTTGCATGTATAAGTCAGGTATGAAAGGCTAATCACCTTCATTACCAGTTGATTCAGAAATGTTTGTTCATTGTTAAAACTTGTTCAGTCAAAAGTTTGTTCGTGCTAGTTCTCAATTATATTGATGAATTATAGCAAGCTCATTATTCATATTCTTCAATCATGATATATCGTTATATTGTTGTATATAAACTTGCTGGGCAACTTTTATGCTCACCCTTGCTATATCATGATAAAACATTGCAGTTAAAGCGAATGCGTTCGGATACAGGAAAATGATAATGCCAAGTTCAGCTTGGGGAAATATATGCAACTATTTTGTAATAGAATAGTTAATAATAATGTTATGTGTTAAATAACTTATGAATTGTTTAATCAGTTAAGGTTACTAGATTTTGGGGAATAGTGTGTAATGTAATGTATAAACAATTTATGTTTATATCTTCCGCAAACAGTTATAGAATTAGTATACCGGATCCGTGGCGAGTTAGGGCCCGGATTCGGGGATATCACAATATATCAGTCCCTAAGAACAGCCCCACGATCAACCATAACATATCAGGAGCCAGAAATCAAAATTTATCAAAGAAGGTATAAAACCCTAATTAGAAATCTGTCCATCGATCTGTGGTTTGATGTTGTTTTTCTTGTGTTAAACATGTTAGATATAGTGTCTAAGTATGATCTGGGTTGCTAGATGTTAGATCCATAACATCTAGAGGCTCGGATTTGAAGATTTCAAAAATCTGGAAAAGTGAGAAATATGGTCTGACAACCAAATGTCAGGTCCCATAGATCTCGTCCTGTTATGTGTTTTTGTGTTTTTAAGCTTTGATCTGGTAGTATGCTGTAAGATCTTGGATCTAAAATTGGAATCAAAGTCAAACCTTAAGCCAGTAGAAAGTTATTAGTGGTCAAACCACGTTGACCGGCATTGACCGGAACTTTCTGGGCAGTCAAGAACTTGCCCAGATTCGTCTGACAGGAAGTTCAACGGCTCAGATCTTGCTTGTTGTTAATTGTTTTGTTGATTTGTTGGATCTATGTTGTAGTATTGTATATGGACTACATTTTTATGCCTTAAAATCTCCTTTTAATCAAGCAGGAAATTAGTAATATATGGTCAAACCAGTCCGGACGAACGTGAAAAGCTATTTTCTGGGTAACCTAGAAAATACTTGAACATGTCGTCTGACATGGTTTGACCGTGTCAGATCTGGCTGTTCTATTGTTATTTTAGTGATGTTTTGTGATGGATCTATAGTGTTACATGTGTTTTATATACTGTAGCTTTTAAATCACTAAAACAGATCATATCTTGCAAGTTGTGGAAGCCCAAAAGAGGATGGATGGACTGTTCTTCATTTCTGGGTAACCTAGAAAATGAAGAACAGATCTGACTGCCACTTTAAGGGCTCAGATCTCGTTGGTTATGCATGTTATAAGCATATTTGTTGCTGGATCTTGTAGTCTTACAATTTCTCTACATGATATAACCAAAACCGAGCCCAAAAACACATCACACACGAAATTACAGTCGGTCAAACTAGCAAGCCTAGCCACTGTCACGTTTTCTGGGTTGGCATGAAGAACACCAAAAACACCTATAGCGACGGTTCTGTCGCTATAGGTGGTCTTTAGCGACAGATATTATTTAAATTTTCAGAAATTATTAAATAAATAGAAAAAAATAGTTTTTAATTATTAAAAATACAAAATAAATTATTAAAAATTATTTTAAATTCTGAAAATTAGTTTTTAATTATTTTAAATATATTTCATAAATATTTAATATTTTTGGAATATTAAAAGTATTTAATTTATTTAATTATAATATTAAATAAATTATTTAAAAATGATTTTAATATTTGAAAAATCATTTAAAATTATATTATGGTAAAAGAAAATAATTAAAGTTATTTTTGATAACTTTTAATATTATGTGATAAATTTTCATTAATAAATTAATATTAATGATAATTAAGTTATTTATTAAATGAATTAAATAAATGAACTAAAAATGATTTTATTAAATTAAAAATTATTTTAAATAAGAATAAGGTATTTAAAAATATTTTAAGTTATAAAATATAACTTTTAATATTTAAAGGAAAATTTCATTAATTAATTATTATTAATGATATTAAAGTTATTTAATAATTATATTAAATAATTTAGTTTAAAAATGATTTTAATATTATAATAATTATTTTAAATGAAAATAAAGTATTTAAAGATATTTTAAGTTATAAACTATAAATTTTAATATTTAAAGGATAATTTCATTAATAATTTAATATTAATGATATTTATTTAATGATTAATGATATTAAATTTATTTAATAATTATATTAAATAAATAGTTTAAAAATGTTTTTATTTATTTAAAAATCATTTAAAAAGGATATAAATGAATTAAAAATATTTTAAGTTGTAATTAATAACTTTTAATATTTGGATAATGATAAATTAATATTTAAATATTAATAGTAATTATTTAATAATGATTTTAAATGTTTTAAAAATCATTTAAGGGTAATATAAATGTTTTAAAATTATTTTAAGTTATTATTAATGACTTTAATATTTTGGCAATGATTTCATTAATAGTTTAATATTAATTAAATATTAATGATAATAGAATTGTTTGATATTTAAATCATTTAACAATGATTCTGATATTTCAAAAATTATGGTAAATGGTAATAATTATTTTATAATTATTATAAGGTCATGAAAAATGTTGTAACGGTTGTTTAAGATATCTACGAGGATATTGTATTACTGTATAGAGTCATAGACTCGATAATTACCTGATAAGGTTGTCGGTAGACCAACATATTTCAGAAATTGATCTGGACTTAGCTAGATTAACTATATAACTGTTTATTTGTGATTCAATAGTGTTAAAGTTATGTGACAATGTGATTAGGAATGTGTTGACTGCAATAAGCAGTATTATATGATATGATATATTATTCTAATCAGACAATGATCTATTTAATGATAGGACTTGATAGAAAAGATATATCTAAGTTGTGTAAGCAGCAGACAAGGCAAGTATCTAACTCTTTGCATTTACTTTATGCTAAGGACATGCGTAAGATAATATCTGAACTGTTCAAATATTTCAACCTTTGTATATACTTATGCAATGATTCTGTATAAGCAAGTTATTAAGCAATAATTGTTGTACAATTTCCTTTATCATGTTAATATTGATCATGTTATTTATTTTGTTCGTTAATTTCTATAACATGGTTATACAAGTGTCCCCACTTGGATAATCATTATATTTTATCACATGTTGATACATACTTATAGTTGCTTAGTATGTATACCTTGAAATAAAAGTCGTCTAAGCTATTTGATCCAGCTAGACATATATTTAAAGTTGTTATTGAACAAGATAAAACTTATCCAACCGAATTGTTTTGGTATGGATTCAAGACTGTTATGAACATCCCAATCATGGGAAATTTTTATGCGCTACGGCGGACAAAGGATGAACGATAATATCGTTCTAGCAATGTAGTATTGATCAATACAGGGCATAACGGGCTGATCACCCCCGTGCCCGTAAGCAATGACAGTTTACAGATGAATTTCTGTTTAAACCTTTTCGAAAATAGAAAATAATGTTCATAGTCTGTCAACTGATCATCATTTATAGTCTATACGTAGTTTCAAAAATTTGAAATCAAAATGACATGTTGTTGATTATTGGTTCAGCTTACTTCACAACTGTTGATCCGTTGTAGAAGTTTTGTTCAAAGAAAACATTTAACCCTTTCAGTTAACTATTATTGTTGTTATTACTTGCTGGGCACTCGAATGCTCATTCTTGCTTAATTTTAAATGTTTTTAGCTAAGTGTGAACAAACCGAAGGATCTGCCAAGAACAAGGGGAAAGGGAAAGTTGCTGACTAAATATTTAAGCTATTTTATGTAATAGTCTGACTTTATGATAAGGATAATAAATATTATAATTATGATCATGTAACGAATGTTAAAGGTTTCGTACTTGGGAACTAAACTCTGATAATATGTAAATTAAGTTTGAAAATCTATATTATTGTTATTATTATTAGTATTATTCCGCTCATAGAAATGGTATCGTGAAACACCGAGTTCGGGATTCAAGTACCTGGATTTGGGGGCGTCACAAGGTAGCCTTACATCCATTACTCGAGAATGTCCACAACATCTTCCATGTGTCTATTTTATGACCCTACAAGGCCGATTACAAGCATGTAATTGAATACGAACCCCTGCATTTTGAGAAAGACTTATCTTACGAAGAAATTCCTGTCCAAATTGTCGATCGAAAAGAACAAGTTCTCAGAAAAAAAGTTATACCTTCTGTTAAGGTAATTTGGAGGAACCACAACGCTGAAGAAGCTACGTGGGAACTCGAAGAGAATATGATGAAGAATTACCCTCAATTATTTACTTAATTATGTGTAAGCGATTCTGGGGACATAATCTTTGTAAGGGGGGGGGAGAATATAACGGGTCAAAATTTTTGAGTCGTGATTCTGGGGACAGAATCCTTTTAAGGAGGGAAAGATGTGACGAACGAGATTTTTATAATTTAATTTTAATATTTATTGAGTTAAATAAATATTTTTTTGATGATTTAATTATTGTATTAAATAATTAATTGATGCAATTGTGGTAGATTAATTTAATTATATGTGTTACATTTATTAAATTAATGTGGAGAATATTTATTATTCAAGTATGTAATTATGTCAGCTTATTGAATTAAATAAATTATTTAATTAAGCATGATGTTATTCTAATTAATTAATTTATTAATTAGAGATTTAATAATTTTATATAATTAATTAATGAGAAAATTAAATATATGACTATGTGAATTTATGAGAAGTTATTATATTTTATTTATATTAAATAAGATATATGAATTATTGCGCAAGTGGGTGTGACATGAATTAAACTATATAATAAAGCTTTATTAAATTAAAGGTGTTTTGAAATCTATTATGCTAGGCAAACATGGCCTTAGGGGGGGTTACTAGCAATTACCCATGACTGGGTTAACTGACCATTATTGCGCGTCAGTCGAGTTCTTATAATATGACGTTCTCTTTTCTTTTCTTTTATTATTCTAAGTCTTGAAGAGCAGAGAGGGAGAGAGATTGATAATTTATTAGAGAAAATTTGTAAGAATTAGAGATATTGTGAGTGTGCAATCATCAGGTAATTATGAAAGGATCATCATGGATCACCTCTTCTTAATCTATACTCTGGGTAATTTCTCCAAACCAAATTCTATTTTTACGTTATTTGAGTTTTATGAAAATTACCTTCGTTCATATTGTAAAGCCTTTGTAATTGAGATAGGAGTAATGATTATGGGTTTTGTATGTGTTATGGCACATCACATCGTATTTAATTATATATATTTTGTAAACCATATCATAAGTTGCATAATACGATGACTTGCTATTTCAAAATTTACAGAGTTTGGGTTTTGACCATATGGCCTTATACGTGGTATTTTATGTATTGATCGTATATTATCCCTAAATTTTACACTTGTATGTTGTTATGCATGTTGATACGAAGAGACCAAAGTTTAAATAAACGGATTCAGTGTTATAACGAATCCGTAGTGACAATTTTCATGTTTTATTTTCAAAACCTTCAAGAACATCAAGAACAGTGGAAGTAAATGCGTTGATTTGGCAAATTATGTGTTGTAACTTGTTAAAAATCATCCTAGATGGGTTAAGTAATGATTATATATGTATTATAATGATTGGGTAAGTCTAAATTCGTGTAAAAATAACTAATTGGAAGTTATAACCATATTCATGTATAATTTTACCTGTGATTGATTTTTGGCCTAATTTGGCCTTGTTATGTTCGCGAACAGCAGAACTGCAAAAACTGCAGAAAATGAGCCTAGGTAACCCCGCCGCCGGCGGGCGTTACCAAACTAAATTACCCCGGTCAAAATAATAATAATAATAATAATAAATAAATAAATAAATAAATAAATAAATAATAATAAATATTTGATGAAAATTATTATTAAAATATTTATAAAATAAATTAAATATTTTAATTGAGATATTTATGGAATAAAATAAATATTCGATGAAAATTATTATTAAAATATTTATAAAATAAATTAAATATTTTAATTGAGATATTTATGGAATAAAATAAATATTCGATGAAAATTATTATTAAAATATTTATAAAATAAATTAAATATTTTAATTGAGATATTTATTGAATAAAATAAATATTCGATGAAAATTATTATGAAATAATTTATTCGAGTGTAATAATAGTAAGAGAATAAAAATATTCTAATTTAATTAAGTAATTAAATTAGATGGGTAATGATTTGTTAAATAAAGTGGAGTTTATATTAAATAATTAAGTGAAAATGTAACTAATAAATGTCGTGAATACATATGGTATGTGTGTAGGATTTGTGGTGAACGGAAGTAGTAATCGTTTAGCCTACGCACGAGGCAAGTTTCCTAACCCTACTTGTTATTATTGTTCAAGTTTATTATTTACCTCGAGTAAATTATCATTATTATTATTATTCAATTTCAAATGTTATATTAAAGATTGATTATCTTTTCAAAGCATGATTCAGTTATACAATAATTGTCCTATTGTATACTTCTTGAGATTATTATTCAATTTAAATATCATTATTGTTGAATCTTATTAGACTAGTGAACCTTATTGATTCGACTAGTCCATTGTTGATAAACGTTCTAAATTTCAGAACCCTTATTGAATTATCCAAATCAAACTTCTTTTGGAGCGGACTCGAATGTCAAACTGAGATGAACAACCCTGCAAAGGGATTTACTTACGCGTTAGCGTTAAGATATTGTGCACAGTATGGTACTAAGGGCTGATCCCCCTAAGTACGAGTAGAAAGGTACATAGTCTTATGACTGTTAAAGGTTTCAAGTATAACCCTTGATAACCTAGGACATAGTTCAAGGTCTTATGACCCTCAGAATTCTTTTGATTCTTGTTATTCATTCTTGATTCAAAAGTTGAGCTTTTATTCAGATGTCTTTGATTTACTCTCATGTTATTATACTGTTATTTCATTATTATACTTGTGGGTAATAGTGCTCACTCTTGCTTAATAATAACATTGCAGTGAATAACAAAAGAACTGATGAACCTTCCACTAGTAAAGGCAAGGGAAAAGTTAGCAAGTGATGAAGACTTGTTGTTTATTTGATGATGTATTTTGTTTAAGACTTGATTTAATGATGTTGTTAAGACTTATTTGTTTATGATTTCGCATAGATTTTTAAGGTTAGTTTAACCTGGGATTGTATTATTATTATTCAGATGTTGTAACCCTTAAGGGGAAGATTTTTATTCTATCTATTGCATGGCTTGCATTTATTATGGGTAGATAGATAGATGATATTTGTACAGTGAACACCAAATCTCGTGGAATTGAAGTACCCAGATTTGGGGGCGTAACGCGCAATTAGGTGACCAAACCTCTCCTTAACAGAACTTTTAGACATTATCAATATTGCAAATAATAATATGAATAACTTTGTCGTCTCAATTAATGATTTAATAATATAAATATTGATATTGTGACAATAATTGAATCAATAATATGAGAGATATGATGCAGCAATTACTGTAGTAATAATTGAGTATAACTGAGTGACTTCTTACGTAAACATCAATAATCAATATTGTGTACTACTATGCAACCACGCGTATTACTATACTTTTACTACCAGGTAGTTCAACAGTTTTAACGGAAACACTTTCGCTGTTAATTTTATAAAAAGATAATTCTATCATTTTCTAACTACAATAATACTTCCGTTGTGGGGTCGACCAATGATTGTGTCGTTGTATGGATATTCCCCGATAAAAAGAATAATCCCCGACCAAACGAATATTTTATAATAACTTTCATACTTTGCAAAATTTATAAATATTACCCACAACTATAACATTATATCAAATCCACACCATAATATTTTAAAAAAAATATTTTGAGAAATTTAAATATTTATTCATAAAATTTGGGGTCTAACAATCTCCCCTCCTTATGAAATTTCACCCTCGAAATTTACGTACGTACTTGGTATGCCGAAGAGATGAGGATACCTTGACTTCATTTCAGATTCTAACTCTTGAGGTATAACCTTTGAGTGTTGAATACGATCCTTCTTATCCAAGATTTTAACACGTATCTCTTCATACGTTAAATTTTCTTCTATCTCGTCTAGTTCTAATTTAATAATGTGGTTCGGGTCATCCATATATTTACGTAACATCGATACAAGAAAAAAACTTTATGAACATGCGACATACTTGGCGGTAAAACGAGTCTATAGGCCACAGTTCCTACTCGATCAAGGATTTCAAATGGGCCAATAAAATTGAGGGTTGAGATTTCCTCTCTTCATCGATTCTTGCTTCTAGAATAACGCCCTCTTGAACCTTCTTCTTCACATTCATCAGCTCTGAGTATGTAGCTTGTACGCCTATAACTTTATCAATTAAAGTTGATTCTACTCGTATATTTCATATCACCACGTGGGTCCTTAGAGTCTTTAACTCTATCTTCATCATTTGTAAGTTATACGAAATGGATTTTTGTGTTAACAACATCGCACTTGTAAACGCATACGATCTTCTACTCAACGCGTCAGCTACCACATTCGCTCTTCCACGATGATATTGAATGGTATAATCGTAATCTTCAACAGCTCGAGCCAACGTCTTTGGCGCATAATACGTTTGTTTTGGGTGAAGAAAATATTGGGGAGTTTAAGAAATGGGTTTTGTACTGGGGTCAATACAAAATTTGATTTCACGCTCTAAGGTAGGCTAGGAAGTCTTCAAGAATACGTCAGGAAATTTATTAATAATAGAAATATCATTCAAAACTGTGACTCTTATCCAAGACATGGATAGCACATGTAATGAAGGTTTCTCCTAATGGAGTTTCAACCGATAAGTCAAAGTCTAATCTCTCCGAAGTCAAATTTAAACGTTGAGTGCAAGTAAGAGAGATAAAATAATTAGTAGAACCGGTATCTAATAAGGTATAGACTTCGCAAGAATTTATAATTAACTAACCCGTGCTAAATTCGTTCGGGTTACTCACTTTTTGAGAAGTCACGAAAAACGCTCTCCCTGAAACCACCAACTTTGTTTTGTCCGTATCCGCCTTTGGTGCCACCGTCCAAGCTGGAATTGACTTTGGTGTACGACAAAATCGGGTTAGGTGGCCTTCTTTTCTACAATTGTAATATTCTTTGGACTGCATCACGCAGTTTGGACTGATATGTCCCTCTCCTCCGCATTTAAAGCATACAATTGGTGATCATTTTCCTTCCTTGAAAACGGGTGTTGGTGCTGCTATCTTTCCATCGTTGTTGAACCTTCTCTTCTTGAAATTTCCACTCCTATTATCTTGGCCATGATTACCACCGATGTGGTTACCATTCATGGTATGATAATTTCCCCCACGATGGTTATCATTGTTCTGATGGTCGTTGCCACTGGTATGATTATTATCGTGTTGTTGGTCGTTACCTTTTGGTTAAGCTAACTCAACGGTCTCATGTGCTTCATTGCTTATCTCAGCATTTTCTGATGCCATTCTCAAACACTGTCACAAAACAAGGGTTAATTGACATGACACATATTATCCCTATACTCTGACCGACCAATTAAATAACAAATAAACTTAAGTAGGTCATACTAGCGAAGGAATTTTCTGTCTCTCTCCTCTTAGTTCTTGTCTCACATCTCAGCCAGGGATCATATCCCTAAGCTTTGATACCAACTGTGATGCCCCCAAAATAGGTATACATCACCCATCTTGAGTCGCCAGATACATGGTACATAAATTCAAATACAACTTAATTATATAAGAGTCGTGTAAATATACGACAAAACATAGCTGAGAGTTTAAACAAAAATATTGCCTTCTAGACAATATCTACTCTCAAATAGAATCCTCATTACATTTATTGTCACACTATTTTATAGAATAGTGAGGACTACTAAAACAACCATCTGGACCGTCAATCTGTTCCCTGAGTCGTCCCAGCTATATTCTCATTTCCTGAAAAGAACAGTGAAAGAAAGGGTGAGCTCAACTAGCCCAGTAAGAAATATTATGACTAAGATAATGCAGAATAAATTATCCTTAGCCTTCAACAGTATAACAATTGATAGAATATAATAGAAAACAAGTTTTAGATCAACAACTGCAGCGAAATAAGAAATCCATTAGAAGAGTCAAGTAGAGCATAAAATCTACTATCTTTTATGATTGAAAAAGTTTTTCATCAACTTTATCGCTGAGACTCAGCTTAATAAATAAACCACATCGTCGAATCATCCATGCACCACGGTCAAGGATATTCATGTAATCATCAATGGTCATAATTATACCGAATAATCCATGGTCATAATCATACCAACAACTGTCCATTAATGAACTACATGCCAATGAGGACTTTTACCACATCATTCGTTACATTACGGTCATGATTATACCAAATAATCACTTGTCATAATCATTCCAAGTCCATCTATGCACGTAAGCCAAAGATGACTTTTATCACAATATAAACATGAGGATGATGACAATGACATAATAATTCAATAAAACAAGTTCAAGGATAAATTTTAAATATTTATAATTTAATTTATCCAGAAATCAATAACGTCCAAATTGTCAACATGATACTGCTTTGTGGCTAAAATTCAAGAATAATATTCATATACCAAAAATAATTTGGACAGAAAAGAAATATATTTTTAGGGTGAATAGTACCTCGTAAATAGTACTTCGGGAATAGTACCCTGTGAATAGTATCCCGACACGAAAAGTGTCCTAAATACTCGAGTGAATGATACTAGAGTGAATAGTAATTAGGTGAATAGTAACTCGTGAATAGTAACTCATGAATAGTACTCTGGCACGAAAAGTACCCCGAATACCCGAGTGAATAATACTAGAGTGAATAGTAACCTATGAATGGTTACTCGTATAAGAAAAATACCAAAGAAAATGATATTCCATGACGAGAACAAATGAAATGATATCTCATACGAGTATAATAGAATATACAAAACTGCAAATGGATTTTCACATGCCATGCGGCAATTCACGTAGACAGATCATTTTCACAATTTAATAAAGAATGAATACGAAGGATCATTCACCATGCATGCGGTAATCCACATAGACAGGTTATTCCAACAGGATAATAAAGAATGGAATAATAGAAGAATTCACCCTGCATGCGATAGACCGCATAGACAGGTTATTCCAACAGAATAATAAAGAATAGAACCAGGTCATTCGTAATACGCACAGACAGGATATTCCAATAGAATAATAAAGAATGGAACCAGGTCATGCGTAATCCGCACAGACAGGATATTCCAACAGAATAATAAAGAATGGAATAACAAAATAATTTTACCATGTATGCGGTACTTCGCATAGACAGGTTATTCCAACATAATAATAAAGAATGGAATAACAGAAGCTCTCTTCATGAATACAAAAGATATAATACCCCTTACCTCAAAAGAAGACTGGATACTGGAATAGTGAGGTAGCAGACTTCTCTTCTTCTTTCTCTCTATAATTTCTCTCTTTGATAATTGCTCTATAGCTTTAGTGAATTGGTGAGAAATGAAGGAAGAATGAGCTTCTATTTATTGGAAAATATAGTTTTGATAATTGCACGTTTTGGGGCTCGAAATATTACAGCATAATACCTTCCTCTTTTTCTTCATTTTTAATTTAGTCCTACAAGTATTATCAAACTTGCACCACCTCCCCTAATAGTAAATCATGTCACTCAATAGTTCTAAACATGTGAAAAAAAATTAATTATAGTAAAGTACCTTCATTTATACCTCCATTTTTAACTTAGTCATGTAAGTATTATCAATCTTGCACCAACTCCCCTAATAGTAAATGAATGTGAATCAATAGTACACACAATAGTTATAATCATGTGAATCAATAGCAATTAATTGCTTATTTATCCGGTTAATTACCCGATTGGTCAATATAACCTCCAGACATCAATTACTATCGAAATAAATGTCGATTTTCATTAACACTAATAATTCCCACACAATGGAACTATCAATTTCATCTTTAATCAACACAAACTTATTCATCATTAATATTATAACTCACAATATTTAACAATCAGGTCGTTCCTAGGAAAGAGGGGGCTTTCCAATAAGGATTTCTCCTTATTGGCGCCTAATTAGGTGATCAAACCTCTCCGTGACAGAACTTCTAGACATTATCAATATTGCAAATAATAATATGAATAACTTTGTCGTCTCAATTATTGATTTAATAATATAAAATATTGATACTGTGACAATAATTGAATCAATAATATGATAGATATGATGTAGTAATTACTGTAGCAATAATTGAGTATAACTGAGTGACTTCTTACGTAAGCATCAATAATCAATACCGTGTGCTACTTTGCAACCACGTGTATTACTGTACTTTTACTACCAGGTAGTTCAATAGTTTTAATGGTAACACTCTCGCCGTTATTTTTATAAAAAGATAATTCTGTCATTTTCTAACTACGACAATACTTCTTTTGTGGGGTCCACCCATGATTGTGTCGTTGTACGGATATTCCCCGACAAAAAGAATATTCCCTGACCAAACGAATATTTTATAACAACTTGCATACTTTGCAAAATTTATAAATATTACCCACAACTATAACATTATATCAAATCCATACTATAATATTTAAAAAAAAATGTTTCGAGAAATTTAAATATTTATTCATAAAATTTGGGGTCTCACAGTAGCGTTTAAGAAGGCGAAGGACATGTTCATGGCCTCGAACATGTGATTATTTCTGGCTGCGAGCCTTTTCATTTACTTGGTGGCATCCTTTTTGTACCCATCCACTTACCTTTGTAAGCTCTGAAATTGAGGGGTAAATATATCGTCGGTCTGCTGCGTCCCCTCAGTGGCTTGCTCTCCTGTAGTTTCATCTACTTAGAACTCATCGTCATCAGAGGTGTCCTGAAACCTACGCGCCTTTCGTAGTTCTGTATCCACCTGATGAGGTGCGAATCTGGCTAGCTCATTGAATTTTGTTGTATATTCGGCAACTGATATGTTTTCTTGAATTAATTCAAGAAGCTGCACTTCCATTCTGGCTTGCAAGGCCTCCAAGAAAAAACTTTCTAAAAACAACTACTAAAACCCGGTCCATGTCACTGCCACCGTTACGGCTCTAGCTTGGTTCGTCTCCCACCAGTAATTAGCTTCACCTTTCATCAAGTATGTAGCAAAAGCCGTCTTTTGCTCTTCGACTACCCTAGAAATGACAAAGGCCTTTTCTATCTCTTTCACCAATGTCTGAGCTTCTATGGGGTCCGTAGTTCCGCTAAATTATGGTGGTCCTACAGATTTAAAATCTTTATAATTTACCAATCTATTATTTACTTGCCCCCTTGATGTAGGTGTACGAGCTCGCATAGCTTGAGCTATCATATCAGCGAAGTTCTGCATTGGGTTATTCTGATTCCTTTCATTGTTCACAGAACGCTCCTCCCTCTGGTTACAATTTTGACGTCTTGGCGACATTATCTGGTTAAACAAAATCTTCTATTATACTTTGAGTATCATTATATGTTATAAGTATTTACAATACAACATGTAATTTAAAATCCACTAATCACATTATCTTCATGTTCAACTTACCGAACTATCCATTTCAGTTTACTGAAATATTCTTTTCAGCTTGCCGAAATGACCTTTTTAGTTTAATACAACTTTCAATTATCACAGAGATAACTTACTATCTTCATTCTCAAGATTTATCTACTTAATCAAACATTTAGTCATAATACCGCATTTATATTCATATACAAAATTTTAGCATCATACACTTACATACTTGGCATATTTTTATAAACGTTAATTATCCCATTTTTAAACATTAAAAGATGGGATCTACCAAAAGACATAATCCCCAATACACTTAAGATGGGGATACATCATATTTACATATTACCTCGTACAGTCTGAGGTGTACATCAAGAATAATACCCTAATAGACAAAAGGGGTTCTACTGCATCTATATACAATAGAAAGCTAATAAACTATTACTGCGCGTCTGGAGAGGGTGCGCATGCATGCTCCTGCTCTGATGGAAAGAGTCCGTCCATAAATCGACGTCTAACAGCTCGAATTGACTCGCCTATCTCAAAGGATCTCCTCACTCATGCTCGATAACCCATGTATAAGCGGCATCCAGAGATCGTCCCAAAGTATCCATTCGGACTTCACTAGCCTCCAGCTTCTCCTCAAGCTGATCCACCATTTTGGATGCTCTAATTTATACTTGTTCGATCCTAATCTTATTGGTGATTTCTAAATCGAACTCAAATCACATGGCTTCATGCTCAACCCTTAACACTCCCAGCTTGAGCTGCTCTTGTTCTAGTCTCTCCCTCAGCCCAGCATTCATGGAAACCATATGTGTAGCCAAGGTCGTCTACACCTGCAACTGTATATTCATCTCAGCAAGCTCGTTTTGAGCTTGATATGCAAGCTCCTTGTATTGAGCTTCAGTAAACTGATGAGTGGCATTCTCCTGCTCTAACTCTGTCACTCTATTCTCCAGTGCAATTTTATCTTCGAACAAAACCTCCATCACATCCCCGTCACGCTCGTTACTAACAACATAATCCTCTACCAGATCTATCGACTCTTGCTCAACTGTATGGATACCTTATCCTTCCTTAGGCATCCTATAACCACACAAACACAACATCAGTATCACAATAAAATATATTCATTGATAAAATGAAATAATATTTTATTATGTACAATATATACTAGATGAATCTCCATAATCCACCTCTTAGCATACTCTATATGAGTTTTCTTCTAAGGTTATAACCTAGGTTTCACATCCCAAAGTTTATAACCTACCGCTTTGATACCAACCTGTGACACCCCCAAATCCGGGTTCTCAAACCTCGGGTTTGGTGCTCATGATCCATCATCTTCAAGCATTCTATATACTATTGCAGAATAATAAACATATATTGTTCGTTATAATAAAGTCTTATACAATATCCCAAGGTCTATTACCTTAATATAAACATACCTGACTTAAGTTACATAAAGTAACACAAAAGGTTTATATAAACATCAAACATAGTATCTCATGATACTTAAACATTTATAATAACTATTCTTGGACCTTTCACTTGCCCTTGTCCTTCTTACTCGAACTCTTAGGCCTAGATAAAATAATAGTCATGATATAGCAAGAGTAAGCAACAAATTTGCTTAACAAGTTTAATTTTGAAGAAGATATAACATGATTAGCAAGAAATTTATCGTTCAGTGTTCAACAATAGAAATTACTTGTGAAAGAACATGACTTAAGTCTTGATAACTGAATATTCGAATAGTTGAATAACAGATACTGAGTGGTTATAGTGACCATGAACATATGCTAAGGTTGTCAGTATTTAAACTGGTCCTTTTAATAAGTTTTGGTAATCAAGGGGATCAGCCTTTCATACACGGTGTATTATGCATAAACACTTAATGTACAAGCAATAATTGTTTTTCTATAATGCTTTAATCAAATTGTTCTTTTTCTTAGTCTTGAGTCATTACCAAATTAATTGGTGAAGAACAGCTTTTAACAACATATTTGATTTAACAAATTTAAACATACTTGATCTAGCTGATACAATGAGCATAGATACATATCTTAAACAGTTCATGAATAAAAGAACTTTAACTAATTCACGGTTCAATAATAATAGAACATGAATTTAATTACACTGAGTGCAAGTATCAATAATCAATAAAGATGTGAATAATAAACAATAATTATTCACTAACATGCTTTGAAAAGAATAACTCAAGTGTGAGTTAGAGAACTTGCCTCAATTGCGGTCTACTGCTAAGCAATTTACTTTAACTTCTTTAGAGAAAAGACCTATAATTGATCTTTCGATTAATCATAACATAACTCACTTATAATCTTATCATCTTATATTAAAGTGTCTAACATTTAAACATATAGTTAAGTATTAGACATTATGCTTAAGCCTTAATGTTATTGTTGTACTTTGATAGTCTTTTAATCACATCATAACTTGTACTTATAAGTTATCCATTTTTATAAGTCATCTTAATAAGCTAGATAACATGTCAGTAAACTGATATATCATTTCAGTAAACCAAAATATATTTTAGTATCCTGAAATCATAATCTTCCATTTCAGCAGCCTGAATTCACTATTCTTTTTCATGAAAATACCAAATCAACTTATTATTTTTCTATATTTTGGCCAAACATATATACATATATTTCATACACAAAAAGTATTTTTCCGTAATTTGTCAATTTCTTTTAGTATTTTTCAAAAATTATTTTTAGTACTTAGCTTATGAAATTAGCCTCATCACGCTTAACTCCAGAAATTCCCATCTCTTGGCATAATGTCATATGTGTTAAAGTGACCCTCCAGTTTAAATTTCGCGGCCATCGGAGTTATAGAACTACGGTTATAGCGATTTTCATCCGAAAAACCCAAATATTGAAATGGTCATAACTTGCTCAATTTAAGTCGGAATGAGCTCATTTTTGGATAGGAGCTACTTTATGTCATATATATTTTCATTTCCAAAAAGACCGGAATTAATTCCATAATTTAAGTGGCCGAAACATCCCCTACAATTTCTTTGGCAGTTTGTTTTCAAAAGTTTTGGTTTTTACCTACTTTGCTAAAATCAGTCCATACGGAAATCTACAACTCCTTTTTCTGTGATTCCACTTGGGTTTGAAAGATAACTCATCATATTATCATCCCAAATGTTTCTAGAATTTTAAATTTTAGAAAAATGACGAAAATTCCCCTAGCATTGACTGTACAAAAACAGTTTGTTTTTCTATTAAAAGACGAAACTATTTTTACTAAAACAGTCACTACGACCTGTGTACTCAACATTTTTGAGTGCTACCACTTGGGTTTAGTAGTTAACTTACATATATAGTACCTCTCTTTTAAGGATCACAAAAATAAGGTGTAGATCAAAAATAGTAGTCGATCAAAGGAAGTGAAAAAACTAGAGTTTTCTAACAATACCACACTAGTTTCTTTCATATCCTTTTGATTCACTTTCTAACACTCAAATATGTTAGAACTATACATGAAACCATATAAAACATGTAGATAGAGGGTTTTAGACCTCAAGATCATATACTTTAGATAACCAAAATCAAACAAAAAAAGGAAATCCACAAGTTTAAGATTTATACCTAGATCTTTGAGCACTTCTTCTTAATCTTCCAAAGTAATTAACAAACTTAGGATGCATGTAAGACCACACCATCCTCTCTTGCTCTTAGGATTTTCTATACCTCAACTCTCTCATTCTCTCTCTCTTGCTCCCACCGAACTCTCTCCCTCTTTTTCTTTCTATTTCCTTTTGTTAGCTTAAGAGGAAGTAAGATAAAATAAAATAAAAGATGAAAGATAATGAGATTAAGTGTTAGGGGAAAAAATCTATAGATACATTAGTATATCTATGCATTATTAACTAGCATATCTTTTCCCTTCTCTCTCTCCATATAACTTGTAATTTTGGCAAAATAAAGTGGCTAAATCATGTAGTGACAACTAAGGGAGTTGTTGACCAAATGAAGAAAAACCAACAAAAGTCACATGCCCATTTCTCCTACAAAGTGGCTGGATTCTTCCCCCTCTATATTCCTCATTTTTACTTTATTTTCAAATGCAAAACTTGCTAAATTAAATGACCATAATTCCCTTCTTTAATTGGGCTAGGATTGGGTCAATCCTTTAATTCTTTTGGGCTTGAAATTAACTAGTTTGGCTTACTAATTCAAATGAACTTGGGCCTCCACAATTAAATAATTGTGCTACTAGCATATTTGTCCATTAAATTTAATATTGGGCTAGCTTAACAATCAAATTATCTACAAGTCCAATGCTTAAATTCCTTAGTAATATTAATCCTATTATCACATGAACTATTACTCATTATTATTGATATTTACACATTCATATCAATCAATAACGTTAATTAACTTACATAACCCAATTAGACTTGTCTTATTCAAGTTTATTGAGTAATTAATTAGGGTTTAACACCTTAAATCTATTTTATAGATTATTAAAATACTTAAGTTAGTTCACTAACTTATTTACCTTATTAATGAGACTTCCTTTAAACATTATAGCATAGTATTCACATAATCACTTAATTATCCATAATCTATTACAAATTATTTAATATATTTATTTACAATATAACACAGAAATTCTTGGTTATTACAGGAATAGCTTGGCGCATATGAACGCGTACCATATCTTACTATATCTGCTGAGATCCTTATTGTGGAATATGGTGCCCCCTCTGCGTCCCTTGACCCATGTGATGCACGGCTTTGTTATTTCAGTTAGAATGGCATTATAGTCGAGATCATGGTCACGCAAATAGGCGTACTGGCACTCTCTAGGAACTCATAATTAGTAGTACTGGTTAATGGCATCAGCACTGAAAGGAACCTACTTGCCCCTCACAAATGCTATGAACGGTGTCTTATCCTCTACATTGGCATAGAGTTCCTTTACCACATTTACAATTGCTTGCTTAGGTGCTTCAATGAACCTATTCCATCCTTTTTCATAAATTTGTTGCATCATTTCGCCATCAATGTGGCCAGGTGCCAACCCGCGCTCTGGTGTGAGTGCCTTCGTCACAAGATAGTCGTAACGGTCGGCGGCGGCGGCACTTATGAATTTTTGCATGTCAAAGGTCCAGGTTGGTGGTGTGGACCCTGAACTCTCGCCACATTGTCTCTTCACTGCCGATTTTGGTGTCGTGGTATTTGATTGGATGAACTTCAAGCCAATTTCTCCCCCAAACTTCAATTAAATAAATTATCGAGCACTTAGCATGCTTAACGCATAATTTCCCCAAACTTAGTAATTTGCCTTCAAGTATGGTGATATGTGATTAGGAATTGTAGGAAAAACCACTTAACCTCAGTGTATGAACAAATTATTGAATTTCTTCTCTCTTTTGGCTTTCAAAATTCGCAATATATGAACCCTGACTCTTGTGAGAACTGAAATTATATGGAATGGAGTGGAAGTATTATGTAGTTGGAGGTTTAATCTATAGGGAGTGATTTAGTGTATGTATGTAGTGGGTTAATGGAGTGAGAAATGGGGATTAAGTGAGGTAATGGGTAGTAACTGAGGAAATCGTGGGTTATGGGGATAAATTGTGTATCTGTTTTGGTTAGAGGAAGTGGAAGTGGAAGAAGGTGGGCTATCATGCTATAACTACCGACTTGAGCCTGTTCAACTTTCGTACCCCCGCCCAGGCGGGGGGTATTATGTTGTAGAGGCCCGCCTCAGCGGGGGGTGTTTTGTTATTGCTTCAAGATCCCCGCCACGATGGGGTTATGTTGTGCAAATTTTCCGCCCAAGCGGGTATGTCTACTATTATTGGGTCAAGGCCCCCGCCCCGACGGGGTTTCCTTCTTACAAAGTCCGCCCTAGCGGGGGGTGTACTGTAACGGCACTTGATTTTTCCAATTCTTTGCCTGCAACACTTATCCATAAGCTTTTTAAGTACCTGAAACACCATAAAATGATAATTTTAAGATAACACATAAACATTGAAGGTTGAAGGTTGAATTCACTTAATTTCATGACTCACTAACTACCTAATAAATCAAAATAAACCAACTCAATTCTCAAATAATACTCTAAACTATAAATTAATCAGCATGCTTAAAAATACTGAAGTGAAATTCAAAATTGGGTTGCCTCTCAATTAGCGCTTGATTTTTAGTCTTTCAGTCTGACTACTTCATGTTCATGGTGTGTTGGCAAGTGTGATTGTGATGACATCAGTGTTGGATTTGCCACCCCAATAATGCTTCAGCCGATGACCGTTAACTTTAAATATCTCCAATGGATTCCTACTATATAACTCAACGGCACCATATGGGAAAACTCTCTTGATTATGAATGGCCCCAACCATCTAGATTTGAGCTTTCCTGGGAACAATCGCAGTCATGAATTTAATAGTAATACTGATTGTCCTGGTTCAAAATATTTCTGCAAGATTTTCTGGTCGTGCCATTTCTTGACCTTTCCTTTATACAACTTCAAGTTCTAATATGCTTGTAATCAGAATTCATCAAGTTCATTCAATTGAAGTAACCTCTTTTCTCCCGCCGCTATTTGATCGAAGTTGAGTTTCTTAATTGCCCAGTAGGCTTTATGTTGTAGCTCGACCAGTAGGTGACACGCTTTTCCATAGACTAACTGATACGGAGATATCCCAATTGGCATCTTGTATATTGTCCTGTATGCCCATAGTGTGTCGTCTAATTTTAGAGACCAGCCTTTTCTGATCGGGTTGACTACCTTCTCTAAAATTTTCTTCACCTCCCTGTTAGAGACCTCGGCTTGCCCACTTGTTTTGGGGTGATACGTTGTTGCAACTCTATGATTGACCCCGTATTTTTTCAAAAGAGATGTGAACAATCTATTGTAGAAGTGACTACCCTCACCACTTATAATAGCTCTTGGCGTGCCAAATCTAGTAAAAACATTATTATGCAAGAACTTGAGAACCACTTTGGCATCATTTGTGGGGAGTGCTTCGGCTTTAACCCATTTTGACACATAATCAACCGCTAGCAAGATGTATAGGTTATTGAAAGATAAAGAAAATGGCCCCATAAAATCCCCCATACATCAAAAATTTCCACTTCCATGATAGTCTGTAGTGGCATCTCATTCCGCTTTGATATGTTACCCACTCTTTGGCATCTATCGCAAGTCTTCACGAACTGGTGGGCATCCTTGAACATTGTAGGCCAATAGAATCCTGACTGAAGTACCTTGGTCGATGTCTACTCACTACCATAATGTCCCCTGTATGTAGACGAATGACACTCGTTCAATATATTCTTTACTTCACTGTATGTCACACACCTTCGAATCATTTTGTCGGTGCACTGTTTAAACAAATATGGCTCATCCCATATGTACCACTTGACGTCATGTAGGAATTTCTTTTTCTGTTGGCGCGTCAAATCAGGGGGAAGGATATTTCTCACCAAATAGTTAGCAAAATCTGCATACCACATAAATTTTGAATTAACTCCAAATAGTTGTTCATCCAGGAACGATTCATCTTTGCCCGGATTTTCAAGCCTTGATAGATGGTTTTCTACTTAGTTTTTTGTCCCCTTTCTATCCTTTATTTCTAAATCAAATTCCTGAAGAAGAAGGATCCATCTGATAAGTCTAGGCTTAGCATCCTTCTTCAAAATTAAAAATCGAATTGTCGAGTGATCCGTATAAACCACCACCTTTGTTCCAATTAAATAAGCCCGGAATTTGTCAAAGGCATATACCACCGCAAGTAACTCTTTCTCTGTAGTTGTATAGTTCAATTGTGCATCTGTAAGAGTTTTACTTGTATAGTATATGACGTGGAATATCTTCTCTCAGCGTTGACCCAAAACAGCCCCAACCACATAGTCACTTGCATCGCACATTAAATCAAAGGGCATATTCCAATCTGGTGCGACTATCACTGGAGTTGTAGTCAACTTTTTCTTCAATTGCTCAAATGCTAACTTAAAATCCTTATCAAACTTGAAAACTAAATCTTTCTCTAAGAGATTGCACAATGGTTTTGCAATCTTAGAGAAATCTTTTATGAACCTTCGGTAGAATCCCACATGTCCCAGAAAACTACGGATTCCCGTAACTGTAGTAGGTGGTGGTAGATTTTCAATTGTCTCCAAATTTGCTCTATCAACCTCTAATCCCTTCACAGAGACTTTGTGCCCCAAGATTATTCCTTCTTCAACCATAAAGTGGCACTTCTCCCAGTTGAGTACCAAATTAGTTTCCACACACCGCTTTAACACCATGACCAAATTTTCCAGACACTTATCAAAAGTGTTTCTATAGACTGAAAAGTCATCCATGAAAACTTCTAGATCTTTTCCACCATGTTTGAGAAAATAGCCATCATGCATCTTTGGAAAGTTGTGGGTGCATTACACAAGCCAAAAGACATTCTCCTGAATGCAAAGGTGTCGTATGGGCACGTGAAAGTGGTCTTCTCTTGGTCTTCAGGAGCAATGACTATTTGATTATAACCCGAATAACCATTTAATAAGCAATAAAATTCGTGCCCTGCCAACCTATCCAACATCTGATCGATAAAAGGAAAAGGAAAGTGGTCTTTGCGGGTTTTCTTATTCAGCTTCCTGTAATCCATGCAAACCCTCCAACCAGTCATTATCCTTGTCGGAATTAGTTCATTGTCATCATTCTTTACTACAGTCATTCCTCCCTTTTTCGAAACACATTGAACGGGACTGACCCAAGCACTGTCTAAAATTGGGTAGATGATTCCCGCATCCAACCACTTCAGAATCTCTTTCTTCACCACTTCTTTCATGATCAGGTTTAGCCGTCTCTGTTGTTCCACTGTTGGCTTTGCATCCTCTTCCATAAGAATTTTGTGCATGCAGAAGGATGGACCGATTCCCTTGATATATGCAATTGTCCATCCTATAGTCGATTTGTATTTTCTAAGCACTCTCAACAACTTATTTTCCTGCATTTTGTTAAGCGAAGAAGCAATAATAACAGGTAAAGTATTTGAATTGCCTAAATATGCATACCTGAGGTGTTTAGGAAGTGGCTTAAGCTCCAGAGTGGGTGGCTCATCCAATGAAGGTTTCATCCTTGCAGTGGCTTTCTCTTCTGTGTGTAGTGGCTCAAATGGTGCTTTAAATCTACTAACTCGTGGCAAAGAATCAAACATATGCAAATAATCTACAAATTTTGGATTGTCCAAATCTTCATATCCCAATAGTGTAGTTTCTAATGGATCATTCACCAAGCTCTTAACCATGTCTTCATTCACTATCTGATCAATGACATCCACCCGAAAAAACTCTTCTTCATCCGTAGGGAACTTCATAGCTTTGAACACGTTGAACTTTACTTCCTGGTCTTGGACCCTCATGGTTAATTCTCCTTTTTGCACATTGATGAGAGTCCTACCCTTAGCCAAAAATGATCTCCCTAGGATGATTGGGATATTTTTACCTTCCTCAAAATCCAGAATTATGAAATTCGCTGGAAATATGAATTTGTCCACCTTGGCCAAAATATCCTCCACAATGCCTCTTGGGTATGTGACTGATCTATCTGCCAACTGTAGAGATATATTGATCAGTTTTGGATCTAGTAAACCCCATTCAGTGTATATTGATAATGGCATGAGGTTCACACTTATCCCCAAGTCACATAAACACTTTTGGAATGCCATGTTCCCAATTGTGCACAGAATGGTAAAACTCCCCGGATCTTTCAACTTTGGAGGTAACTTTCTCTGTAGAACTGCACTGCAATCCTCCGTCAATGCCATAGTTTCAAACTCCTCCAACTTCTTTTTCCTTAACAAAATACCCTTCATGAATTTGGCATAACTATGCATCTGCTCTAAGGCTTCCGCAAAAGGAATATTTATTTGAATTTTCTTGAAAACTTCCAAAAAAATTGGTGAATTGTTTATCTAATTTCTATTTTTGGACTCTTTGCTGAAACGGCGGTGGAGGATACACAACTGGCTTGTCATCTAACTTTGTATGGTCAACTTGCTTTTCCTCACCCTGTTTCTCTTTAACCACTTTATTTTCATCAACTTTGCCATTCTTTTAAAGTGAATTTTTTGTAATTTTCCCATCTAGTTGTTTTTCGCTTCTCAAAGTGATTGCCTAACACTGCTCGTGATTCCCCTTCGGATTCTTTTTTGTGTCACTTGGCTAGAGTCCCTTGAGGCCTATTATTCAATGCAAAATCCAGCTATCCCATCTAATTCTCTAAGTTCTTGATGGCTACTACTTGTGATTTTATAACTGCCTCGTTGCTCGTTATATATTTCGACAACAAATCTTCTAAATTTGTTTTTCTATCTTAATGATGAGTTGTTTGTTTATGTTGATTCTGAAAACCTGGGGGATAAGAAGGTCGTGGAGCCTGCTGATTTTGATTAGTTGCTCCATGAAAAATTAGGATGGTTCCTATTCCCCGGGTTGTAGGCATTTTGATACGAATTCTACGAAATCCTATTGTAGCTGCCCACAAACTGAATCGATGCTAGTATGATGGCACACTGTTCCATATGATATTCTCTGACACATAATTCGCAAACATATGCCACCTGTTGTGGTTGCGCACCCGTCAGAGTATCCATTTTCTTTAATAAGGCAGCAATCTATGTTGTTAACGTGGTTACCCCGCCTACCTCTAAAAATCCAGCTACCATAGGTTGTGTCATCCTCGATCTAGGCCACTAGTAGTTATTAGCTGCCATAGTTTCAACAAACTCATATGCCTCCTCGTAACTCTTGGCCAAAAATGCTCCACCCGAAGCTGCATTTATACTCGTCCTTATATTCCAATTCAACCTGTTATAAAATGTGTTCATCTGCAGCCATTTGGGTAGTCCATGATGAGGGCATTTTCTGAGCAATTCATTGTACGTCTCTCATGCCTCATATAATGATTCCCCATACTGCTGTTTAAACATGGTAATCTCGTTTCTCATATTTGCAGTCTGTGCATGTGGGAAAAATTTAGCCAGGAACTTCTGAGCAAAGTCTTCCAATATAGTTATTGATCCCAACGGTAGCGAATGTAACCAACTCTTCACCTTGTCCCGCAAAGTGAATGGGAACAAGCAAAGTCTGACTGCTTTATCCAACACCACATTGTATCTGTAGGTGTCACATATATCCAAAAAACTAACCAAATGTTCATTCGGATCATGATTTGCAAGTCCCCCAAACTGAAATGAGTTTTGGATCATCTAAAAAGTCTCAGGCTTGATTTCAAACATATTTGCAGCAATCGTTGGCCTGGTGATACTCGATTGAAGCTCAATCACCTTAAGTGTAGCAAAATCTCTCAACGCTTACTGGTCTTCGGTAGCCATTATTTCCTCTTTTTCAGAATTCTCAAAGTCTTCCCTTGTGTCTTTAATCCACTTACTCAACCTTTGAAACCTTTTCTTACTATCGTTCTCAAAAGGAAGCAAGTCTGGGTTTTTAGACCGTGTGTGCATAAACTGACTTCAAGAACCTGAAATAGAAAGAACAAAACAAAGAAAAATGTTTAAAACTGGATTAATTAAAATGATATTGCAAAATATTAATTCTATACTAGTCATCGGCAACGACGCTAAAAACTTGTTGGGTAAAATCTATATACGCTCACACGCAAGTGTACCTGGTCAACAAATAATTAAATGATAAGTCAAGTATCATTCCCATAGAGACTTAATAAGAAATTAATCCTGCAATTACCAACTTTATATTAATCCAAATTTTATTAAACTATCCAATTCAGTGATTATAACTATTAAAAACTAAAAACATAAAATACTAAGTAATCAACAAACTCAAAGACAGTAATTTCAAGGAAATAATGGAGAATTAGGCTTACAACTTCACTTTAAGTATCACCCTGATTATTACACCCTATTCCAGTTCAATTCATTATCCCGGTTTATTAATCAAGAACACTCAAGTAGAACTAGCCACCTCTCGATGCACTAATACCATATTAACTTAAATCCACAAAGTAGATAGAATTAAGCAAAATACCTTAATCAACTAATTCACTATATCTCTATGTGAATTACAATCAAAGAAGATTTAAATTCAAGTTCTCTATCAGATTACATACGATATTAAGTATATCTCTACCCCAACATTCATCAAGATTCTATTCAATCACAGAATTCAAGAACACATGCTATAATGACTAAGTCTAGATTCATATTTCATCTCTCGAGTCCATATAATTTCACACAAAATTGGTGATCAAGTAATTCATAAATTCAAACAAAAATCATTATAGATAAACTGAGAGATAGATTATTAAACTAAAATTCAAAGCTACATAATCATTGTTTAACCACAAGATCTGTCATAAGCCTACTAAAGAATTTAGTTCATCACAAATAAATTAAAAACTGAAAATATCAAAGAATTCATCATCCCAATTACAAGTAATGAATTAAGGGAAAATAGTGAATCCAGAACCACCCTTCTCCTTAGCTCCAATCTCGTAATTATCATGAATTTCTTCTTCAAGTCTTCCCTCCAATGCTCTCTGCTCAAATTCTATCTTCTAATTCTCAGTTTATTGTTAATTGTTATCTCCCTTGTTTTATCTTGTTAATAACCACCTTAGGACACGTATTCTCAGTGTAATTCAACGTCAATCACAGTTCCAGACCATGTCAATCTCTCCCCTTCATGCCTCTACAGTATTCCAATTTGACCAAAACTCTGGCTTTTCCCGTACCCCAGCCCCGACGGGGGTTTTTGTTCTCCAAGTGCCTGCCCCAGCAGGGTAGTCTTCTGTTAAATCCTTAGTACCCCCGTCCCGGTGGGGGTTTTACATGTACAAGGTCCGTACCGACGGGGGTCCCTTCTTCTATTGTCCAGCTTTTGCTCATTTCCTTGCAAACTTTATCCAATTTACCACCTCTTAAGTCCAGATGCATGCCACCACACCTAAACACAAAATAACAATAAACAAGTAAAACTAAACATAAAAACAAAGAATTAACACGGTTTAAGCTCAGATTAGAGGCTGATTTGTAGGTATAAAACTCATTCATCAATCGCCAATTATTATGGTTTTGATTCAAAGGTAGGTTTGAACTTAAACAAACCAATGTTAATAATGAAAAGCTAAGATATCTAACGCCAATTGCTTTGATATTGATTCAACTGTAAGTTTTAACTTAATCAAACAAATGTATTTAGTCGAGTTTTCGATTGGCACGCAAGGTGTAAAAATTTAAATGTAAATATGTATAACAGATGAGTGTTATACAACATATGGTACTACATGTTGTTCCCCTGGATGTACCTATAAGTGATATCGAATTTATGGTCTTAACGCCTAGGTTATCCTTTTTAATGAAATAAAGAAGGAAGAAGTAGAGTTGTTGTTCCGACGACCATCTTATATAAATGATCATTATGTCATTTGGAAAATGTTTTAAAGTACTAAAAACTTTTAATCCAGTTTATTCTCTGTATTATTTCAGCTTATTTGAAGCAATTCACAACTATTTTTTAGTTAAGGACAAATACTTTACTTGTTGGGCAATTTAATGCTCATACTTGCTTAAATTATATGATTTCAATTAAGGACAAATGTATTGAAGAATTCATTCAAGATAGAAAAAGGAAGACGAAGATGGATAGAAGATCTTGTAATAGATTAATATTATTATTATAATGTGAATTATTATGATGTAAGAACATGTAGTGGTTATAGAAACTGGGATTGAGCGGATATGATGTAATAATATAGAGATTACATTTGTATCATTAAGCTTTTAAGGTTTGATTTATGTGAATGTTGTAGTACCGTGTAGCGTCGAACTCGAGTTGGAAGATACCCGGATTTGGGGGTGTCACAACTACTAAGAATTCTGATATTTTATGATATAGACTATGTAAAAGTTCAAGTAGAGAGACACCTCTTACTTATGTATGTTATGCCTAAAGCAAGAGAAGAAAGTTGACAAAATAAAGTTACATGATTTTGAAAACAGGGGGAGATTATTGGATATTGTCAAAATCTTATATAATAAATATATTATATTGTTTTAATAACTAATAGTTGTATTGGCTCAATGATAAATGTGTGATTACTAGTTTGAACAAGTGTAACATCGAACCGGTGCAAATATTCAATTTGGGTCACTCATTTGAACCGGTGTGATTGCTAGTTTGAACGGATATAAAATTGAACTGACGCAATAATTCAATTTGGGTAACTAGTTTGAACCGATGTGACCCGTAGAAAGGGTGTGTTTGGTTCATATCTTTTCAAATTGAAAAGGTGCCTTTATAATGGGGTGTTTGGAATCTTATAAATGGATTATAAAACTCTCCTTTCGGATAACAATTCATTCACAAGAAATGAATGCATAATTATTTTAAAAGAATTTTGGTGTTATTATTTATTTCTCTCAAATTATAGTTTTGAATTAAATATTATCATGTACATAGTATTTAATACAGATTAATTTTAGGGCCTATCTTATCTTGTGAGACAGATTCACTATAACTCTGTGTTGTGACGCCCCCAACTTTGAGTACTCACTACTCCAGACTTGGTGCACCACTGTTCATCCACATACATGATACTAGCTATTATTATTAGCCAAGTTAAATTATAAATTATTTATTTATATACAGACCCAAGTCTTACATGTACAACATGAACTAATACATTAGTTCCCATACTATTACATCATTAATTAATTAATACAATAATAATCATTATTTAATCCTCCTTGCTAACTTTATCATTCCCTTTATCTTTAATGTTCAATATTTCGACCCTTCTGCTTTAACTGCAAATTTTATTTGCAAGGGTGAGCAACTATTTTGCTCATCAAGTATAAAACAATTCTATTAAAGATATATCATAAATAGAATGGATAAAATTAAAAAACTTCAATAATTTGATCACTAAGAATTTATGAAATGACATTAATAAATAGGAAATAAAAGAATTCTTTTTATCTCAATTATACTGAGCTGTCGAAGGGACCATGAACTGTACAATGTTCAACAGTTATAAAATTGTGAACTTTACAAAATGTTTAACAATCAAACGGACTGAAAAAACTCTACACGTGTACTTTAGGGGATCAACCTATCTTACCCTATATTATGCATAACAGTTCTTCTACACTTATTGTGTTAAGTCGATTACCTAATATAAGTATCCCCTTTATCAGAGTCGTTCATACTCAGTGTTAATCTCAAAATTCGCACCAAAGAAATCTAGATTGGATTAAAATCATCTCCAAAAGACCACAATAATTCAATAAATTAATAGGAATATAACAACTAAGTTTAACCTAATAAATGGCATAAACTTCTTTTATATTCGGTCTAAGAAGCTTTTTAGAACAATTTATAGTGTTGATAATAGGTGCAATCCATGTGCACAAGAATACATGAATTTACAATATAGCGAGCATCTACGATAGATCATGAAAATTTCACAATTGAAGAAAGTCTTGCATAAGATAGAGAACTTGCATAATCAAGAAACTTGCATAATTCATAGAACTTTCTTGTTATGGTGTAATTTCCTTGTGTCTCCCTCTTTATGTCCAATCGTTCACCTACACCATTAATAATAATTTTTCATAATTACACCATTTGTTATTTTTAATAGTTACCGTCAGTAACTATACATAATTACGCTACTATAATTTCGGGTATCGTAACTCGTTCCCACGTACTAACTTAATTTTGTTTCATAGTTTAACTCTTAAATTACTATTTTGCCCCCCTCACTTATATTTACATGTATAATTGAACATATTTTTATCGATACCTTACGTTTTACGCTTTATCGGCAATTTAAATTACTTTTTCCATTTTTCCTTATTTCCCATTTTCTTCAATAAATCACTCGTAACCGTTTTATTATTTTTTTTCCATTCCAGCCCTACGTAGGTAACTTCATTTTGGACACTTTTAGATTTTTTTTAGATTTTCCAATTTTTTTTAATATTTATTTCGAGTTATTTTCTTTCCGAAGCTTAACAATCAAAAGCATTTAAGCTTACGTCAAAAAATTATGAATTTTGGACAAAACCTACCTTGTATCTATGTGAGCTTACACCCAAAAGAGTTACAGAACTCAAGTTATCGCAGTTTCAGTTTAAAATTCTCTATTTTTGTTTTGGTCATAATTTCTTCTTTTTAAGTTTGATTTTATTCATTTTTGGACAGGACCTTCCCTATACCTATAGATTTCATATGCCAGAGGCCTAGAATTTGGCAAGTAAGTTTAGTGTCCAAAACAGTTTGCATAAAAACATGATCAAACTATTCGACAATTTGTCCTATTTTGGGAGAAATTCCACCAAAAATAATCTACGTGGAGTTTAGATCTCAAACTAGTGCCAAAATTTAGTTAACTTCAATATCTATCACAAAAAATTGGATTCACCCAAAATTTCAAAGTATTTTAGGAGATATGCTTGTCGCAATTTTAGGTTAGATTTTACTGATTTTGACCTCAACTAGTATAGTTCCTTTTCTTGGTTTCCTTGCTTCCCTTAACAATTTTTCCATTATCTAAGCTATTTATCACCATGATTCAACATATATAGATGTAAATGAGTATAATACATTATTACTATCATAACCCTAGATATTTCATAAGAAAAGTTGAATAAAAGAAATTTTTAGGGTTGTACCTTCTTAGTTTAGTTTCTTTCTTCCTTTTGAATGTCGTTCCTTCTTTGTTGCTTGTTGCTTGTTGCTTGTTTCTTGTTGCTTGAGCTCTTCTCCCTCTCTTCATATGGTTGTCGCCCTATTCCCTTCTCTTTCTCTTCCTCTTCCTCTTCATCTTCATCTATCTTTTTAATTTGATTTTGGTAAAATATTGGATGAATAAATGGTTAGGGGTATTGTGACACCCCCAAATCCTGGTACTTCATTTCCTCAGGATTCAGTGCTCACTTAATCAAAACATTCATTTATAACTATCCAATTCTAATAAAATTGAATAATAAAAACATGCTCAAATTAAACTCAAATAATAATTTCCCCAGGTTGTCTAACCTTTAACAACAATCCTTTAAATGCAGAAATTAAATAAACTTCATTACAATCTTTAAATCAAAGTCTAATAATAATACTATCAAATCTATTACAAGTCTTCAGTACTTGTTCATCTTTCCTTTTCCTTTACTGGTGCTAGGTACGTCACCAGTTTCAACTTTAGCTGTAAGAAATTTTACAGGCAAGAGTGAGCAAACAAGGCCCACTTGAAATAACAATAAATAAATCTTTAAACTTTTACATCAATTGCCAATACTAGGCTCAATAGAACTGAACAATATATTCTATTAACTTTCTGAAAATTATAACATTCACCGAGGGTCTAATGACCACGAATCATGTCCACAGTTATAAGTAATCTTTCAACTTTAACTTTAACAGTCGTAAGACTATAAGGACTCCACGTACTTAGGGGAATCAACCCTTCGTACAATGTATTGTGCACAACCATTTCAACGCTAAGCGTAAACCTCTATTAAAAGAGTTGTTCATCTCAATATTTAGAATACAAGTCCGCACCTAAAGTAAGTTTGGTTTGGATAAGCTTTCAAGGAAATTTGGAATTTAATGAACATCAACTAAGGAGTAGTTAAATAAGTCCAATAACACTATACTACATAATAATAGTAATTGAATCAATCATAGTAACTAAAGTCATGCATTAGGAATAATCTAATAGCATATAATTTGAATAAATATAGCATACCTTGCTTCAACAATACTAAGCCAAGGTTAATTAGGATTGAATAATAAACATGCATGGCAATTCAGTTATGCGTGTTAATCAATAATTGAAATACAAGAATAACTTGTTCAATATCGAACCAAAGTTTAGACCACTTACATCATTATAAGATAATCAAATTGAAAACAATAATTAGCTCAATAAGACAAAGGATTAGAAAACTTGCATCGTCATGAGTATCTAGATACAATGACTTACTCAATCATAGGAAATCTAGCTCTATGAAAGTGTAGAAGTAGCAACTTACAACAATTGTAATTGAATTTGAAAACAATAATGTACCAAATGAAATTAAACTCGCACAATGAAGTTTTGAGTTAGAAAACTTGCCTTTCTCATAGACTAAACCGAATCAATTTGAATCACAATATCCTATATACATATGTCATCGTGACATAGTTAGTCATTATCACATAACTAATACATTCATCACATAGGTTTGATTATTTAATCACATAATCAACTTATAACACAAGTTAATCCTTAATAACATAATTATTCATAGTATAGAAATACTAAAATCTATATTTTACAGTCCTACTATCATCACAAAAATGTTTTCTTAAAATTTCGTGTACAAAAAGTACACTGTCAGACCATTCCGCTAAATCGCGCCGCGGCGCCACAGTTTACAATGTGGGTCGTGCTGCGGCGTGGTGATGGCGCTGCGGCGCGGTGATTATACTACGAAGTCGCGCTGCGGTGTGGCGATGGCGCTGCGGCGCCACGAACGTACTGTTGGGCCGCGCCGCGGCGCGAAACTGCAGTTTCGACTGATAGCTTCGGCAATAGTACCAGAAAAAGGCAAATTGGCCTAAAAGCTCGAATCTAATAGACTGATTGTGACGCCCCCAATCCAGGTACTTGAAACCCGAACTCGGTGCTTTACGATACCATTTCTATGAGCGGAATAATACTAATAATAATAACAATAATATAGATTTTCAAACTTAATTTACATATTATCAGAGTTTAATTCCCAAGTACGAAACCTTTAAATATTCGTTACATAATCATAATAATAATATTTATTATCCTTATCATAAAGTCAGACTATTACATAGAATATCTTAAACATTTAGTCAGCAACTTTCCCTTTCCCCTTGTTCTTGGCAGATCCTTCGGGTTGTTCACACTTAGTTGAAAACATTTAAAATTAAGCAAGAATGAGCATTCGAGTGCCCAGCAAGTAATAGCAACAATAATAGTTAACTGAAAGGATTAAATGTTTTCTTTGAAAGATACTTCTACAATGGATCAACAGTTGTGAAGTAAGCTGAACCAATAATCAACAACGTGTCATTTTGATTTCAAATTTTTGAAACTACGTATTGACTATAAATGAGAAGTCAGTTGACAGACTATGAACATATTTTCTATTTTCGAAAAGGTTTAAACAGAAATTCATCCGTAAATCGTCATTTCTTACGGGCACGGGGGTGATCAGTCGTTATGCCATGTATTGATCAATACTACATTGCTAGAACGATATTATCGTTCATCCTTTGTCCGCCTTAGCGCATAAAAATTTTCCATAATTGGGATGTTCATAACAGTCTTGAATCCAAACCAAAACAATTCGGTTGGATAACAGTAAAGTTTTATCTTATTCAACAACAACTTTAAATTTATGTCTAGCTGGATCAAATAGCTTAGACGACTTTTATTTCAATGTATACATACTAGGCAACTATAAGTATGTATTAACATGTGATAAAATAGTAATGATTATCCAAGTGGGGACACTTGTATAACCATGTTATAGAAATTAACGAACAGAATAAATAACTTGATCAATATTAACAGGATAAAGGAAATTGTACAACAATTATTGCTTAATAGTTTACTTATACAGAATCATTGCATAAGTATATACAAAGGTTGAAATATTTGAATAGTTCAGATATTATCTTACGCATGTCCTTAGCATAAAGTAAATGCAAAGGGTTAGATACTTGCCTTGTCTGCTGCTTACACAACTAAGATATATCTTTTCTATCAAGTCAATTGTCTGATTAGAATAATATATTATATCATATAATACTACTTATTGCGGTCAGCACATTCCTAATCACATTGTCACATAACTTTAACACCATTGAATCACAAATAATTCACTTATCAAATCAATCTATCTAAGTCCAGATCAATTTCTAAAATATATCAGTTTACCGACAACTTTATCAGGATAATTAACGAGTCTATGACTCTATACAGTTATACAATATCCACTTAGATATCTTAAACAACAGTTATAATATTTTTTCATGACCTTATAATAATTATAAAATAATTATTACCATTTACCATAATTTTTGAAATATCAGAATCATTGTTAAATGATTTAAATAATAAACAATTCTATTATCATTAATATTTAATTAATATTAAACTATTAATGAAATCATTGCAAAAATATTAAAGTCATTAATAATAACTTAAAATAGTTTTAAAACATTTATATTACCCTTAAATGATTTTTAAAACATTTAAAATCATCCTTAAATAATTACCATTAATATTTAAATATTAATTTATCATTATCCAAATATTAAAAGTTATTAATTACAACTTAAAATATTTTTAATTCACTTATATCCTTTTTAAATAAATAAAACCATTTTTAAACTATTTATTTAATATAATTTAATATTATTAATCATTAAATAAATATCATTAATATTAAATTATTAATGAAATTATCCTTTAAATATTAAAAAGTTATAATTTATAACTTAAAATATCTTTAAATACTTTATTTTCATTTAAAATGATTATTATAAAATTAAAATCATTTTTAAACTAAATTATTTAATATAATTATTAAATAACTTTAATATCATTAATAATAATTAATTAATGAAATTTACCTTTAAATATTAAAAATTATATTTTATAACTTAAAATATTTTTAAATACCTTATTCTTATTTAAAATGATTTTTAATTTAATAAAATCATTTTTAATTCATTTATTTAATTCATTTAATAAATAACTTAATTATCATTAATATTAATTTATTAATGAAAATTATCACATAATATTAAAAGTTATCAAAAATAACTTAAATTATTTTCTTATGCCATAATATAATTTTAAATGATTTTTCAAATATTAAAATCATTTTTAAATAATTTATTTAATATTATAATTAAATAAATTAAATACTTTTAATATTCCAAAAATATTAAATATTTAGGAAATATATTTAAAATAATTAAAAAACTAATTTTCAGAATTTAAAATAATTTTTAATAATTTATTTTGTATTTTTAATAATTAAAAACTATTTTTTTCTATTTATTTAATAATTTCTAAAAATTAAATAATATCTGTCGCTAAAGACCACCTATAGCGACAGAACCGTCGCTATAGGTGTTCTTGGTATTCTTCATGCCAACCCAGAAAACGTGACAGTGACCAGGCTTGCTAGTTTGACCGACTGCAATTTCGTGTGTGATGTGTTTCTGGGCTCGGTTTTGGTCAGGTCCTGTAGAGAAAATGTAAGACTACAAGATCCAGCAACAAATATTCTTATAACATGCATAATCAACGAGATCTGAGCCCTTAAACTGGCTGTCAGACCTGTTCTTCATTTTCTGGGTTACCCAGAAATGAAGAACAATTCGTCCATCCTCTTTTGGGCTTCCACAACTTGCAAGATATGATATGTTTTAGTGATTTAAAAGCTGCAGTATATAAAACACATGTAACACTATAGATCCATCACAAAACATCACAAAAAATATAATAGAACAGCCAGATTCGACACGGTCAAACCATGTCAGACGACATGTTCAAGTGTTTTCTGGGTTACCCTAGAAAATAGCTTTTCATGTTCGTCCGGCCTGGTTTGACCATAGATTACTAATTCCCTGCTTGATTAAAAGGAGATTTTAAGGCATAAAAATGTAGTCCATATACAAGACTACAACATAGATCCAACAAATCAACAAAACAATTAACAACAAGCAAGATCTGAGCCGTTGAACTTCCTGTCAGACGAATATGGGCAAGTTCTTGACTGCCCAAAAAGTTCCGGTCAATGCCGGTCAACATGGTTTGACCACTAATAACTTTCTACTGGCTTAAGGTTTGACTTTGATTACAATTTCAGATCAAAGATCTTCCAGCATACTACCAGATCAAAGCTTAAAAACACAAAAACACATAACAGGACGAGATCTATGGGACCTGACATTTGGTTGTCAGACCATATTTCTCTCTTTTCCAGATTTTACAAATCTTCAAATCCGAGACTCTAGATGTTATGGATCTAACATCTAGCAACCCAGATCATCATTAGACACTATAACAAACATGTTTAACAAAAAAAATCTAACATCTAACAACAGAATTTTGGGCAGAATTTAAGCTAGGGTTTATACCTTTTTAAGAGAGATTTCTGATATTTGGCTTCTGATTTGTTAGGGATGGTAGTGGGGCTCGGTTCTTGACTGATTTTAGCAAAGTATTTCGAAGGTTAGAGAGAGAGAGAGAGAGCTTAGGTTGAGAGTTTGGAGAAAAATGATTTAAATGATGACTTTTTCTCTCTTTTGATCTATTTATACTAATGTATGATGCATGTATGTCTGATGTATTAGCTGATTTGCTGTCATTTTGTGTCTCAATTGTCAAATAAGTTGGTCACCCACCCATCCTATTGTCAAAACCTAGTTTGTAGCTTCAATTATACAATAGGGGCATTTTTATCATTTGGTAAATTATTTTAATGGCAACATTGTAATCTTGCAAACCCTTAGGGTTTGACCCTTAAGGTTTAACCCTAAGGTTTAGTACAAAACAAATCTAGGATTTAGCAATTAGGGTTTGCACAAAAATAAAAATTAAATAACGTTTAGTTTCTAAAATTCACAAATTAGGATTTCTAAATTAGTTTAGATTTCCTAATCAAATATACCTAAAAATTAGGTTTAAGGATTTACTAATTATAATTAAGATCAGTAATTAGCAATTAAGGCATTAATTTGGTAATTAGGGTTAACAACTTGTAATTAGGGTTTCTAATTACATTAATCATGATCATTAGAGTTTAATAACATAATTAACCTTGCCACTTAAGCAATTAAGGTTTACAATTATCAGTTAGGGTTCCTAAATATCTGTTAGGGTTTTAATTTTCGTAATTAGGGTTTTGCGACAAAATTGGGGTTTTTCCTAATTAGCGCTCCATGAAGTAATGCATAAACATATATCATATAACACAGATATTTAATAATCTTAAATTTCCCATTTAAATTGATAAATATGGTTAAATCAATTAATGCTAGGGTTTGGTCAATATACCATAATTGACCATCCATCAACAGTATAATTTTTACAGTACATATTAATAGCACTGAAAAATCAAAATATCATAATATTATAATATAATTATCATTCCTTGATCAAAACCCAAAATTAGGGTTTGGATTCCATATCTAATTTTATCCGCCATAATTAACCTTATAATTAAGTAAAAAATAATTTACTTAATAACTTGAAAAAAATTCTTATAATAAAATAATTATTATAATTATTCAAAATCATTTCATGTATTATTTGAATAATATAAACATATAATTTCATGGAAAAATAATTAATAAAACATTTCTAATATAGAATTAATTAATATAAAAATATCATTTATAATAACCAATATTTCTAAAATAAATTTATTTACAATTAATAATGTAATAAATAAATTTTATTTATCAAACATATAATTATAATTACACATTACCTTGGCACATATCATTCATATTTATTTTTAATAAATAAAAAAAATATACGCAAAATTTATGATTTATTTATATAGAAAATATCGGGTTGTCACATTCACCCTCCCTTATAAAGATTTCGTCCCCGGAATCACCACATTAAAACCTATACCTACCAGGGTACATGACATTCACAATCGTTGCAGGTAGATCTTGATCACTTGGCCAGTCTGATCTTTAACTTTTTACTTAGAGCTTGTCTTTCTGATTATACGGAAATTTGATTTCTAAAGAAACTCAAATTCCTCCTTCAAAATTTATTATAAAATTATTTACTAGAAATAGAAAAATTATATATATGAAAATAAAAGTTATAAGAAAAGTACCTGGAGCTCCACTGCCAGCTGCCGCCGTGTCTTGGACTGTCATGTTGAAGACCCTTGCAGTAGATTTCGTTGGCTTGCTGGATGAAGTTGGTCCCGTGATTGCCAAAGTTCCGCCGTTTTTCCCCATGTTCACACTTGCTGCCTCCGCTTTCCTTTTTGGACAGTCTTTCACCCTATGATCCTTTGATCCGCACAGAAAACACCCACCAATTGTCTTAGAATTGGGGCAGTTGGGAGAGATATGGCCCTCCTGCCCGCACTTGAAACATGCAAATTTTCCCTTTAGACATTCCCCTAAATGATTTTTCCCACAACTCCCACATTGCACCAACGGCTTCTTATTTACACCTTGTTTTACCTGCACCCCACCAAAGTTGTTCACCTTCCTCTTATCCCTCCTATTCCCAGTATTTGCTTCCACCTTCCCAGTTCCCTCAACTTTTCCCTTGTTCCTCCTTTCTTTGTTGTAAAGGCTCATAGCCTCACTTCCCTCCTCAGCAATAAGTGTTTTCTCCATGAGTGATGTAAATGTAGGAATTTGCAACACTGTCACCTTGTTGTAGAGCCAGGGTTTTAATCTCAGCTCAAACCTTCTCGTTTTTCTAGCCTCCGTATCGAATTGATGCGGGGCGAACCTAGCTAATTCATTAAATTTTGCGGCATATTCCATAACAGACATATTCTCTTGTTTTAATTCAAGAAATTTTACTTCCATTCTAGCCTGCATACTAGATGAAAAATAGTTTTTGAAAAACAGTGTTTTAAACCTTTCCCAAGCAACTACACCTTCCCCAGCCCTTGCCTGATTAGCTTTCCACCAAAAATTTGCCTCACCCTTCATCATATAGGCAGCAAAAACCGTCTTCTGCTCCTCAGCTACCCTAGCTATTACAAACGCCTTTTCTATTTCTTTAACCCAAGTTTGGGCTTCTGCAGGGTCAGTTGTACCTCTAAATTCGGGAGGTCCTACAGCTTTGAAGTCCTTGAAGTTTGCTAAGCGGTTGTCCTGTTGGTTCCCTACGGCTGCCGTTCCTTGTTGCATGGCTTGAGCTATCATATTTGTAAATTGCTGTATTGGATCTGGTTGTGGTTGTCCTTCAACGTTGTTGACAGATTCTTCTGCCCTTTGATTACGGGTTTGTCGTCGAGGCGGCATTATCTGATTAAATAAAACATAATTTAACTTACATTCTAAACCTTATCATATAAGTTTAATATATATTAAGCTTGTTTCATTACCCAAACATGAGTTCATTAAAATAATTTACATAGCATAGTCCATACTATTATCCCTTTGTGACCACAAGAGTCGGGATTTACAACTTTGATTAACACAAAAGTTGAGAATATTACATTATACAAACATACTAAACATACATATAATATTAAACAAACCTACACAACAGAACTTATACTACCTATTCACTACGCCTTTTTCTTGATCGAGGATAACTTTTTGCTTGATGACCTTCTATCCCACAGATAAAACAAACACACTGCTTATGATTGGGACACTGAGGAGAAAAATATCCCCCATGTCCGCAATTGTAGCAAACATTTTCGCCTTTCCTGCACACGCCTTCATGCTTCTTGTCATATTTTGTACACTTTTCTATGTGTTTAAAGTTCCCTTGGTTGTTATCAGGATCACGATCATTCATTTTTCTTTTTCCCTTCTGCTTCGGAGCTGCACTTGACTTGTTGCTTTTAGCTCCTATTTGGTCAATTTGGATTTTAAGCTTATCTTGTTCTTCCATTGTTTCAATTAATGCTTTCCTCAGTTGGCTATTTAGTAATTTTTCTATTTCCCACAACTGTTCCAAAGAGGAAACCTGGTCCCGCAGATTCTGCACTTCGGTTGATGCTTGGTCAGCTCCAACTTCAATGTCTGAATCACTGTCGGTTAGTTCCACCATTTCCGGATCTGGTACGACATTCTCCACAATAACCACCTCATCGAGGTTGCTTTCACTTTGAGCCTCTATTTCAGCTATTGGCTTTGATATCGGCTTCTTCTTTACGATCCAAGGGTATCCTAATCCTTTTTCACCTGACATCTACACACACAAATTATCCTGATTAGCATAGAATATATACACATAACACATAAAAGTTTTATATAAGTTATCTTTTAATTTGTTTGACGATAAATTTATCCAATTCATCTATCTTTAAACTCTATATGAGTTAATTATATTTTCAACGTTTCCCTCTGTTCTAAGGTTATAGCCTAAGGTCTATCCCACCTAAGATTTCTAACCCTATAGCTCTGATACCATTCTGTGACGCCCCCAATCCAGGTACTTGAAACCCGAACTCGGTGCTTCACGATACCATTTCTATGAGCAGAATAATACTAATAATAATAACAATAATATAGATTTTCAAACTTAATTTACATATTATCAGAGTTTAGTTCCCAAGTACGAAACCTTTAAACATTCGTTACATGATCATAATAATAATATTTATTATCCTTATCATAAAGTCAAACTATTACATAGAATATCTTAAACATTTAGTCAGCAACTTTCCCTTTCTCCTTGTTCTTGGCAGATCCTTCGGGTTGTTCACACTTAGCTGGAAACATTTAAAATTAAGCAAGAATGAGCATTCGAGTGCCCAGCAAGTAATAACAACAATAATAGTTAACTGAAAGGATTAAATATTTTCTTTGAAAGATACTTCTACAACGGATCAACAGTTGTGAAGTAAGCTGAACCAATAATCAACAACGTGTCATTTTGATTTCAAATTTTTAAAACTACGTATTGACTATAAATGAGAATCAGTTGACAGACTATGAACATATTTTCTATTTTCGAAAAGGTTTAAACAGAAATTCATCTGTAAACCGTCATTGCTTACGGGGCACGGTGGTGATCAGCCCGTTATGCCCTGTATTGATCAATACTACATTGCTAGAACGATATTATCGTTCATCCTTTGTCCGCCTTAGCGCATAAAAATTTTCCATAATTGGGATGTTCATAACAGTCTTGAATCCAAACCAAAACAATTCGGTTGGATAACAGTAAAGTTTTATCTTATTCAACAACAACTTTAAATTTATGTCTAGCTGGATCAAATAGCTTAGACGACTTTTATTTCAATGTATACATACTAGGCAACTATAAGTATGTATCAACATGTGATAAAATATAATGATTATCCAAGTGGGGACACTTGTATAACCATGTTATAGAAATTAACGAACAGAATAAATAACTTGATCAATATTAACAGGATAAAGGAGATTGTACAACAATTATTGCTTAATAGTTTACTTATATAGAATCATTGCATAAGTATATACAAAGGTTGAAATATTTGAACAGTTCAGATATTATCTTACGCATGTCCTTAGCATAAAGTAAATGCAAAGGGTTAGATACTTGCCTTGTCTGCTGCTTACACAACTTAGATATATCTTTTCTATCAAGTCCTATCATTAAATAGATCATTGTCTGATTAGAATAATATATTATATCATATAATACTGCTTATTGCAGTCAGCACATTCCTAATCACATTGTCACATAACTTTAACACCATTGAATCACAAATAATTCACTTATCAAATCAATCTATCTAAGTCCAGATCAATTTCTGAAATATGTCGGTTTATCGACAACTTTATCGGATAATTAACGAGTCTATGACTCTATACAGTTATACAATATCCACTTAGATATCTTAAACAACAGTTATAACATTTTTTTCATGACCTTATAATAATTATAAAATAATTATTACCATTTACCATAATTTTTGAAATATCAGAATCATTGTTAAATAATTTAAATAATAAATAATTCTATTATCATTAATATTTAATTAATATTACACTATTAATGAAATCATAGCCAAAATATTAAAGTCATAATAATAACTTAAAATAGTTTTAAAACATTTATATTACCCTTAAATGATTTTTAAAACATTTAAAATCATCCTTAAATAATTACCATTAATATTTAAATATTAATTTATCATTACCCAAATATTAAAAATTATTAATTACAACTTAAAATATTTTTAATTCACTTATATCTTTTTTAAATAAATAAAACCATTTTTAAACTATTTATTTAATATAATTTAATATTATTAATCATTAAATAAATATCATTAATATTAAATTATTAATGAAATTATCATTTAAATATTAAAAGTTATAATTTATAACTTAAAATATCTTTAAATACTTTATTTTCATTTAAAATAAATATTATAATATTAAAATTATTTTTAAACTAAATTATTTAATATAATTATTAAATAACTTTAATATCATTAATAATAATTAATTAATGAAATTTACCTTTAAATATTAAAAGTTATATTTTATAACTTAAAATATTTTTAAATACCTTATTCTTATTTAAAATAATTTTTAATTTAATAAAATCATTTTTAATTCATTTATTTAATTCATTTAATAAATAACTTAATTATGATTAATATTAATTTATTAATGAAAATTATCACATAATATTAAAAGTTATCAAAAATAACTTAAATTATTTTCTTATACCATAATATAATTTTAAATGATTTTTCAAATATTAAAATCATTTTTAAATAATTTATTTAATATTATAATTAAATAAATTAAATACTTTTAATATTCCAAAAATATTAAATATTTAGGAAATATATTTAAAATAATTTAAAAAACTAATTTTCAGAATTTAAAATAATTTTTAATAATTTATTTTGTATTTTTAATAATTAAAAACTATTTTTTTCTATTTATTTAATAATTTCCGAAAATTAATTAATATGTGTCGCTAAAGACCACCTATAGCGACAGAACCGTCGCTATAGGTGTTCTTGGTGTTCTTCATGCCAACCCAGAAAACGTGATAGTGACCAGGCTTGCTAGTTTGACCGACTGCAATTTCGTGTGTGATGTGTTTCTGGGCTCGGTTTTGGTCAGATCATGTAGAGAAAATGTAAGACTACAAGATCCAGCAACAAATATTCTTATAACATGCATAACCAACGAGATCTAAGCCCTTAAAGTGGCTGTCAGACCTGTTCTTCATTTTCTGGGTTACCCAGAAATGAAAAACAGTTCGTCCATCCTCTTTTGGGCTTCCACAACTTGCAAGATATGATATGTTTTAGTGATTTAAAAGCTGCAGTATATAAAACACATGTAACACTATAGATCCATCACAAAACATCACAAAAAAAAAATAATAGAATAGCCAGATTCGACACGGTCAAACCATGTCAGACGACATGTTCAAGTGTTTTCTGGGTTACCCAGAAAATAGCTTTTCATGTTCGTCCGGCCAGGTTTGACCATAGATTACTAATTCCCTGCTTGATTAAAAGGAGATTTTAAGGCATAAAAATGTAATCCATATACAAGACTACAACATAGATCCAACAAATCAACAAAACAATTAACAACAAGCAAGATCTGAGCCGTTGAACTTCCTGTCAGACGAATCTGGGCAAGTTCTTGACTGCCCAGAAAGTTCCGGTCAAGGCCGGTCAATGTGGTTTGACCACTAATAACTTTCTACTGGCTTAAGGTTTGACTTTGATTACAATTTCAGATCAAAGATCTTCCAGCATACTACCAGATCAAAGCTTAAAACACAAAAACACATAACAGGACGAGATCTATGGGACCTGACATTTGGTTGTCAGACCATATTTCTCTCTTTTCCAGATTTTACAAATCTTCAAATACGAGACTCTAGATGTTATGGATCTAACATCTAGCAACCCATATCATCATTAGACACTATAACAAACATGTTTAACAAAAAAAATCTAACATCTAACAACAGAATTTTGGACAGAATTTAAGCTAGGGTTTATACCTTTTTAAGAGAGATTTCTGATATTTGGCTTCTGATTTGTTAAGGATGGTAGTGGGGCTCGGTTCTTGACTGATTTTAGCAAAGTATTTCAAAGGTTAGAGAGAGAGAGAGAGCTTAGGTTGAGAGTTTGGAGAAAAATGTTTTAAATGATGACTTTTTCTCTCTCTTGATCTATATATACTAATGTATGATGCATGTATGTCTGATGTATTAGCTGATTTGCTGTCATTTTGTGTTTCAATTGTCAAATAAGTTGGTCACCCACCCATCCTATTGTCAAAACCTAGTTTGTAACTTCAATTATACAAGAGGGGCATTTTTGTCATTTGGTAAGTTATTTTAATGGCAACATTGTAATCTTGCAAACCCTTAGGGTTTGACCCTTAGGGTTTAACCCTAAGGTTTAGCACAAAACAAATCTAGGATTTAGCAATTAGGGTTTGTACAAAAATAAAAATTAAATAACTTTTAGTTTCTAAAATTCACTAAATTAGGATTTCTAAATTAGTTTAGATTTCCTAATCATATATACCTAAAAATTAGGTTTAAAGATTTACTAATTATAATTAAGATCAGTAATTAGCAATTAAGGCATTAATTTGGTAATTAGAGTTAACAACTTGTAATTAGGGTTTCTAATTACATTAATCATGATCATTAGAGTTTAATAACATAATTAACCTTGCCACTTAAGCAATTAAGGTTTACAATTATCAGTTAGGGTTCCTAAATATCAGTTAGGGTTTTAATTTTCGTAATTAGGGTTTTGCGACAAAATTAGGGTTTTTCCTAATTAGCGCTCCATGAAGTAATACATAAACATATATCATATAACACAGATATTTAATAATCTTAAATTTTCCATTTAAATTGATAAATATGGTTAAATCAATTAATGCTAGGGTTTGGTCAATATACCATAATTGACCATCCATCAACAGTATAATTTTTTACAGTACATATTAATAGCACTGAAAAATCAAAATATCATAATATTATAATATTATTATCATTCCTTGATCAAAACCCAAAATTAGGGTTTGGATTCCATATCTGATTTTATCCGCCATAATTAACCTTATAATTAAGTAAAAATAATTTACTTAATAACTTGAAAAAAAATCTTATAATAAAATAATTATTATAATTATTCAAAATCATTTCATGTATTATTTGAATAATATAAACATATAATTTCATGGAAAAATAATTAATAAAACATTTCTAATATAGAATTAATTACTATAAAAATATCATTTATAATAACCAATATTTCTAAAATAAATTTATTTACAATTAATAATGTAATAAATAAATTTTATTTATCAAACATATAATTATAATTACACATTACCTTGGCACATATCATTCATATTTATTTTTAATAAATAAAAAATAAAAAAAAATATACGCAAAATTTATGATTTATTTATATAGAAAATATCGGGTTGTCACACTGATTATCATGTAATTTATATATAGACTTCATATAAACATATTATGAAGACTTCTAACATGTTTATACTCATAAAATAACACAAACATCAAATATACAACACCCAATTTCAATGTTCTTAGCAAAACTCTATTTTTTATACTTTCAATGAAAAACAACACTGTGATTTTGTTTTTCAACCAAAACAGTAAATTCAAAACATCATGATTATGATTTTACATACTGTATCAATTCTAACAATCAATTTATCAATTTAACAACAAATAAAACCTTAATTTCTACTTTAAACTAAGCCATATTCATATATATATATATATATATATATATATGAATATGAACTCACTGTGATATATTTCTTCACAATTTACATACATAAAGTAATTGATTATAATCATACATAATCTCAACAAAACAGTTTTACAACAACAATTATCATCTAAAGCTATATACACAAGAATTCATCATCCATAATTATTTACAGAGAACTCTTTGGAGAAGAAAACTAAACTTTAAAAATAAAATACAAGGATTAATATCCTACCTTTGATTAAGAAGATGATACTCTAGAGTTTAGAAGAAAATGGTTATGATTACAATCTTCTTTTCCCCAATTCTTTTCTCAATTTTCTCTAAGTTTCTCTCAACTTTTCTCTCTGTATTTTCTTCTTCTTCTTTTTCTTCAACTGAGCCTTCTTCTCTTCCTAACTCTAACTACGTAATAAAAATATAGCGTATATGATATAATATCTATTAATGATATAATATAAATATAGATATAATTATATCAGTTATATTTTGTTTGAAAATCAAAAGCTATAAGGCTTGTTTGGCTAAGCTAATAAAATAACCATTTAATCCTTACACCTTGTTTGGTAAACTGAATTAAAACAAATGGATTAATCGTTATACCTTGTTTGATAAAATACTATTAGATTAAAGACTTATTATGCAATAAGACATGTTTGGCAAAACTAAATTAAACTCCCTTAATTTATTTTAATAACTCCTTTATAGCAAGTTTATTTGTCACACTTCTATTTAATTAAATAATCAATTTAATCAATTCAAATATTAATCTATTAAATTACTTTAATACATAAATCATTATCTCAAAACTATAATTTCTTTATAATTATAATTTTATTTAACCAACTAATATTTTAAATTACAATTTTTTATTTAAAATATTATAATTTATTTAAATCACTATAAGCTCTCTAGCTTACTTATTAAATTACATTGGTATATAATCTCATAACAATTAATTTACTTAGCTCCTTAATTATTTATTCAACAAATAATTAACTAAACCACATCAACTCAAATTGCCATATAATTCAATAAATATTTAATATTGCAAATAAATATTTAATATTTAATTATTTATTCAACAAATAATTAACTAAATCTCATCAACTCAAATTGAATAATTATTTGTTCAATAATAAACATATTCATTAAATATTTATATAAATCAATAAATATTTGATATTACACTTTAAAATTCTGGAATGTTACATGTATTTATAGGCAAATTTGGCGAATTTTTCTTTACTCTATGACTTCCTTCTTTTATAGTCAAACGATGCCACTTTCCTTCCTTTTTAATATATCCCCTTAACTTAATTAAGACTAATCTTGGTTATTTACAAGTTAATGCCTTGATTAAGGTTAATTGGTTGATTAAGGAATGATTGGTTGCAAAGATAGCCAAGTTGCTCCACTAAAATTCTTCCAACACAATAGGTTGCATTAAATGAAGCAAGTGACTAAGCTTGACCCTTGGCCACCCTAGGTGGTCGGGCAATCCCTCCCCCTTGACCCATATATAGCTTGCAAGTATCCTTTATCCCATGTGATTATAAAAAATTTTAGATTTGGGTCAAGATGCAATGGTTTGAGCTTGAGCTTGGACTTGGGCTTACTAATGGACCTAGTTACATGAACTTGGATGACTTAAATACATGTATTCAAGTGGGCTTGGTTTGGGTTGTAAGTTTTGGAGTGGTTTGTGGTCAAACCGATTTAGTACTTCCTTATTATGTTTTCCATAACCCATTTCCCTTCCGTTTGATTTTATTTGTAATTTATAAACTAAATTATTTTTTTGTCCTTTCATGTAACACTTTCTTACTTTTTATTTGTATAAATATAATTCATACACAATTGTAATTCACATACAAAGATTGAAATTTGAGTTTTATCAAACAAATTCTCATTTCATTCCTTTATGTACACAATTTTTCTGCTATTACATGTGCAATTTATATAGGAAGCGAATATTATCTTAGAGAGTAAACTTTCATTCGATTCATGTGTTACTATTATTATTATTATTTCTGTCTGACGACGATAGTTGCAACATGTACTTTTTTCCCTTTTAAAATATAAAATAGTATTGAACTTTAAAATTTAATTTAGAATAGCTTTAAATTTAAATTAATTCAAATCCTTTTAATTTTAGAGTATAAAAATTTTGAAAATTGTAAACTATATAAGAAGTACCACCAATTACAAAATATATTATTTTCAAATGTAAAATACAGCACACCAAATTTGATTTTGAAATTATAATACATTAATTTTTAAAAGTTAAATTTGATCTTCTATTTTTACAAAAAAAAAAGAATATACTTCTAGTAGATATTTTGTTAAAGTTATCATTATTCTACCACAACAAATCTATAGATATACGTATCTTCAAGGAATCAAGCATGTATTATCGGATGAAAATACCATTTTCGTCATTGAGAAGAAAGTAGGTGCAACATTGTGGTTAACTAACTACCTTCTCCCTTTGATGGTGAAGGGTTGTTGGTCTAAATCACTGGTCACCCAACTCAAAGTTAAATGACTCAAAACAAGCCAACCAAAACCCAAAAAATTGCATTAATATATAGAATTGATGGTGAAGGGTTGTAATGTGCAACTATTTTTCCTGGGTTTACAAGTGTGAGATTCCATTGGCCCTGGACAGTTTGTCATATATACACCAATATATAGAATTATAGATATACATAGATATATCTCAAATATAAAAAGAGAATTGGAGTTAATTTCTTGTTTTTGCGGAGTATCTCCTAATTTTTTTTAAAAAGATATTCTTGTATTTGTATAACTTACATTGTTTAAAAAATAAAGGTTTCATTTATAATCTTTTTTAGTTCTATAAATATGAGTCTTTTTTATTTATAATTTTATAGAAGAACAAAATATCTTCAAGTTTACAATTATTTTCGTCCCATATATATGATTGAAGTAAAAAAAAAATATAAATGATGTTTAAAGTGCACATTTTTAATTCAAAATATTTATGAAATCTATTTTAATCTCAAAAGTATTTAAATAAGGTTCACTATTTTCAATAAAAGAGATAATTTTTAGTGTATTTACGTGAGGTTCATTATGGGTGCAATGAAAACTTATTTAGTTATTTATACAATCTCCTCTACTTTTATTATTATTAAATATATACCATCAGTATTAACTTAATTTAAAAGTAAATAAAAATTATAATATTTATAAATTTTACAAATATTTTTTTTAATTAAGAAGGAGTAAGTGCTTGTTCTGACACTATTCAGATAAATACATGATCGTCTATAAAATAACAAACATGTTAAATATAAAATCTTTAATCTATTTGCTACTAATAGTAGAATAATAATAAAAAATTAAATCTAGATCATTTAGTTTTTTCTATAGATGATTAGAAAAGCAACAAGTCTTGGCAGACAGTTTTTTTGATCGGAAAATTGGACCGGTCCAAGTTTTTTTTTTATTGCTTTTATTATGAGTCACAAAAAATGTATAGTATTTATTACAACTGAGTATAACTCTGTTTTGTATATGTATTCAAATTACACCTAAAAATATTGTATTTTATAAAAATTTCAGTTGAAATAAATACTATACATTTTTTGAAAGTCACAAGAAAAAAAACAAAAATATGATCGGTCCAAAAAAATTGTCCAAAAAAAATGTATGTCTAGAACTACTCTTAGAAAAGTATTTATCTAAATATAGATATTATAGATATTTATTATGTATCATTCACACACACATATTGTAAGACCCCAACTTTTATGAATAAAGATTAATTTTTCTCGAAATATATTTTTGAATATTATGGTGTGGATTTGATATAATGTTATAGTTGTGGGTAATATTTATAAATTTTGCAAAGTAAGCAAGTTGTTATAAAATATTCGATTGGTCGGGGAATATTTTTTTTAATAGAGAATATTCGTACGACGACACAATCATTGGTGTACCCCACAATGGAAATATTGTCGTAGTTAGAAAATGACAGAAATATCTTTTTATAAAAATAACGGCAAAAGTTTTACCGTTAAACTGTTGAAATACCCGGTGGTAAAAGTATAGTAATACGCGTGGTTGCATAGTAGCACACAATATTGATTATTGATGATTACGTGAAAAGTCACTCAGTTATACTCAATTATTGCTACAGTAATTACTACATAATATCTCTCATATTATTGATTCAATTATTATCATAGTATCACCTACATAATATTTTATATTATTAAATCAATAATTGAGACGACAAAGTTATTCATATTATTATTTGTATTATTGACGATGTCTAGAAAGTTCTATCGAGAAAAGGAGTTTGGTCACCTAATTGCGCGCCAATAGGAAGAAATTCTTATCGGAAAGCCCCCTCTTTCCTGGGAATATTGATATACTTAACTTTACTCAACTCTTCTAATGAATTGTTATTCTCTACTTAACTCTTCTAATGAATTGTTATTTTCGCTGCGAATATTGATCTAAAATTTGTTGTTCATTCCCAAGAAAGAGGGGGCTTTCCGATAAGGATTTCTCCTTACTGACGCGCAATTAGGTCACCAAACCCCTTTCCTAGACAGAACTTCCTTAGACATTGCCAATAATGTTATCTAATAATATTATTCAAATAATATGAATTATTGATCTGCTAATGAGAAAAGTACTTTTATGTACTGCTAAAAACGACGAAAAGTATTGCTATGTACTTTTCACTAGTTAAACAATGTGACAACCCGAGAATTTAGATAATTTATTAAAAATCATAATTGATTGATTTAAGGTTCAATATTAGGACCTAGACAAGAAATAAGTGTATGGAATTGGCAGTTATGTAATGAAATTCCAAGAATTTCAAAAGTTGTGGACAAGACTTGAATTATGTGATAGACTGTAAGTGATAGTCTAGTAATGAGGCATAAGATTATGGTAGATTTAAAATTCTTTTGAAAATTATCAGTGATAAGTATCGAAGTGAATACTAGTCGGTATATTTGGTTACATATGTGAACCGTAATGATTTGAGATCAAGGATTGATCAGATAAGTTATAACTTTAGAAAACCCTAAAGTTATGTTAATCATATGTTTATTAAGTTAGAAAAATCTAACGAATTGTTAGAAACACTAACGGTACGCTCAGAAACTTTAATTTTAGTTCCGGGAATCCGAAACCCTAAATTCATGATATGAATATAGTGATTAAGTTAGAAAACCCTAACGATATATTCAGAAACTCTAATTTTAGTTTCGAGAATTTAAACCCTAATTTGGGAATCCTAAATGCAAAGTATTAAATCCTAAGGGTTAAAAAGTTGTGTGTAAGGAATATGAACATTATGTGATGGTTTATCTTTGTTTATTATATAAACAAACAAAAGAAACTAGTGTAGCCCTAATTATATATATTAGGGATGAAAGATTTAATAACTTAAGGGTTATGGGAAAAGAGAATTGTGGTATTTAGAATACTTACTAATTCTAAGAGATTTATTTTATACATCTCAAATGATTAATTTTATAACCTAATTATAGCAAGTCTAATTGGATTAAGGAAATAAATGTTCATGAGCAAGGATTGGTGTTTTAATGGAGAAGTGAAAACCCTAATTAAATGAATTGGGTTGGATAAGAATTATAGGTATTGGACTATGTATAGCTCAGGTGTGGCCAAAGAAGTTAGTTAGAGGCCCAAGCAATACATTAATTGATTGGCCTAAATATTTTTAATTTGGAAAGCCCGAAACATTAAAGGAATGGCCCAACTTTTAGCCCAAGTGGGAGAGGACTTTTTGGATATTTAGTAAATCAATTAAGGCATTAAAAAGAAAGCAAAATTGGGAGCATTATAAGGCCACATGGCCGGCTATTGAAAGAGGAGAAATGAGAGGAAATGGTGCATGCACCTCATTCATTTATACACCACATATTTGGCATGATTTGTTTACCAACTCTCCATATGTGTCACTTGTTTATTTATCCAACATTCTTGAACATTCTTTAAATGATTGAGTGGGAGAGTGAAAAACTAAGAGATATTGGGAGATAACAATTAGATATACAAAATATATCTACATATTTTACTAACTCACCAAATCCATTCTCTTTCTCTTTCATCTCACTTCCTAGTTAGCCAACAAAAACCAAAAAGGGAGAGAGTGAGAGAAGAGAGGATTTTGGCAGCCTTAGTGGGAAAGGAAAGAGAGTTGTTCTTCAAAGTTTCCTAGCTCCATAATCAAGTTATGAAGAAGAAGGAGAGCATGCTAAGACAAGGTATAAACCCTTTTTGTTTTTGTAAGTTTTTGAGGGTTGTATATCAAACTTTGAATATATAGTTCTAAACTCAAAAACCTTAGATCTATGTGTTAATGTGTTTCATGTTTAGATCTAACCATATTGAGTGTTGATTTGGTTGAAATCAAAAGGAATTGAAAAATAGAATTTTTCCGGAAAAGTTTAAAACTAGAAAGTATGATCTAGCTTTTGATTCTTGAAATCTATGATGGATATTTGTGATTTATGTTCTTGGGATGCTAGATCTATGTGTGAAGGATAAAAAAACCTTTGGAATCACTCAAATAGGTTGAAAAATGAGCAAGTTATGGAATATTTACCAAACTACTCAAAGATAGGAAAACTGTTAGAATGACAGTTTTTAGCAACCACTTCCGGGCTAATTTCCGGGAGCTTAACATGTCCAAATATGGATTTTGATAGATGAAAAATGTAGTTCGGAAAAATAGGAATCCTAAAAAATTGACGAATCATTAATCGGAGTTATAGATTTCATTTTATTTAAGTTTTGGTGAAGGACTCCAAAACTGTCAAATGACAAAAAGTTGCTGCCCAAATTTTTCCGGGGGCTGTTTCGGACATTTATTTAATGAGAAAATTTCTAGGCTTTTGGAAATGAAAATATAAGATATTATGTAGCTCGTGTCCAAAAATGAGCTGATTCCGAGTTAAAACGACCAAGTTATGACCATTACAATTTTTTGTGATTTTTCGACAGAAATTGCTATAAACGGAGTTCTACAACTCCGATTGCCACGAAATTTAAAATAGAGCATCACGTTAACATATATAAGGTTATGCCAAAAGATGGGCATTACTGGAGTTAAGCACGAGGTAACTAATTTCTTAAGCTACGCACTAGAAATTAATTTTTGAAAAATACCAAAGGAAGTTAGAAAATTATGGAAAAATAATTTTTGTGCATGAAATACATGTATATATGTTTGACCAAAGGATAGGAGAATAATTCACTGATTTGGTATTTTCGTGATACGGATATAGAATACAGTTTGCTGAATTGAAAATGTGTTGAATCCGGTTTGCTGGATTGAGGTTTAAATTGATGGATTTGGAATTCAAGTTGCTGAATTATAAATTTGGTTGTTAGATATAGAATCCAGGGTGCTGGATTAGTGTTTGCCTTATTACATGTTAATGAATAATTTATGATATGAAAAGCGAGTGTTAAATCATATGGGATATGATATAGTGATTGAATAATTATCAAAGGATGATAATAATATTGATGTGTTAAGTTGTTATCTAATATTTGACTAAGTATTAGACAGTATTATGGAATAAAGTATGTTATACTGATTAAAAGATCAATCTTATAACTGATAGGTCTTTCGTGAGAGATTAAATTAAATTGCGTTGCGGTAATCAACGGTTCAGGCAAGTTTCTTTTACTTAACTCTAATAAGAGTAGTTTCTTCAAGCTTATGGTTAATCATTGCTGATTGCCATGAAATTTGTACTCTGTACATCTTGCATGTATAAGTCAGGTATGAAAGGCTGATCACCTTCATTACCAGTTGGTTCAGAAATATTCGTTCATGTTTAAAACTTGTTCAGTCAAAAATTTGTTCGTGCTAGTTCTCAATTATATTGATGATTTATAGCAAGCTCATTATGCATACTCTTCAATCATGATTTATCGTTATATTGTTGTATATAAACTTGCTGGACAACTTTCATGCTCACCCTTGCTATATCATGATAAACATTGCAGATAAGGCGAATGCATTCAGATACAAGAAAAGGTTAAAGTTAAGTTCTACTTGGGTTAAAACGTGCGACTATTTTGTAATAGTATAGTTTGATAAATGTGTTATATGTTAGAAAGTTTATATATGGTGTTTAAGTTAAGGTTATTCGACCTTGGGGATAAGTGTGTAATGTAATGTATAAACAATTTATGTTTATATCTTCCGCAAACAGTTATAGAATTAGTATACCGGATCCGTGGCGATTTGGGACCCGGATTCGAGGCTGCTATAAACTACGTTAGGGGAAAATGTGGAAAATGCTTACTACTAAAAAGTGTTTTTCAATTTTTCGGGAATCCGAAGAGTACGTAGAAGTTAATTGGTAAAGAAAAGACAAAATATCCAAAAATATTTGGATTCTGAGAATCGCAATTTTTGAACTGGCGGACGAAACCCAAAAGACAGAACCACGAAACTTCCAAAAGAAGCCTTGTGAATAGTAAGGAGGTGGAATGAGGAGGTGTGAATAGTCATGAGGTTGGGACGAAATGACTAAAATACCCCTAACCTTGGTTTTCTATAAATAGGAAGTTTATTTCATTTGTTTGTAAATTTGAAAATTGTCCAACATTTGAGAGAGAGAGAGAGATTTCGGATGAGGGGGAAGAGGAAAAGGAGGAGAAAAAGCTTGTTCGTGTGCAAACTTTGTCCGACGGAAAGAGATTAAAGGAGAAAGGTAATCCGAAACCTAGTCTCTTATAAATTTTCTTTAAGTTTCAATGTTTAAAAACATAACTTAATGAAGATAAGAAGTAGATGAGGTTAGGGATGATTTCATATGGTTGAAATCATGAGAAAAGAAGAAATAAGAATTTGAAGTTTATTTTTATTACGTTTTTAAGGAAGTATAAGATTCATAATGAATTAGAACGATCTGAGTGGATTCTATGAATGAGTAGGTGAAATAAGTAAGGAATGATGTTCTATAACCTTAAATTCCAAGAAAAAGTGAAATCGTAATCCAAAATATCAATTAAAATGAAGAACGAACGAAGAACAAGAAGAACATGCGAAGAACACGAAGAACGTTGTTGATGGACAAATTTAAAACCATCATAGGATAATTGTTGTTGATGGACAAGTTTAAAACCACCGCATATAAATTAGTTGCTTATTGCTTGGTTAGGAACGGTTGAAACGTTCATGAAGAACGGATTAAACTGAGCTATAACGAAGTTATGGTGAAAATTTCGTAAAAGACAAACGAGAATTAGAAAGTTAGTAATTGAACCCGAATGTTTAGGGTTTCATAAGAAAGTAAGAGAATGTAGAAAACGTGAGTCGTGGACTCAAGAATGAACGAGTTCCGAGTTCGGATGACTGAATTACGGACGAACGAACGAAGAACGTTAAAAACGTAAAAATGAACGAAGGGTGAAGATCAAGCCAATCGAATGGCATGTTAACAAATTCCTAACGAAGTTCTGTCTAAGGGTATTGAAGTACGTAAGATAAAGAAGAGAATGGATTTGGAACGACCTCGTTCCGAGTTATAACGTTGGAGTTATGAGATCGGGAAGTAAGCGTCTTAAATTAGATTTAACACATAGAAAAATTTTCAAGAACTAGGACTTGGCGCCGCGGCGCCAGTCATGCCTTGTAGAGTGGCACAGCAGCGCCAGACCAAGAGTCAGGTACTAAAGTCTCGCACCGCGGCGCGAAAGATAAAGAAGAGAGTGGCGCCGCAGCGCCGGTGAAGGGAAAAAGCCCGGTAATGAGCTTTGAACTGCTCAAAACCTAGGGGAAGTGTAACGAAAGCTAATGAATGTGTAGTTCATCGAATGTAACACTTAAATAAGTAATTTAAACCTTTAGTACAGGTTGAACAAAATGATCGAAAGATATTAAAAGATCAAGAAGGCAATGAACGTAAACGTTACGAGCGGTCTTAGCATACAACGAACGGTGTGGCTTAGACATTAAGAAGAGTAATGAACATGGGATTCATGTAATGAATAATGAAAGTATTATGTAAAATATGAATGGTATCAAGAAAGCCGTAATGAACGGTAATAAGATTAATAGAAGCTGATAGTGATTCAGATGAAGAATGATGGAATAAAATGTAAGCGTTAAACATTTTAACCGATGTGAAGGTTGAGTGTACGTAAAAACTAAACGGATATAACATATACCCCGTGCATGGTTTGTCCGTAAGATAATGAAGATCAATGATTAAACCATGAATGGTAAAGAACTGAATTAAGACAATGACGTTAATGTAACGAAGCTGAGTCAATGATTAACTTGAATGATCGCTCTGAGTATACAAAAGACTGTATGACTTAGACGATAAAGAATGAATCCTGAGGTATGACATTTAGTTGTCAGAAAGCCATAAGGAATAAGAAGTTGACTTAACGAACAATATAGTTTAATAGTTCAGATAAGTTAAGATAAGTTTAGGTCGGGGTACATTCATAACCTTTGATGGTTGACATATGGGAGCTGGGCTAAACAATTCCTTCAGAGAGCAAATGTATATACGAAACTGGCAACCGATCTAACTCACTGTGATGGCAGTGTAGATGAGATGGGAACTTGTTTGTTGGTTGTTTGTGGGAAACCACTCATAGTACCATATGGACTACTAGCAGAGAAGCAATGTGTGTTGAGTCCTAGAAGAGTTATAAGAAGAAGATAAGATTGTAAATCATCAAAGATGATGAACGTATTGAGTAAGACATCTCTGTATGTCATGAAGCCGTAAATCGGTAATGAAAGTTAGTCGCGTAAATTTTTATTGCAAGAACGCAAACCCTAAGAAGTAAAATTAAGTAAACCAATTCGTAAGTCAAATATACATGACTAATTAGTGTATGTGTTGTTTTCCTGATGTGCTACATAGGAATTGGAATGAGCAGTTCGGCGTAAGCTGTAGCTATGTGTAAGGCAAGTTTCCTAACTTCATTCATATTCTAAATGAATTCTAGTTTCTTAAACTTCTCAGATGTTGAACTTGAGAAGTTTTGTTTATGTGCGAATCTGTGATATTTGTACAAGGTGGTAGAACGTATGAGGCCGTGTGCCACAATGTGAACACTTCGGTGTTTTTATGAGATGAACTGTTCTGTGATTAAACTATTCAATAATAGAATGCTCTATTTATACATGATCTATTATTGTTAAGTCTGTGCTAATGATTCTAGCCAGACAGGATGTGTATAAAAAAGGTAGAAGAATGAATGTATTTCAAAGTGAAAGTGAATATTGTTTTAAAATGATAGGAATCGAGATTATTCCTATTATTCAAGTTGTTTCATAACATTTGTTCGGTTATCGAAGTTCTAAAGGAATGTTTGAATTCTGAAGTTGGTTGTTCAACTGTTATAACTTGCTGAGAAAATGAATGCTCACACTTGCTTTAAATGAAAAACATTTTCAGCGAACAATGTTAGAAAAATTTAAGGATCCCGTAAAGATCAAGCTGACGGTATCCAGATGAAGTGTCATTCAGAATGTGAATGAGCGAGAAGATCAAATGAAGACTTGTAATGTAGAAAGTTGAAATATAATTATAGACTAGTTTAATGAACTGTTGTGTATCCTTGGTGGCGGATAAAAGTCACTCTTGTAAGATGAAATGAATAATGTAATTATCATTATTTGTAATGAAAAAGGTTATAATGTTTTTAGAACCTGGGATTTGAGAATGTATGTTGTCATATTTCAGTATATAATGATGTATGTTGGATGAATGATGTACTCGTGACGTATGGAATCCAGGTGTGAAGATAGACCGGATTTCAGGGCATTACAATTATTGAATCAATAAAATAAAATATTGAACAGTAATTACTGTAATAATTATTGAGTAGTGCCTTCTTATGTAAGAATCAATAATTTAAAAATAATGTGCAATACCGTGTGCTACTGTGAACCACGAGTATTACTGTATTTTAACCACCGGGTATTCCAACAGTGTTAGCGGTAACAACTATGTCGTTATTTATAAAAACTCATACTTTTCATTATCTTCATCCGAAGTTTTCTGTTATGGGGCCCACAAATAGATGCGCCATCGTACGAATATTCCCCGATAGCAAGAATACTCCACGACCAAACGAATATTCCCCGACAACAATGAATATTTTATAACCACTTGCTTATTTTGTAAAATTTGTACATTTCACCAATAACCAAAGCATTATATCAAAATAATACCTTATTATTCAAAATAATAATTAGAGAAAATTCAATTTTATTCATAAAAAGTTGGGGTCTTACTACAACCCCTCCTTATAAAATTTCATCCTCGAAATTGACATACTTATCTGGTGTTTCGAAAAGGTGAGGGTACCTCACTTTCATTTCTGATTCCAACTCCCAGGTCATTTATTCAATAGCATGGTTCCTCCATAAAACTATGACTTGTGGTATAACCTTTATGCGTTAGACATGCTCCTTCTTATCCAAGATCTTGACAGGTACCTCCTCGTACATTAAATCTTCGGTTATCTCGTCTGGTTCTAACTAAATAATGTGTTTTGGGTCTTTCACATATTTACGAAGCACATATATGTGAAACACATTATGAACACGACACATGCTTGGAGGTAATGCGAGTCTATTTCCTATTCGATCAAGAATCTCAAATGGACTAACAAATCATAGATTGAGTTTTCCTCTCTTCCCAAATCTTGTAACTCCCTTCCATGGAGCAACATGTAACAATACATGATCCCTAATATTAAATTCCACGTTCTTTCGATGAAGATCTGCATAACTCTTTTATCGATCTTGTGTCATTTGTATAAGTTATCGGATCATTTGGATCTTTTCTGTAGTCATGCGTACAATTTCTGGTCCCAACAACGTTGCTTCTCCCACCTCATCCCAACATACTGGAGAGCGACACTTTCGTCCATACAACGCTTCGAATGGAGCCACACCTATACTTGCCTGATAACTGTTGTTGTAGGAGAATACCACCAATGATAGGTACTTATCCCAACTTCCTTTGAAATCTAGGACACAGAGTCTTAATATATCTTCAAGAGTTTGAATAGTCCTTTCTGATTGCCCGTCCATTTGAGGATGGTATACCGAACTGAATCGTAAATCTATGCACATAGCTTTCTGCAAACTAACCCAAAATTGTGAAGTGAATCTTGGGTCATGATCCGAAACTATGGATACTGGCATGCCATATAATCTCACAATCTCATTCACGTACATACGAGCAAGACGTTCAAGGGAATACATCTCCCGTATCTGATCTATGCCTTGACAAACCTTAGGAAGAGCCGTAACGAAATGCATGGTAATGTGTTCCCACTTCCATTTTGGAATCTTAAGTGGTTGCAATGGAACCCTTTGGCACTTGATGCTCCGCCTTTACACGTTGACAAGTTAAACACCTCGAGATAAAATCCGCGATCTCTCTCTTCATATTGCTCCACCAAAATGTATGTCGAAATCATGATACATTTTGGTACTACCAGGATGGATTGCAAATGGTGTGTTGTGTGCCTCCATCATGATTCTATGTTTCAAGTCAAAATTGTTAGGAACGCAAAGTCTAGAGTTGACTTAAAGTATTCCTTCTTCATCGATTCTTGTTTCTGGAACAACACCTTCTTGCACTTTCTTCTTTATACGCATCGGCTCCAGGTCCATAGCTTCAACATCTTTAACTTTATCGATTAAAGTCGGTTCTACTCGTATATTTAACATCATCACGTGGGTCTCTGGAGTTTTTAACTCTATCTCCATCCTTTGCAAGTCATACCAAATGGACCTTTGCGTTGATAATATCGCACTCGTACCCGCATATGATCTTCTACTCAATGTGTCAGCTACCACGTTTAATTTTCCAGGATGGTATACTCGTAATCTTTCAATAGCTCGAGCCAACGTCGTTGCCGCATGTTGAGTTCCTTCTAGGTGAAGAAATATTTGAGGCTTTTATGATCTGTATAAATCTCCACTTTCTCTCCATACAAGTAGTGTCTTTAGATCTTCAATGCGAAAACGACTGCTGCCAACTCCAGATATTGAGTATGATAATTCCTCTCATATTCTTTGAGTTGTCGCGAGGCATAGGCTATGAATTTCCCATGTTGCATGAGAACACATCCTAACCTTTTGCCTGAAGCATCACTGTAGATAACAAATCCATCTGAACCATATGGTATTGTCAGAACAGGTGCCGAAATAAGTCTCCTCTTGAGTTTTTGGAAACTCTTCTCGCATTCCTCGCTCTATACGAATTTTTTATCTTTTTGAGTCAGCTAAGTTAATGGAGTAGCGATTCGAGAAAATCCTTCCACGAATCTCCGATAATAACCAGCTAAGCCTAGAAAGCTACGTACTTTGGTCACCGACTTCGGTTGCTCCCAAATTTGTATTGCTTCAATCTTTGTTGGGTCAACAGATACTCCATGTTTTGACACCACGTGCCCAAGGAATGCTACTTCCTTAAGCCAAAACTCGCATTTCTTCAACTTGACATATAATTTGTTTTCACGAAGCCTTTGAAGGACCAGCTTCAAATGGCGTTCATGATCTTCACGGCTTTTGGAATAGATAAGGATGTCATCAATAAAGACGACAACGAACTGATCCAAATATTCTTTGAACACACGGTTCATCATATCCATGAAAGCAACAGAAGCATTAGTTAATCCAAATGACATGACTAAGAATTCATAATGCCCGTACCGAGTTCTGAAGGCAGTCTTCAGAATATCCTCAGTTTTAATCTTCAACTGATGATATCCAGAACGAAGATCGATCTTTGAAAAGAATGCTCCCGTCTTTCTTGATGGTGACGTGGTTTAATTCCTGATAGTCAATACAAAGTCGCATACTCCCGTCTTTCTTCTTTACAAATAAAATAGGAGCACCCCAAGGAGATGTACTAGGACGAATGAAACCTATATTTAACAACTCCTATAGTTAGACCTTTAACTCCTGAAGTTCAATAGGAGCCTTTCGATATGGGGTTTTATAAATATGTTTTGTACTAGGTTCAAGGTCAATAAAGAATTCAACTTCACGTTCTGAGGGTAGACCGGGAAGTTCTTCAGAAAATACGTCAGGAAATTCACTAACAACAGAAATATTATTCAAATCTGACGTATTTTTGTTCAAGTCCATGACATGGGCTAAGAAAGCTTGACATCCATTTTTCAATAAACAAATGGATTTATGGCTTGATATAACAGTGATTGACTTTAGTGGTTTGGTTGCTTGAATTCGCATAACTTGTTTATAAGGAATATGAAAACTAAAAAACTTTACGAAAATAATCAATTTTAGTATGATGAGTAGTTAACCAATCAATCCCTAAAATCACATCAAATGCAAGTATTTTTAAAGAAATAAGATCGACAGGTAATGTGATGGTACCAACTTGGATCAAGTAAGATTTATAAACAGTGGATGTAACGAAAGTTTCTCATAACGGCGTTTCAACAGATAAGTCAAAGTCTAATTTCTCCGGAGTCAAGTTCAAACGTTGAGCACAAGCAGGAGAAATAAAAGAATTGGTAGAACTGGTATCTAGTAAGGTATAAACTTCGCAAAAGTTTATGATTAGCTTACCGTGATCACCTCGTTTGGGTTCCTCACATTTTGGGCAGTCACGATAAATGCTCTTCCAGGAACCACCGATTTTGACTTGTATGGGACAGCCTTTGGAGTCACCATTCCCGCTGGACTTGGTTTCACTACAAGACAATCTCTAGCTATATGACCTTCCTTTCCACAGTTATAACACAGCTTGGATTGTTGTGGGCAGTTTGGGCTTGTAGCGCCCCCAAATCCGGGTATCTTCCAACCCGACAGATGGTGCTATACTGTACAACATTCATACATTCATTCAATTGAAAAGTCTTAAAGAACGAACATAACTTCTATATATTTAAAGTAATATTTATATTTCTCAAGTTCTATACCCGTTACAAAGGTTCTTTGTCATAATATCAGTTAAATTACAACCATAGACCTATACTATTACAAGACAAGCTTAGTAATCTACCTTAGCTTTTCCCTTATCCTTTTTCGATCCTTTGGGATGTTCAGTCTTAGCTGCATTCATATGGTTCAAGCAAGAGTGAGCATAACTAGCTCAGCAAGTATAACAATTTAATAACAACATGCTTGACACATACAAATCGTATATCTTCGATAACTGAACAATAGTTATGAAGTACTATTAATAATTCAAAATAGCACTTCATCTTTTCTTTAAAAATGTTTTACAATAACAACAGTATTTAGTAAAACATTCACTCCGGTCAAAGACCTCGAGTATTCATTCTTTATTGAAAAAGGACAACCCGGAAGCAAGTCCATAAGCCCGATATCACTTACAAGCACTTCTAGGTGATCAGCCCATTGTACTCTATGTTGATCAACACTACATCCATTAAACGTATGCACGTTTAAGCATTTGGCAACCTCATGTGCCTATCATTTTACTGATAAAACATTTGTTTAAGATTTTCAGTCTTCTTTTGAAAACCATATCAAGTAGTTGACAAAAGATAGAAACATTTGATAATACATGAATAGATTATCAATACATCAAGTCTAGCCAAAGGAATGGGCTTCAACTTTATCATAACTCAATTCATGCCAAAGAATACATGAACCTAAAAAAACATGTTCAGATTGAACTGAGATAAGAGTTAGAATACTTGCCTTTAGCGTTTGCTACGGTATTTTAACTTTATGTTCAAGTCGTTCAAGTCTCTACAATACATGATCACATAATGCCTTAGATTAGGTCACATATAATCAAGTATGTATATGACTATATCATACCTTTCATTTCAATCTAATGGTCTATTAGATTCAGTTACTATTCGTTCCGATTTGTCATTATGCTTGCATCTATATTCGACTAGGTTATCTCAACCTTTATATCACATTCCTTAAGGTTTAACAAAGTTTAAACAATGTTACATTACCTTCCTTAAGTTATGTTTACTTCCATTTCTTTTCTTTGTATTTAGAAACCTTCATTACTATCTTTGTTCTGAGACTGGCGCTGCGGCATCAGCTTTATACCTACATCTCGCGCTGCGGCGCAAGCTTAATGTATAATTATCTCGGACTTGGCGCTACGGCGCGAGTCCTTACTTAATGGGCCGCGCTGCGGCGCCACACTCCAGAGGATTTTGTCACTGTTCATGTAGACCTGGCAAACGGGCGGGCGGGCCCGGGCCGGGCCAAGCCGAGCGCGGGCGGGCCAAAAACGGGCCGGGCTAAAAATGGCCCGGGTTTTGGCGGGCTGAAAAAGTGAAGCCCGTGGCCCGGGTTGGGCGGGCCAGGCCGGCCCGCGGGCTTTTTTTTTTTTTGCAAAATCTTGATACAGCAAACATAGTAATAATAATAATTTTAATTACTTAAATTAACTACATATCTCATTCAATTAAAATTTTAATAGTATTATAATTTTAGATATTATTCTAAAGGCATGATTTGGGATAATGGTTGATTTACTTTCCAAATAAGTAGAGGGAATGCATAATTAAGGGATAATGATTAATTTACTTTCCAAATGTACTACAATAAGTAGGGGATTGCATAATTAAGGGATAAAATTATCTATATTATTGTGTATAGATTTTGGACTTGCAATCTAATAATTGTTATATTATTTTAAATTTTTATAATTATATTATCTAACTTAAACTAATAATTGTTAGTTTAATAGTTGTATACTTTGAAATTATTAACTACATATCTAAATCAATTAAAATTTTAATAGTATTATAAATTAGTATTATTAATTAATTACCTACATTAACTACATATCTTATTTATAATTTTCAAATATAGTTAAAATTTATTGAAGATTGCATTAAAAACAAATAGTTGTTGTAGCTTAGTTGGTTTGAACTCTTATTTATTTACTTACAAGTCTTGTGTTCAAGCCCTACAAGTAGCAAAATTTTATTTTAAAAAAAAAAACTCACGGGCCACGGGCCGGGCCGGGCCACCACGGGCCGGGCCAAAACGGGCCGGGTCAAAAACGCCAAAGTTTCCATGGGCTAAAAATGTTAAGCCCAAAGCCCAATTTTTACGGGCCAGCACGGCCCGGCCTGCGGGCCTGGGCCACTTTTGCCAGGTCTAGTTCGTGGCGCTGCGGCGCCACTTATTGAACTAAGGTTCGCAGCTGCGGAGAACTCTTGCAGTATGTGCGGGTCTTTTTGCCTAGGGTTGGCGCCGCAGCGCCAACTCTGTGCACCAGAAAACAATTTCAGTTTTGAAATTTTGTGAACTTCCTGGACGCATAACTTTTTTGTTATAAGTCCGAATTGGCTCGTTCAAAAGCCTACGGTTCACAAATTACATAATCTACATGACCATTAAAGAATTTTATCTATTTGACTTTGTTTGCTAAAAATTCACCTATTGGTTCATTTTTAACTAAAATAATAAACGTTCGTGAACGTTCAACGCTCGTTTCTTCATTCTAAGTCGGAATCTGGTCATTTTTGAGTCCACAACTCTTAAATGTTGATTATGACTTGTCTCTATTGGAAAACAATGGTCTTGTGATCAAACTCAAAATTTGACTTCTATTCCGAGATTTTACGTATTCGACGTTTATCGTCCAATCGTGCAAATTCCGGCAATTCTTCATTCTTATGATTTGATCAACATTACAAATGAACTTCATTCACCTTGTGAACATCTCAACATACCTAATATAACAACTTATATTCATTGTTGGATTTTGACTTTATTCTTCACGAGCTTATAACTTGTCAAATTATAAACTACTTAAGATTTGATTATTCATGACTTATGACAATTAAGGTTTATTAATCATTATATTTTACACACTCTTCTCATATAACTTTACTTAGGTATACATGATACATATGATCATATAAATTCTTTTACATTCATATCATTTCTCTTAATAAACTTCTTATAAGTTCATATTATTTTCACATAAGTTTATAACTTATGCTAGCTTAAATGACTTATTACCAACTTAATTGGCTTAAGTTTATTACTTACTCATTCGTGTTTCTTAATCCAACTTTTCTTATTATCCTATCATGGTAGAGATAGAAGATAATTGAGAAGAAGTCTTACTCTTTTGTAGTCTTGGTAAGTAGCTTGTGTTGGGCTTCGGCACAGAAACGCACAGCGGAAATTAAAATTTTAAAGCAATTTTCGAAACCCTAAAACAGGATCCATGCGAAAATCAATTAATTCAGAGGTTTAGAGATTATACCAGATATAAACAAAAACGAGAATCTAAAACCGACTGCGCCTCGAATCTCCAACGCAATACAAACCGATTGCGCCTCTACGGTATCCACACGAACGCCGCACGAACAGTCGAACGATTCTGCAATAAGAAGGACTTGCGGTACTAGCCACCAAAAGGAATGGATTTTGAAACTGTTTTCTCTCTAGTCTCTCTCTAAGAGCAGCTAGGGTTTTTCTATTCTGATATCTTATCCTAAGTAGCTGATATATATCATATATATAGTAGTTAAAAGGAATTAATCAAAATCAAAACCTAATTATATAAAATTCAAATATATATATATATATATATATATATATATATCTCTCTCTCTCTCTCTCTTAATTAAGTCTTACTTAATTAATATACATATATACAAATTCTCCTTTTAATTTAAATTCGTGATTTAAATACTATTAATCATATTAATATATTTAAATCCTTAAAATTTAAATTAATTCCCTTTTAAATAACGTTCTATGTGTGTGACCCTATAGTTTATTATTACGTTGACAATAATTTTAAAATCATATTATAAAATTATAAACAGTGAGCGGCATCTAGTAATGCATCACTGCTACCCAAGTAATAATAAGATCGATGATTCGATGCAACCTTTTGTGACCAATGTTTCAATGCAATTTAATCCTTTTAACCTTAATATCCTAGATTAAACTCGAGTCATGGAATGTGTCATACTCTTCATAATTTAATCTGAGTTTTCTTGATCAATGAGTAGACTATATGAAACAAATCACTATTTGAGCATGGCCATGCATTTCATAGTCCTACTCAATCAAGAGGCCTATGGATATCACCCATAATATATAGGATGGTTAAATTCCATCTAGATCACTCATATTTCTCACATGATTAATGATGAACCCAATAATCACCTTTATAGTCCACCCGATTAAAGGTGACATTTGATGATATCAAAGTACATAAATTCTCGTGTAGTAATATAGCGATTTCAGGTCGGAGGACCATTACATCATTGTCACTATGAGAATTGCTAATGACACTTCGCATAATGCTCCATATAGAATTCTCATGGTGGGTCTGTCCAGTACATCGTTCTCTAACATGTACCTATGCATTGACTTAATATCTCATATATTTATAACCAATGAGATTTGGTCATCAGTCAATCCACATACTAGTCTCAATGCATCATTGTTGTCCCATCAACAATGATACTCGACTAGGGACATTTAAAAACACTGATACTAATGGTAATATATAATCTCATGTTCAAGTCACATACTTGAAACTATATAATTTGCATCACTATTCTAAGGAATTTTATTATGTTAACAATTATATTACGCAGTAAATAAAACCATAATAAAATCATATATTCATTCAATCAAATATAATATCAAAACGTTAAGCAATTATATCAAATAATTGGCCTCTAGGGCATAAACTCTAACAGCTTGCTTCTTCTTCTTACTTATGGAATGACTTATGTGTAGTTTATTCTCTCTAACACTTGAGCACTTTAGATGTGTTGGATTAATTGATCAACCAACAAATGGATAGCAAAGCTCTTCTACTTATAGACTTTCCAAGGTTAGGGTAGTTTGGTCTTTAAAACATCCCACCTCCTTAAGCCACCTTCTTACTATTCATTACTTGTCTAATATAACACTTATCCTACCTTGGTCATTAATTAAAAGTCTTGGGCATTACTCCTACTTGATCATCACACTTACTTGATCACCACATCACTTGGTCACCACACATTCAACCATATTAAGATGGTTTGCCCTATGGGTCAACCAATTTATTGAACTTTAGCTTGGGCTTGGATTAAATAAATCCTTGGGCCTTATATTAACAAACACTAGTTGGTTCATTAATTAATAGTTGGGCTTCTCTCTTTAATTCACTTGAACTTGTATATAATTGTTAACCAATCATCCAAGTCCATTAACATTTCTTAATACATATTGTTGATGTATTTTCGTATTCTAATTCTTATAGAATTTATATACGGTATTTCATCATTCATACAAACTCGTATAATACTTCGTACTATACGCGTTTTCATTACTTTGTACAATACCAACGTATCATACCATTATTACACATTCATTACTATTTCAACTTCCTTAACGTTTAGGAATTAAGTCCACAAGCGAATTATTACATTTTCCATAACTAGATTTTTATTACATAATCCATCTTACCTTGTTATTCCATCATTGCGTATTTCTTGAAATCTCAAAATTATATCCCGAACAAATACTGATAAATAGTGTTTTTCAGAAAATTTCTCGGAAAACTTTTATTTTCGTCTTGGAAATCCAAACACTTTAATTCATCCACGTAGCCCAAATACTACGATATTCTAACATCAATAGGTTATACAATGACAACCATCTTGAAAATACGTGGAATATGATTTTATTAATATTTAATTTAATAAAATCATTTTACAATAAGATCCGAATTTCTCGGTCGTTACATTCTTCCCCCTTATAAAGATTCTATCCCCAGAATCTTGTCTTACTTTAATCAAATAGATGAGGAAAATTTTTCTTCATCTTTTCTTCTAGTTCCCACGTTGCTTCTTCAGCGTTGTGGTTCTTCCATAATACCTTTACTGATGGTATTACCTTGTTCCTCAGAACTTGCTCCTTTCTATCAATAATCTGCATCGGCGACTCTTCATATGATAAATCTTTCTCGATATGAATCGGCTCATACTCGATTACATGCTTATAGTCCGGCTTATATGGACGTAATAAAGATATGTGAAACACGTTATGTATTCGTTCTAGGTCTGGAGGTAATTCTATCATATACGCTACCTCTCCCACCCGTTTTAATACTTCAAAAGGTCCTATAAATCTTGGACTTAACTTTCCCTTCTTTCCAAAGCGTATCTTTCCTTTTCAGGGAGATACCTTTAGTGTGACAACCCGATATTTTTTATATAAATAAATCATAAATTTTGCGTATAAATTTTTTTTTAAATAAATATGAATGATATGTGTCAAGGTAATGTGTAATTATAATTATATGGGTGATAAATAAAATTTATTTATTACATTAAGCATTGCAAATAAATTTATTTTAGAATTATTGATTATTATCAATTATATTTTATACTAATTAATTCCTTATTGGAAATGTTTTATTAATTATTTTTCAAGGAAAATATAATTTTATATTATTTAAATAATATAGAAAATGATTTTAGAATAATTATTTATTTTAAAGGTAAGAATGCGTGAAAGGTATTATGTATGTGTTTATGTGATGAATATAAAATATATTTATTACATGAATGGTTATGAATAATTTTATTTTAGAATTATTTCTCATTATAAATTATATTATAATAATAATTAGTTTTATTGTAAAAATATTTTTAATGTTTATTTTCCATGAAAATATGATAATTATATTAATCGAATAACATATGATATGTTTATAGAATTTTTATAATACTTATTTTATTATATAAATTTTGTTCAAGATATTAAGTAGATTATTTCTACTTAATTAATAAGGTTATATATGGCAGATAAATCAGATATAGAATCCAAACCCTAATTCTGGATTTTGATCAAGGAATGAGAATAATAATATTATATTATTATTTGTCAGTGTTATAGATAAGTATGGTTATGTGTGTAAGGTTAATTTGTGGAACAGTTTTATTATATTACTATCAAACCCTAATTATGGGTCTGAATTAAGGAATGATAATAATATTATAATATTTTGACTTTTCAGTATTATAAATATGTACTGTATGTTTGTGGACTGACAATGGTTGGTCAATTATGGTGTAAAATGCCAAAACCCTAGTTTAAGCTGTTAAACCCTAAGTTAAAGCCGAATGCCGGCTTAAGACTATTATGTAATCATGTTAATGTGATTTGTGATCGGTGTTTATGTATTAACCCTAATTAGGGAGAATTGTAATTATTCAAAACCCTTATTATTATTATTATTATTATTATTATTATTATTATTATTATTATTATTATTCTATATTATAATCCCTAATTATAATTTTGGAACCCTAATTGAATTGAAACTCTAAAGCGAAAGTCATTCACGACTTTGAGAATTTGTAATCATGTTATATATGGTGCATGCATGTTATGTATTATATAATTTTTATATGATTAGGTAAACCCTAATTAATAATTTAGAAATACTAATTTCTAGAAAATCTAATTTTTATTTTATAAACCCAAATTTATTTAAATTGTAAACCCTAATTATTGATTTGGAAAGCTTAATGCTAATTAGTATATCTTAAACCTAATTAGTAAGGTGTTAAGTAATTAGAAACCTAATTAATTAAGAAACCTTAATTTTGTATTTTAGAAACTAAAATTTTATTATTTTATTATTTATTTTTTTCAAACCCTAGATTAGGAAATTCTAGAATTAATTTCAAACCCTAAAATGGTCTAAACCCTAAACCCTAACCCAAACCCTAAGGGTTTGCCAAGATTACAAATTTGCCATTTAAATGATTTACTAAATGACATTTTTGCCCCTCTTACATTATTAAGTTAGAATGTGTAGGTTTTGACCTTAGGGAAAGTTGGTGACCAAACCCAACTACCCCATGTGCTAGAAATCTCAGCAAATCCACAGCAATTCAGCCAATACATGCATCTAGCTTTTCTATAAATAGATTGAAGGAGAGAAAATACATTTGTTCACTAAATTTTGCACAACACTCAACCATTCTCTCTCAAGCCCCATACATCCGAAATTTTAAGCTAGATCAGTCCTAAAACACAGCCCCATGAAATCCCAAAACAAATCAGAAGCACAAAATCAAAAATTGGATCAAAGAAATGTATAAAACCCTAATCCTAGAAATCCTTCGATTTGTTGTTAAATGTTGTAATTGATTTGTTAAATATGTGTAATAAGGTGTCAATTGATGATCTGGGTTGATAAATCAAATACCCATAACATCAAAGTGCACGAATTGGAAGTTTTAAGCAAGTTGGAAAAAAAACGAATATGTGATTTTTCATCAAATGTCAGGGCTTATAACTCTTTTCTAGATCATGATTTGTGTTGTTTAAAAGTTGTTATATGTAGTATGTAATATGGTCTTTAATATCCAAAAATAATCAGGTCCATATCTATTGTGGATCAAAAGTTATTTAAGGTCAAAGTGAGTTGACCGGCATTGACCAGACAAATTCTGGGCAGCCCAGAATTTTCTAAGTGTCGATTTTTCTGACAACGTTTGACCATACTTTATCTGCTTGATTTCTTGTTTTTATGATGATGTTAAGCATTATAGTTATAGTCCTACATGTTGTCTACAAACTTCAATTGATATATACCACAAACAATACACAGATTGCAAGTTATAAGGATCCAAAGTAGGCACCACGAACTGTTCTTCGTGAAGAACAGCCTTGTCAGACTTTTTGATGGCTAATAACTCTTAGATCTGATGATGTTAAGCCATGATGTTTGTTGTTAATTGTAGTATTATATGAGCACTACAAGATTTATGTATTAGATCGCCCAGAAACATTCTGTACTGAAAGTTATACACGGTCAAACAAGCCACCATGAAGCTGGCCATGTCAGTGTTCTTGAGCTCAAGAATACCAACAACGACGGTTGTCTGTCGCTATAGCCTTTAGCGACGGATTCTAATTAATTTAATTTCTGAATTTCCAAAAATAGATTAAAAATAGAAAAAAATAGTTTTTAATTATGAAAAATACAAAATAAATTCTAAAAAAATTATTTTAAAGTCCGAAAAATAGTTTTTAATTATTTTAAGTATATTTTAACAATATTTAATATTTTTGGAATATAAAAGGTATTTATTTATTTAATTATAATATTAAATAAATTATTTAAAAACGGTTTTAATTCATGAAAAATTATATTATTGTGTTAGAAAATATTTTAAGTCATTTTTGATGAATTTTAATATTTTGTGATGAAATTTCATTAATTAATTAATATTAATGATGTTTAAGTTATTTAATAAATATATTAAATAAATTATGGAAAATAAAATTAATGATTTTAAAAATCATTTAAAGTATTATAAAAATATTTTAAGTTATAAAATATGACTTTTGATATTTTGTCATGAAAAATATTAATAATTTAATATTAATGATATTAATTTATTATTAGTGATATTTAGTTTATTTAATATTATATTAAATAAATTAGTTTAAAAATGATTTTATTATTTTAAAAATCATTTTAAATGAAAATAAAGTGTTTAAAGATATTTTAAGTTATAAAATATAACTTTTAATATTTAAGGGATATTTTCATTAATAATTTAATATTAATGATATTTATTTAATGATTAATGATATTAAATTTATTTAATATTTATATTAAATAAATAGTTTAAAATGGTTTTATTTATTTAAAAATCATTTAAAAGGGATATAAATGAATTTAAAAATATTTTAAGTTATAATTAATGACCTTTAATATTTGGATAAATAGTTCATTAATATTTAAATATTAATGGTAATTATTTAATAATGATTTTAAATGTTTTAAAAATCATTTAAGGGTAATATAAATACGTTAAGAATATTTTGAGTTATTATAAATAACTTTAATATTTTGGCAATGGTTTGATTAATAGTTTTATATTAATTAAATATTGATGATAATAGAATTGTGTACTATTTAAATCATTTAATAATGATTCTGATATTTCAAAAATTATGGTAAATGGTAATAATTATTTTATAATTATTATAAGGTCATGAAAAATGATATGACTGTTATTTAATTAGTTTAAATGGATATTGAACAACTGTTTAGAGTCTTAGACTCGATAATTACCCGATAAAGATGTCGGTAGACCGACATGGTTCAGAAATTGATCTGGACTTAGAAATTTAGTTAGTTAATTATTTTATTTGTGATTCAATGATGGATAAAGTTGTGTGACAATGTGATTAGGAATGAGTTGGTGTTTGTTTGTGATGCCATGATTGTGAAATATGTGTGATAAGGTGATTAGGTTATGTGCTGACTGCGAAATCCAGTACTATATGTTAAGGTATATTGTTCTAATCGAATAAATGATTTGATTAATGATAGGTTTCGGTATAACAGATAGATCTAAGTTGCGTAATTTTAAGCAGCGCATCAGGCAAGTATCCTACCTTTGCATTTTCTTTATGCATTGGACAAGTGTAAGAATGTTTCAAAGTTATAATATTATTGTACAGATTGTTAAGCCTATATTATATATGCCCATTGATTATCAACATGTTAGTATATGATAATTCAGATATATATATTCTGTTCGTTAATTTCTATAAATGATTATACAAGTGTCCCCACTTGGATAATCATTGTATTTAATCACATGTTGATACACCTTTGATATACATATATGTTGAATTATATAAGACCTTCGTTATAAAAACCCGACAGGTATGAACATCCCGATAATGGGAAAATTTTTATGCGCTACGGCGGACAAAGGATGAACGATAATACCGTTCTAGCAATGTAGTATTGATCAATACAGGGCCCATGGACTGTACACCCTCAGGCCCGTAAGCAATGTCGGTTTACAGATGAATTTCTGTTTAACCTTTTCAAAAATGAAAACAATATTCATAGTATGTCACAGAAACCTTATGTTTAGACAATACACATTTTCAAAAATTTGAACGAGGGTTGTTATGTTATTATTATTGGTACAGATTACTTCACAACTATTGACCGGTTGTAGAAAGGTATTATAAAGAAAATATTTAAATTCTTTCAACTTATATATATATATATATATATATATATATATATATATATATAATACTTGCTGGGCACTCAAATGCTCATCCTTGCTTTATTTAAATGTTTTCAGCTAAGTGTGAAGGACTGGAAAGCTCATGCCAGAACTAGTGAAAAGGAAAGCAAATAAGGCATGTTAATTGTATCATTTGTAATAGATAAATTGTATTAAGTTAATGATATGTATTATATATCATGTAAAAATGTAGTAAAGGTTGCGTACTTGGGATTAGACTCTGATAAATGTAAGTTAAGTTTAAAATTTATATTATTGTTATTATTATTAGTAATATTTTCGCTCATAGAAATGGTATCGTGAATGACCGAGTTCGGGTTTCAAGTATCTAGGTTCGGGGACTTAACATTTAGAAATACATACGAGCCCACCTCAAACTCTCGACTTAGTTTATGTGAGTCTGCATATTTCTTTTGTCTGTCCTGAGCTATGACGAGACACATCCGTATCAACTTTACCACATCCGCTATCTACTGCACCAATTCTGGTCCTAGTATCTGGCGTTCTCCCACCTCATCCCAACACAAAGGTGTTATGCACTTCCTTCCATACAAAGCTTCGTACGGCGGCATGCCTATGCTTGCATGATAACTGTTGTTATATGCAAACTCTACTAGTGGTAGGTGATCATCCCAACTACCCTTGAAATCCATGACGCAAGACCTCAACATGTCTTCTAACGTTTAAATTTTTTTTTCGCTCTGCCCATCAGTTTGTAGATGACAAGCTGTGCTTAACTTCAGTTGTGTTCCCAACTACTCTTGCAAACTCCTCTAAAAGTTCGATGTGAATCGTGGATCACGATCTGACACAATCGATACTGGTACTCCATGTATGGAAATGATTTCCTTAACATAAAGTTCAGCTAACTGGTCTAAGTTATACTTGACCCTAATTGGCAAAAGTGAGCCAATTTCGTCAACCGATCCATTATTACCCTAATCGAATCGTACCCTTTTTGCGTCATCGGAAGTCCCACCACGAAGTCCATCGTGATATGCTCTCACTTCCATTCTGGAATCTCCAATGACTGTAATAAACCACTGGGTCGTTGATGTTCGGCCTTAACTTTTTGACAAATTAATCACCTACGCACATACTCTGCTATTTCTCTCTTCATGTTTGGCCATCAAAAACTCTGTCGAAGGTCTTGATACATCTTAGTACTGCCAGGATGTATCGAGTACCTCGAACTATGAGCTTCTTGTAATACTTGCTCCTTTAATTCCATCTTATTCAAAACCCAAATTCTTCCCTCAAATCTTAATAATCCCTCATTATCAAGACTATACTTAACATCTTCCTTCTCGGATAACCGCTTCTTCATTTGGTTACACTCATCCGTCTTGAGTCATACCTCCTTGACTCTTTCTACGATGGTAGATTGCATCTCCGTCGGAAAGAGTAATTGACCCGAATCACTCAGCATCTTTACTTCTATTTCCATCCAAGCCATCTCTGTTATTAACTCATTTCAAGCTGTTAACATAGACAATTTTTCCCGACCCTTCCTACTTAAGGCGCTGGCAACTACATTGGCCTTTCCAGGGTGATACAGGATTTCACAATCATAATCCTTTATCAACTCCAACCATCTTCTCTATCTCATATTCAACTCCTTCTGAGTGAAGATATACTTTAGACTTTTATGGTCCGTATATATCTCACATTTTTCCCCATAAAGATAATGTCTCCATATCTTTAGAGTAAACACTACCGCGACCAGTTCCAGATCTTGAGTAGGGTAAATTTTCTCATAATCCTTCAACTGTCGAGATGCATACGCAATGACTTTGTCATGTTGCATAAGCACACAACAAAGTCCTTTATGCGAAGCATCACTATATACTATAAAATTTCCCGTGTCATCTAACAATGACAAAACAGGAGCTTCACTTAATCTCTTCTTCAGTTCTTGAAAACTGTCTTCACATTTGGTGAATTTCGCATATAAATTCTCCCTCCTTAGTGTCTCCAACACTAACCTTAAGTGTTCGGCATGATCTTCTGGCATCTTAGAATAGACTAGAATATCATCGATAAACACCACGATGAACGTGTCCAAATATAGTTTGAACACTCTGTTCATCATATCCATAAATGTTGCTGGTGCATTCGTCAACCCAAATGACATCACCAGAAACTCGTAATGACCATAACGAGTCCTGAATGCAGTCTTTGGTACATCTTCCTTCCTAACCTTTAACTGATGAAACCCCGTCCACAAATCTATTTTAGAAAAATACTTTGCCCCTTTCAATTGATCAAAGAGATCATCGATCCTGGGAAATGGGTATTTATTCTTTATCGTTAACTTGTTCAACTCCCGATAGTCGATACAAAGCCTTAACGATCCGTCTTTCTTCTTGACAAACAACACAGGTGCTCCCCACGGCGAAACACTTGGTTGAATGTACTTCTTGTCCAATAGTTCCTGTAGCTGAACCATTAGTTCTTTCATTTCCACAGGCGCCATACGGTATGGTGCCCTTGAGACCGGTGTCGTTCCTGGTATAGTGTCTATCACAAATTCGATCTCCCTATCCAGCGGTAAACCCGGTAATTCACTTGGAAATACATCCATGAATTCGTGTATTTGTTCCATGGTTGCTCCCACTCTCTGGGTATCAACAACATGGCATAGGTAACCTACACAACCCTTCCTTCAAAGTTTTCTAGTTTGTGTCATCGTAAGGCAACACGGACGTCCCAACAATTTACTACCCTAAAATACTACAGGAGGTTGCTTTAACGTTCTGATGCTCACACTTTTCCTTTGGCAATCTATAATTGCTCCATGGTTAATCAACCAATCCATTCAGAGAATTACGTCGAATTCTCCTAACTTTATCGGTATTAAATCTACTGATAACTTATAACCACGTACATCTATGTAACAACTCTTATGAATATCTTCAACAGGAATTATCTCCTCATTTGTTACCTTAATGTTCAAAGGTATAGGCAATTTTTTGGGAACTAATTGTAGTCGTCTAGCAAAATCACATGCTATAAACGAACAAGTAGCACCCGAATCAAATAGCACGTATGCATTTATATTGTTGATCGGAATAATACCTGCAACTACATCCCCTGATGCCACCGCATCTTGGACCGTCATATTAAAAGTGCGGGCCATTGATTTCCTCGGCTGAGCTGGACCACTAATAGCTAACTTTCCGCTATTAGGTCCCTTATTTCCTTTTATCCCCTTCTTCGGGCAGTTCTTTGCTATGTGGTCAGTTGATCCACATACAAAGCATCCGTGATTCTTCTTCAGATTGGGACAGTTAGGCAAAATGTGCCCTTCCTGTCCACAATTATAACATACCGCCTTATCTTTGAGACAGACTCCTAAGTGAATCTTTCCACAGGTTTTACAGGCCTCCATCCTCCTCTTAGAGTCCCCTTGTTTTACTCCAGTATTCCCAGAGTTAAAGCCCTTCCTTTTCTGACCGTCGCCACTCCTACTGGCTCCCTCGGTCTTGGTTCCTCCATCAACCCTGCCTTTGGTCTTCTTATCTTTATGGTACTGGCTAAGAGCCTCATTCCCACCTTTGGCAATTATTGCCTTTTCTAATATTGTTCCAAAGGAAGTACTTTGGAACACAGAGATTCATCTATAGAGCCAGGGTTTCAAGCCTTGCTCGAACCTTCTAGCCTTTCTCACTTCAGTGTCCACTTGATGTGGAGCAAATCGTGCCAGTTCATTAAACTTGGCAGCATACTGGGGAACTGTCATATCCCCTTGTCTCAATTCCAGAAACCTCATCTCCATCCTCCCTTGCATACTCGTGTGAAAATAGTTCTCGAAGAAAATCTCCTTGAACCTTTCCCACGTTAGGTTTCCTATATCGGCCCTAGCCTGGTTTGCCTCCCACTAGAAGTTGGCCTCTCCTTTCATCAAATAGGTTGCAAAGGCAACCTTTTGACACTCCTCAACATTTGCTATTACAAATGCTTTCTCAATTTCTTTTACCCATGTCTGGGCTTCTATAGGGTCTGTAGTTCCCTTGAACTCCGGCGGACCTACACTTTTAAAATCCATAAAAGTAGTAGCTCGTACTACTCCAGGAATTACGGGTACATTAGCCCCCGTTCTATTAAATGCAGCCGTTAATAGATTAACGAACTCCTGCATTGGATTAACCGGACCACCCTCCGGTTGGTTAACATTAGCGCCCTGATTTCCTTGTCTCCTTCTTGGCGGCATTTCGCTGTTAAGAAAACAACACATCATTATTACTTTATTCTTGTTGGTTTGTTATTGTTTGTAATAAAATAACACCTCATACTCATTACTCAACATATTCCATAAAAAGATTTATATTGATTCATAACTTATAGTATAATACTACATTATTTACATTACTCAGCCTTAGGTGATTACATTTCCATCCTGTAATTACTTTCCAAAAATTGGGATTTACAAAAGACTACCCTTTGTTATACAAAAGAGGGTTTTACTTCACTACTAGATACATAATATTTACATATCTATTCTACTCTAGCTATTGCTAGATTACATCTGTCGTAAGGCATTCTCAAAATCTGATCTGGTTAAACCGGCAATAACATCTCTACTGATGGTATGACGGGCCTGTCCTGTTTCTACCTGATATCCAGCTACCTGCTGCTGGAAATCTACATGAGAACTCCTATGAATATAGGACATCCTCTCCAACTTCCGCTTCTTAGTCTTTAGCTCCTGCTTGAGCTCAAAGACTTCACCTCTCAAATCTCGGACTTTGTCCATAGCTAGGACTCTATCACCGTGCTCCTCTTCCCACATTCCTTCCATACTAGCCTTGTCCTCACGGACAGCTTGGAGTTCCTCTTTCAACTCCTTAACTTCTTGGCAGTAATGGACATTCCTATCAATTACCGACATAAATAGTGCTTTCATTGATTCCTCCATAGACATTTCTTCTGTAGGTGGAACCTGGTCCTTTGTAGGTGGAACCTGATCAAAAGATATCACGTCCACCTCCTCTTCTAGCATGCCATCAAATATAGACATGTAGTCTAAATCATCTGAGTCTCTTGACTCGATGGTCAAAACGCTGGTTCTACGGCTATGGGATTTGGTAGTATCTCTACCTGATTAACTGAATCCTCGCTCACTACATGTATATCTCTATACATATCATTTTCTCCTGACATCTACAATAAAACAATATAGTTTGATTAGTACACGTCAGTAAAAATAATAAAAATATATAACATAATATAATGCATTTTTATAAGGTTACTTTCCTTCTTTTACTTCTTTATTCTTTCGTAAGGTTATGACTTAAGGTTCTACTTTCCCCCTTAAGTTTTATAACCTAGGCTTTGATACCAACCTGTAGCGTCCCCAAATCTGAGTATCTTTCAACCCGACAGATGGTGCTATACTGTACAACATTCATACATTCATTAATTAAAAAGTCTCAAAGAACGAACATAACTTCTATATATTTAAAGTAATATTTACATTTCTCAAGTTCTATACCCGTTACAAAGGTTCTTTGTCATAATATTAGTTAAATTACAACCATAGACCTATACTATTACAAGACAGCTTAGTAATCTACCTTAGCTTTTCCCTTATCCTTTTTCGATCCTTCGGGACGTTCAGTCTTAGCTGCATTCATATGGTTCAAGCAAGAGTGAGCATAACTAGCTCAACAAGTATATCAATTTAATAACAACATGCTTGACACATACAAATCGTATATCTTCGATAACTGAACAATTATGACTTGTCTCTATTGGAAAACAATGGTCTCGTGATCAAACTCAAAATTTGACTTCTATTCCGAGATTTTACGTATTCGACGTTTATCGTTCAATCGTGCAAATTCCGGCAATTCTTCATTCTTATGATTTGATCAACATTACAAATGAACTTCATTCACCATGTGAACATCTCAACATACTTAATACAACAACTTATATTCATTGTTGGATTTTGACTTTATTCTTCACGAGCTTATAACTTGTCAAATTATAAACTACTTAAGATTTGATTATTCTTGACTTATGACAATTAAGGTTTATTAATCATCATATTTTACATACTCTTCTCATATAACTTTACTTAGGTATACATGATACATATGATCATATAAATTCTTTTACATTCATATCATTTCTCTTAATAAACTTCTTATAAGTTCATATTATTTTCACATAAGTTTATAACTTATGCTAGCTTAAATGACTTATTACCAACTTAATTGGTTTAAGTTCATTACTTACTCATTCGTGTTTCTTAATCCAACTTTTCTTATCATCCTATCATGGTAGAGATAGAAGATAATTGAGAAGAAGTCTTACTCTTTTGTAGTCTTGGTAAGTAGCTTGCTTCTTCTTCTTACTTATGGAATGACTTATGTGTAGCTTATTCTCTCTAACACTTAAGCACTTTAGATGTGTTGGATTAATTGATCAACCAACAAATGGCTAGCAAAGCTCTTCTACTTATAGACTTTCCAAGGTTAGGGTAGTTTGGTCTTTAAAACATCCCACCTCCTTAAGCCACCTCCTTACTATTCATTACTTGTCTAACACAACACTTATCCTACCTTGGCCATTAATTAAAAGTCTTGGGCATTACTCCTACTTGATCATCACACTTACTTGATCACCACATCACTTGGTAACCACACATTCAACCATATTAAGATGGTTTACCCCATGGGTCAACCAATTTATTGGACTTTAGCTTGGGCTTGGATTAAATAAATCTTTGGGCCTTATATTAACAAACACTAGTTGGTTCATTAATTAATAGTTGTGCTTCTCTCTTTAATTCACTTGGACTTGTATATAATTGTTAACCAATCATCCAAGTCCATTAACATTTCTTAATACATATTGTTGATGTATTTTTGTATTCCAATTCTTATAGAATTTATATACATTATTTCATCATTCATACAAACTTCGTATAATACTTCGTACTATATGCGTTTTCATTACTTTGTACAATTCCAACGTATCATACCATTATTACTCATTCATTACTATTTCAACTTCCTTAACGTTTAGGAATTAAGTCCACAGGCGAATTATTACATTTTCCATAACTAGATTTTTATGACATAATCCATCTAACCTTGTTATTCCATCATTGCGTATTTTTCAGAATCTCAAAATTATATCCCGAACAAATACCAATGAATAGTGTTTTTTGAAAAATTTCTCGGAAAACTTTTATTTTCGTATTGAAAATCCAAACACTTTAATTCATCCACGTAGCCCAAATACTACGATATTCTAACATCAATAAGTTATACAATGACAACCATCTTGATAACACACGGAATATGATTTTATTATTATTTAATTTAATAAAATCATTTTACAATAAGATCCGAATTTCTCGGTCATTACAGGGCTGATGTGTCCCTCTTTCCCTCATTTATAATATACGTCCGATGATCGTTCTCCTCCCCTAGAAACAGTTTGCATTGACGTCTTTAAGTTATCATTGTTGTACATTCTCTTTTTGAAATCACCCCCCGACTCGCTTCTTCTACTATGATGGCCACGATTACCACCTGAGTGGTTACCTCTTTTGTCCGTATTTTCCCATCCCCGCTGGTTATCATTGCTCCGATGACTGGCATGACCCTGATGGTCCCTCGGTTGGACATACTCATTATCTCACTCTAATAATTGAACCCTGTTTACAACATCTGAATATAGAGAAAATTTGTGAGAAATAAGATATTGCCGAATCTCGGGTTTTAGAACATCCGTGTCATACGTTCCTCATTCTCTACCAAATGAGGTGAAAACCTGGATAACTCTGCGAACTTAGCCTCATACCAGGACACAGTCATGTTGTTCTGTTCCAGTTTAATACACTCTACCTCCTTCATATGACGAATACTTTCAGGAAAGTACTAGTCATTGAATAGTTTCTAAAACATTTCCCAAGACATATTGAGTGCGGCTGGCTGGGTACGCTTCACAGATTCCCACCAGTAATCTGCCTCACCGCAAAACATAAATGTAGCGAATAGAACCTTTTGTTCCTCCGTACATCCCAAGACATCGAATATCTTGGTAATTTGCTTAACCCACGTTTCTGCCTTGATCGGATCCGGCTTTCCCAAAAATTCTAGTGGTCCAAACTCTTTGAATTGCTTGGCTATGATAAGACGCGTGTTACTATCATTTCCACCCGTATTTTGTACACGAGTCTCCCTTGTCTGATTTTATATTACTGCAAAAAGCTTCTAAACATCGCATCATTCATCATTTGTTCGGTAGTGTTGTTTACAGGAGGAATATTGTCTTCCTGTTGCACGTTCCCCTGGTTGGTGATTAAAGGTGTCTCCACAGTCTCATTCACTCCATTGTTAACATATTCAACTGTCATTCTCAAATACTGCCATAAAATAAGGGTTAATTAAAGAAATTGATATACCACATATTATCCCTATATTCTGACCGACCTAATTAAATACCAAATAAGCTTAGGTAAGATATATTAGCGAAGGATTTACTCGTCTCTGCCCTCCTAATTCTATTCTTCGATCTCCGCTAGAGACCATATCCCTAATGTGACGCCCCCAAAATAGGTATATGTAAGACCCCAACTTTTTGAATAAAGATTAAATTTTCTCGAAATATATTTTTGAATATTATGGCGTGGATTTGATATAATTTTATAGTTGTGGGTAATATTTACAAATTTTGCAAAGTACGCAAGTTGTTATATAATATTCGATTGGTCGAGGAATATTCATTTTAACAGGGAATATTCGTACAACGGCACAATCATTGGTGGACCCCCACAACGGAATTATTATCGGATTGAGAAAACGACAAAAATACTTTATGAAAATAATGTCGAAAGTTTTACCGTTAACTGTTGAAACACCCGGTGTTAAAAGTACAGTAATACGCGTGATTGCATAGTAGCGCACGGTATTGATTATTGATGCTTACGTGAGAAGTCACTCAGTTATACTCAATTATTGCTACAGTAATTGCTGCATAATATCTATCATATTATGGATTCAATTATGGTCAGTATCATCTGCATAAAATGTTTTTTTATTAAATCAATACTTGAGACGACAAAGTTATTCATATTATAAACTGCAAAATTTACAATGTCTAGAAGTTCTGTCAAGGAAAGGTTTGGTCAACTAATTGCGCGCCAATAGGGAGAAATCCTTATTGGAAAGCCCCCTCTTTCCTGGGAACGACCTGGTTGATAAATATTGTGAGTCATAATATTAATGATGAATGTTGTTCGGAGTTGAATTTGGAGACGCGGACGTGATATTTGAGTTCGGAACGACGAAATTAGTAAAAATAGTTTATAAACACAAGAATATCCTTGGCCATAGAGAATATTCATTAGTATCACGACCACAAATTATCCATGCACTACGGGCCAAGGATATTCGTGTATTCATCAATGGTCATGATCATGCTAACAACTGTCCATCAATGCACTACAGGACAATGAGAACTTTTTCCACATCATTTGTAACATTACGGTCATTATTACACCGAATAATCCCTGGTCATAATCATACCAAGTCCATCTATGCACTATAGGCCACAGATGACTTTCAACAAAATATAAACATGAGGATGATGACAATGATATAAGAATTCAATAAAACAAGTTCAAGAATTATTTTATCCAGGAACTAATAATGTCCAAATTGTCAACATGATACTGCTTTGTAGAGTAAAATTCAAGAATGCTCAGAAGAATATTTCTACGAAAAGATAATCCCTGGTCATAATCATACCAACAGAATAATAAACAATGGAACCAGGTCATGCGTAAACGCACTAGACAGGATGTTCCAACGGAACCAAGTCACACAAAATGGGCCTTTGCGTTGACAATATCGCACTCTTACCCGCAAATGATCTTCTACTCAATGTGTCAGCTACCACGTTCGCTTTTCCAGATGTTATTGGATGGTATTATCATAATCTTTCAACTGTTCAAGCCAACATCGTTGTCGCATGTTGAGTTCCTTTTGAGTGAAGAAATACTTGAGGCTTTTATGATCCGTAAAGATATCCACTTTCTCCCCATACAAGTAATGCCTCCAAATTTTAAGTGCAAAGACAACAGCTGCCAACTTTAGATCATGAGTAGAATAATTCCTCTCATATTCTTTGAGTTGTCTTGAGGTATAAGCTATGACTTTCCCATGTTGCATGAGAACACATCCCAACCCTTTGGCCGAAACATCACTGTAGATGACAAATCCCTCCGAGCCAGATGGTATTGTCAGAACAGGTGCTGAAATGAGTCTCCTCTTGAGTTCTAGAAAACTCTTCTCACATTCTTTGCTCCAACCGAACTTTGTATCTTTCCGAGTGAGCTGAGTTAATGGAGTAGCGATTCGAGAAAATTCTTTCACGAATCTCTGATAATAACCAGCTAAACCGAGAAAGCTACGTACTTCGGTCACTGATTTAGGTTGCTCCCAGCTTTGAATTGATTCAATTTTTGACGGGTCAATAGATATTCCATGACTTGATACTACGTGCCCAAGGAATGCTACTTCCTCAAGCCAGAACTTGCATTTCTTCAACTTGGCATAAAGCTTGTATTCACGAAGCTTTTGGAGTATCAGCCTCAAGTGTTGCCCATGATCTTCACGGCTTTTGGAATAAATAAGGATGTCATCAATAAAGACGACCACAAAGTGATCCAAATATTCCTTGAATACTCGGTTCATCATATCCATAAAGGCAGCAGGAGCATTAGTCAGTCCAAAAGACATGACTAGGAATTTATAATGCTCGTACCGAGTTCTAAAAGCCGTCTTTGGAATGTCATCGGTTCTAATCTTTAATTGGTGATATCCAGAACGAAGATCAATCTTTGAAAAGAATTTGGCTCCCTGCAACTGGTAAAAAAGGTCATCAATATGTGGCAATAGGTACCTATTTTTGATGGTGACATGATTCAACTCCCAATAATCAATAAAAAGTCGCATACTCCCATCTTTCTTCTTCACGAATAGAACAGGAGCACCCCAAGGAGAAGTACTAGGACGATTAAATTCAATGTCTAACAATTCATGCAGTTGGGTTTTTAACTCCTGAAGTTCAATAGGAGCCATTCGATATGGGGCTTTGGAAATGGGTTTTGTATCAGGTTTAAGGTCGATAAAAAATTCAATTTCACGCTCTGGGGGTAGGCCAGGAAGTTCTTCAGGGAATAGGTCAGGAAATTTATTAACAATAGAAATATCATTCAAAACTGACATATTTTTGTTTAGATCCTTGATATGAGCTAAGAAAGCTTGACATCCATTTTTTAATAAACGAATAGCTTTATGGCTTGAGATGATAGTGATTGATTTTAATGGTTTGGTTGCTTGAATTCGCATAATAGGTTGGTTAGGAATATGAAAGCTAACAGCCTTATGAAAACAATCAATTATTGCATGATGAGTAGTTAACCAATCAATCCCTAGAATCACACCAAATGCAAGTATTTTTAATGAAATAAGATCAACAGGTAATGTGAGGGTACCGATTTGAACCAAACAAGACTTATAAACAGTGGATGTAATGAAGGTTTCTCCCAACGGAGTCTCCACAGATAAGTCAAAGTCTAATTTCTCTGGAGTCAAATTTAATCGTTGAGCTCAAGTAAGAGAAATAAAAGAATGGGTAGAACCGATATCAAATAAGGTATAAACTTCGCTAGAGTTTATGATAAGCTTACCCGTGATGATCTCATTCAGGTTCCTTGCTTTCTGGGAGGTCACTACAAACGCTCTCCCTTGCACTACCGGCTTTGACTTTTCTGGGACGGCCTTTGGTGCCTCTATCCTAGCTGAACTTTTCTTTGGTGAACGACAAAATCAGGCTAGGTGACTTTCTCTTCTACAATTATAACATGCTTTGGACGGCATCGCGCAGTTTGGACTGATGTGTCCCTCCCCTCCGTATTTGAAGCATATGATAGGTGGTCGTTCTCCTTCCTTAAGAACGGGTGCTGGTGCTGATGTCTTTCCATTATTGTTGAATCTCATCTTCTTGAAAGTCCATTCTTATTATTTTGGCCCTGATTACCACCGAAGTGGTTAAAATTTCTGGCCTGTTGATTCCCTCCACACTTGTTGTCATCGTTTCGATGACTGCTCTCACTGGTATTATCATTTTTTCGGCTGCTTTCTCTTGGTTGCGTTAACTCGTTATCGCGGTCCAATAACTGAGCCCTATTTATAACATCTGAATACAAACACAGTTTATGAGAAATTAGATATTGACGTATCTCGGGTTTCAAAACTCTTAGAAACATCCGTGTCATTCTCTCCTCATTGTCAACCAAGTGAGACGCAAACTGGTACAACTCAGCAAACTTAGATTCGTATTGTGACATAGTCATATTGTTATGCTCTAACTTGATGAACTCTACCTCTTTCATGTGACGAATACTTTCAGGAAAGTACTTATCGTTGAATAGTTCTTGAAACTTCTCCCAAGACATCTTCAGTGCGGCAAGTTGATTACGCTTTACCGATTCCCACCAGTAATCTGCCTCTTCTCGCAACATAAAGGTGGCAAAGGGAACCTTTTGCTCCTCGGAGCATCCCAAGACATCAAATATCTTGGTGATTTACTTTATCCACGTCTCCGCCTTAAGTGGTTTTAGTTCTCCAATAAACTCCGGTGGTCCCAACTCCTTAAACTGTTTAGCGGTTTCCGTCCGAGAGTTGCCAGTGTTTCCACCTGCATTTTGGACAGGAGTCGCTCTTGCCTGATGTTGCATAAATTGCATAAAGCCTCTAAATATTTTATCGTTCATCATTTGGTCAGTGTTGTAATTTGCCATCGGAATGTCGCCTTCCTGATGCACATTATCCTGATTATTGATCTATGGAGACCCAACGGTCTCCTGTGCTCCATTGATATTCTCAACATTCTCGGATGTCATTTTCAAATACTGCCACAAAACAAGGGTTAAATAACATATCACATATTATCCCTATACTCTGACCGACCAATTAAATATCAAATAAACTTAAGTAGGTCATATTAGCAAAAGAGTTCCCCGTCTCTCCCCACCTAGTTCTTATCTTACATCTCAGCCAGGGATCATATCCCTAAGCTTTGATACCAACTGTAACGCCCCCAAAATAGGTATACATCACCTATTCTGAGTCGCCAAATACATGGTACACAATAAAAATAAAAACTTAATTATACAACATGAGCTGTGAGTTTTAATACAAATATTGTCTTCTATACAATATACAAACTCAATGGGGTCCTCATTATATTTATTATCACACTATTTCATAGAACACTGAGGACTACTAATGCTATCATCTAGACCGTCACTCCGTCCCTGACTAGTCCCTGCTACGTTCTCATTTCCTGAAGAGAACAATGAAAGCAAAAGGGGTGAGCTCAACTAGCCCAGTAAGAAATATTATGACTAAGATAATGTAGAATAAATTATCATTAGCCTTAAACAGTGTTAAACTGATAAAATATAACAAACATCAAGTTTAACTGCAGCGGAACAAGCAATCCATTAGAAGAGTCAAGTAGAGAATAAAATCTACCATCTTCTATGATTTAAGAGGTTTTTCATTACTTTTATCGCTGAGACTCAGCTTAATAAATAATCCACATCATCCATGCACTACGGCCAAGGATATTAATTAGTATCACGACCACAAATTATCCATGCACTACGGGCCAAGGATATTCGTGTATTCATCAATGGTCATGATAATGCCAACAATTGTCCATCAACTCACTACGGGACAATGAGGACTTTTTCCACATCATTTGTAATATTGCGGTCATGATTATACCGAATAATCCCTGGTCATAATCATACCAAGTCCATCTATGCACTACAAGCCACAGATGACTTTCAACATAATATAAACATGAGGATGATGACAATGATATAAGAATTCAATAAAATAAGTTCTAGAATTAATTTATCCAGGAACTATTAACGTTCAAATTGTCAACATGATACTTCTTTGTGGAGTAAAATTCAAGAATGCTCAGAAGAATATTTCTATGAAAAGATATTGGATGAAGCGCAAATATCAAGGATATTCCACTAATTTCATGGAGTATAGAAGTCAAAACTTTATCCAACTGAGTATAATAAAGAATGGAATAACAAAAGAAATCACCAGGCATGCGATAGACCGCACAGACAGGTTATTCCAACAGAATAATAAATAACGGAACCAGATCATGCGTAAACGCACAGACATGATGTTCCAACAGAATAATAAACAACGGAACCAGGTCATGCGTAAATGCACAGACAGGATGTTCTAATAGAATAATAAAGAATGGAATAATTGAAGAATTTCACCAAGTATAGGGTAGCCCGCGTATACAGGTTATTCCAACAGAATAATAAAGAATGGAATAACAGAAGTTCTCTTCATGAATAAGAAAGAAATAATACCCCTTACGAGTACAACAAATAATATCCCCTATCTTAGAAAAAAGAGTACTGTATATAAAAGTAGTGAAGTAGCATAATACTTTTCTTCTTTCTCTCTATAGTTTCTCTCTCTAGAGTTTTAGTGAATTTGTTAAAAACAATGAAGGAATGAGCTTCTATTTATAGAAGAATGGACTGCATATTAACTAATTCATGAACGGTCCAGATTGATTTACTTTTAAACGGACGCTCCATATTGATTTAATAAAATATTCTAATAAAACAAAACTTTAAATATATATATATATATATATATATATATATATATATATATATATATATATATATTACATATATATATATATTACATATATATATAATATATATTTAGAAGTCATGTGAATCCTGTGGATTCACAGGGAGGCAGGTCACGAATTCTTATATATATATATATATATTACATATATATATAATATATATTTAGAAGTCATGTGAATCCTGTGGATTCACAGGGAGGCAGGTCACAAATTCTTATATATATATATATATATATATATATATATATATATATATATATATATATATATATATATAATTAAACAAACAAGCCACCCGTGACAACTTATCAGCCACCTTCCTCCTTCAATTTCAAAATAGGCCCCATAGTGGGCCCCACCTAATATTATATATATATATATATATATATATATATATATATATATATGCCGAATAATTTTCTACTGATTATTTTGAAAAATGGGTAAATGGGGGTCCATAAAATAAGTAAAACTTCATAAAAATCACCTTAATAATTTTAACAACATTAATCACCTTTATTATAATTCATAATATTAATCGACCAGGTCGTTCCCAGGAAAGATGGGGCTTTCCAATAAGGATTTCTCCCTATTGGCGCGTAATTAGGTGACCAAACCTCTCCTTGACAGAACTTTTAGACATCGTTAATATTACAAATAATAATATTAATAACCTTGTCGTCTCATTTATTGATTTAATAATATATAAAATATTGACAATAATTGAATCAAATAACGTGAGATACTATACAACAATTACTGTAGCAATAATTGAACAAAACTAAGTGACTTCTCACGTAAGAATCAATAATCAATACCATGTGCTACTATGCAACCACGCGTATTACTGTACTTTTAACACCGGATGTTTCAACAGTTAACGGTAAAACTTCCGCCGTTATTTTCATAAAGTATTTTTGTCGTTTTCTCAATCCGACAATAATTCTGTTGTGGGGTCCACCAATGATTGTGCCGTTATACGAATATTCCCTATTAAAACGAATATTTCCTGACCAATCGAATATTATATAACAACTTGTGTACTTTGCAAAATTTATAAATATTACCCACATGTTGACTTATGTCACACTCTATGTTTTGATGATGACCATATTAGTTCACTAACTTTGTTATATATCATTTCAGGATCATCAAGGAAGAAGGTCCAAAGTCAAGATGCCTTTGAAGAAAGAAAAGCTAAATTGAGTCTTAGGAATATATGTAAGATTTGAGCGGTTATTACTTTCCAAAATAAGGCTCTAGGAAATATGCATTACATATATATACTTGCATTCATATTTGATGTTACATGTTAATTAACTAGCTCATAATATGCATGGCCAGAATTGCTCACGTAAGGAATCAAATCTTGTTAAATAGTGATATACGGTAGAGCAAGGAATGGGGTAATTATATTACCATAATTTTTGATTCATGATTTTGTCCCACAAATCAAGGGATCTAATTGGGTGTCCGAATAGGATATATGGACACGGGTCAGAAGATATTGAATGGTAAGCTCAAAACATGACATCATAGATTATGCTTCACAATTTATGCACCATAAATCAAGGGTCTTAATTCTAGGCAATTAATTAAGGTAACTAGTTGATTGCATAAATTACCATATGTTGCATACTTATAGCAGAAATCATGTGCCATAATCTCGCCACGTTTTGAGCAACCAAATTGATTAACTCTAACGGACCAATACGTGTTAAGATATATGGAAACATGACAGCAATTGTTTATGGGCATATAAGGTAATAAACTCCGACTTTGTAATTGGGACTATAAGTAATCTGCGTCAAGCCTTTCTTCCATGAAATGGAAATCAATTAAACCTTAAATGTTGATGGCGTGATTTCTCAGAAAATAGAATCTATGTGTTTTGAAATCAAGCTAAGTAGATTATGATTGATATTGAACGGCAAGATTTATGCAACATGTTTCAATCAGCATATCACAGCAGTAAATATGTGCAACGGTAATATCTTAGAAATGGTCTATATAAACAGAGTCCTTTAACATATTTACATACGAAAATATATACACAGAAAATAATAGCACACAAGCTGCGAGATTATTTTCCACTAAGATAGATATTGATTGCATTAAGAACAGAGTTGCAGTTTCGAATATATTCTGGTAATATCCTTCTTGCATATCATTTCATACTAGAACCTTGAGTTGGTAAGTAATATATTGCTTGATCATTAGACCTCTAGTATTGTATTTTAATTATTATATCTAAATCTGTTTTGTATTAGGTAATCCTGTTTGGGTTGATAACATACTACAGTCAAGTTGAAGAAAAACATAGGTGCTTAAGAGTGCATAGGTGCGCAAGGAACAAAGGTGTTCGAATTTGATAGAACTTGTATTGTAATTGAAAAAGTTGAATAAAAGTGAGTCTCCAATACTAGTTGGTATTGGACGTGGATTAGGCTACTATTCTAGAGGGTAGTAGTTGAACCACATAAAAATTCGGGTGTTTGTGTGATTGCATTCTATAATTGAGTATTCTGTTATTTATCCAGTAACCTGTATTTTATCCATATCAGTAATCCAGCTTGCTGCATTAAACACTTAAAAGAATTTTTGATAAGAAATAAAAATTGGACATAGTTTGTGCCTACACTTATTCAACCCCCCCCCCCCCTTCTAAGTGTACTTATTTAAATTTCATTTGGCATCAAAGCTTGGCTCTATATATCTTGGTTTTAAAGGTGACTTGTAGGGAAAGATTCTGACATGGCACAATTTGGAAACGCTCATCACGAAGGACAATCAACCAACCGACCTCCTCTACTTTTTGGAACTGAGAACTATAACTTCTGGAAATTTCGGATGAGGATATATCTCAAGAGAGATCCATGGGAATGGTGGGTTGTAGAGAATGGACCGGTAATTCCAAGGAAAGATGATGGTACTCCAAAAACTCTACTCGAGATGGACTCAACCGAAACATACATGGTGTCATACGATTCAAAAGCAATGAATACTCTCCTTAGCGGCATGGTGCAATCCGAAATAGATAAAGTTTCTTCATGCAACACATCAAAAGAGATATGGGATACCCTAGTGGTAAGTCACGAAGGAACTTCCAAAGTACGAGAAGTTAAGCTAAGTATGCTCATGCATGATTACGAAATGTTCAAACTGGAAAGAGATGAAACAATCAAAATGGCTCAAGCACAATTCTTGGTACTTATAAATTCTTTAAAGTTGCTTGACAAGTCAATTCCACAAAGTGAAATCAACCGTAAGTTACTTCAGGCTATGCCCAAAAGGTTTGCATCTAAAATTACTACTCTTCAAGATTCCATCAATATTTCATCTATGGATACATTAACTCTCTTTGGTGAACTGGAAGAATATGAACATCAATTAAAAAGATATGATGATGAGGAAGAAGGTACTCGAAAAAAGGTACTAGCTTTAAATGCAGGAATTGAAGAAGAGCTTGAGAATAACTCGGATGATGAAATAGCCATGATGTCAAGAAGACTTAAAGGCCTACTTCAAAGAAAGAATCAAAGGAAAAATAAATTCAATGCAAACAAATTCAAAGCAAAGCCAACCGAAGAAACCTGTTTCGAGTGTGGACAACCAGGTCATTTTAAAAAGGATTGCTTCCAACTCAAAAACAAAGGAAAACAAGGAAATAATGAGTTCAAAAAGCATAAAGCATTCCTAACATGGAGTGATGATGAAGAATCCGAAGTGGAAATAGATTCAAACGATGAACTGGCTCAAATATGCTTCATGGGACTTGAAGGTGAATCTAGTGAGGTACTTCTTTCTAATGATATTACTTTGAAACAAGAAAATGAAAAACTAAAAGAAAAAATATGCACTTAAAAGATCTAGTAAACACTTTAATGGGTGAAGTGGAGTCGCTAATAGATGAAAAGAAAGAATTAGAAAAAGTAACACACACAAATGAAGAAAAGGTACTAGAAGCAAAGAATGCGTATCTAGATAATTTCAATAAAATACTGTTCAACAAGGTAAAAGAGCTAAATAATGAAGTTGAAAAACTGAAAAAATGAGATAAAAATGAGAGATGTATGCATTGATGCATTTGGTGATGAATCAACTAATAAAACACCTCCAACTAATGACCTACAAAAAGAAATAGAATCGTTAAAAATCTCTCTAGCTAAATTTGTTCATGGGGAAGAAAACCTAAATGTTATGCTAGGAAAACAAAGACCCAGTTATGATAAACAAGGCATATGCTATAACCAAATATATAAAAAAGAAGTTAGAATGTTAAAATCTAAGTCATCGTTTAAATTAAATTATTGCACGCCTTTTACTTCTTGCAAAAATTGTGGCATTAAAGGACATCTAAGGATAAATTGCTCAAGAAAGAAAAATCGAAGTAAAACTGTATGGATAAAGAAAAGTGATGTGATTTCAACTAACACAAGTGGACCCAAAAAGATATGGGTACCAAAAATATAAATTGTATCTCTCTTATAAAAGTATGTTTCAAAGCCAAAGTATCTTTCTCAAAAGTGGATCCTTAACAGCGGATGTTCACGTCATATGACGGGAGACAAATCTAAGTTCGTGGAACTAAATGTCAAAAAGAAACATGGAACTGTTGTGACACCCCAAAAATTATGTATACGTCACCCATTTTGGGTCGCCACTTACATGGTACTAAATTCAAATACAACTTAATAATACAACTGTCATGTACAATACGACAAAACATAAACTGTGAGTTTGAATACAAATATTATATACTAGAGATTATACAAACTCAAAAGGAGTCCTTATTACAATTATTATTACACTATTTCACAGAATAGTGACGACTACTAATACTATCATCTGGTCTGTCACTCCGTTCCCCGACTAGTCCTTGCTACGTTCTCATTTCTTGAAGAGAACAATAAAAGTAAAAGGGTGAGCTCAACTAGCCCAGTAGAAAATATTATGACTAAGATAATGCAGAATATATTATCGTTAGCCTTCAACGGTGTTAAACTGATACAATATAACAACCATCAAGTTTAACTACAGCGGAACAAGTAATCCATTAAAAGAGTCAAGTAGAGAATAAAATCTACTATCTTTTATGATTTATAAAGTTTTTCATCACTTTTATCGTTGGGACTCAGCTTAATAAATAATCCACATCATTTAATCACCCCTGCACTACGACCAAGGATATTCTTTAGTATCACGACCACAAATTATCCATGCACTACGGGCCAAGGATATTCGTGTATTCATCAATGGTTATGATCATGCCAACAACTGTCCATCAATGCACTACGGGACAATGAGAACTTTTTCCACATCATTTGTAACATTACGGTCATGATTACACCGAATAATCCCTAGGCATAATCATACCAAGTCCATTTGTGCACTATAGGCCACAGATGACTTTCAACAAAATATAAACATGAGGATGATGACAATGATATAAGAATTCAATAAGACAAGTTCAAGAATTATTTTATCCAGGAACTAATAATGTCCAAATTGTCAATATGATACTGCTTTGTAGAGTAAAATTCAAGAATGCTCAGAAGAATATTTTCACGAAAAGATACTGGATGAAGCGCAAATATCAAGGATATTCCACTAATTTCATGGAGTATAGAAGTCAAAACTTTAACCAACTGAGTATAATAAGGAATGGAATAATAAAAGAAATCACCAGGCATGCGATAGTTTGTATAGGCAGGTTATTCCAACAGAATAATAAATAACGGAATCAGGTCCGGCGTAAAACGCACAGACAGGATATTCCAATAGAATAATAAAGACGGAATCATGTCTGGCGTAAAACGTACAGACAGAATATTCCAATAAAATAATAAAGACAAAATCAGGTCTGGCATAAAATGCATAGACAGGATATTCCAACAGAATAATAAAGACGGAATCAGGTCCGGTTTAAAATGCACAGACAGGATATTCCAACAGAATAATAAAGACGGAATCAGGTCCGGTGTAAAACGAGCAGACATGATATTCCAATAGAATAATAAAGACGGAATCAGGTCCGGCGTAGAACGCACAGATAGGATATTCTGACAGAATAATAAAGACGGAACCAGGTCCGGCGTAGAACGCACAGACAGGATGTTCCAATAGAATGATAAAGAATGGAACAACAGAAGAATTTCACCAAGTATAGGGTAGCCCGCGTATACAGGTTATTCAAACAAAATAATAAGGATGGAATAACAGAAGTTCTCTTCATAGATAAGAAAGAAATAATACTCCCTACCTTGGAAAAACTGGATACTGGAATAGTGAGTAGCATTTTTCTCTTCTTCTTTCTCTCTATAATTTCTCTCTATAATAATCGCTCTAAAGCTTTTGTGAATTGGTGAGAAATGAAGGAAGAATGAGCTTTTATTTATAGGAAAATATAGTTTCGATAATTGCACGTTTTGGGGCTCAAAAATTACAGCACAATACCTCCAACTTTTCTTTCATTTTTAATTTAGTCCTGCAAGTATTATCAATCTTGCACCAACTCCCCTAATAGTAAATAATGTGAATCAATAGTTCAATCATGTGAATCAATAGTATAATCATGTGAAAAAAATATGAATTACAGTATAGTACCTCCATCTATACCTCAATTTTTAACTTAGTTATGCAAGTATTATCAATCTTGCACCAACTCCCCTAATAGTAAATAATTTGATTCAATAGTACACATATGTGAACAAATAGTTATATAAGCATGTGAATTAGTAGCAATTAATTGCTCATTTATTCGATAAATTATCGGATTTATCAATATAACCCCTAGACATCAATTATCATCGGAATAAATGTCGATTTTCATAACACAAACAATTCCAACATAATGAAACTATTTTTATCAAAAATATAAATTTTGAAATTTCGAAGTTTGACTTTTCCTGAAAAAGTCAACTATTGACTTTTTGACCAAATAGTGAATCCCAGAAAATTTTGTGTTTATAGACTATTTTTACTAATTTCGTCGTTCCGGACTCAAATATCACGTCCGCATCTCCAAATTCAACTCCGAACAACACTCATCATTAATATTATAAATCACAATATTTATCAACCAGGTCGTTTCCAGGAAAGAGGGGGCTTTCCAATAAGGATTTCTCCCTATTGGCGCGCAATTAGGTGACCAAACCTCTCCTTGACAGAACTTCTAGATATTGTAAATATTGCAGTTTATAATATGAATAAATTTTTTGTCTCAAGTATTGATTTAATAAAAAAAAAATTATGCAGATGATACTGACCATAATTGAATCCATAATATGATAGATATGATGCAACAATTACTGTAGTAATAATTGAGTATAACTGAGTGACTTCTCACGTAAGCATCAATAATCAATACAGTGTGCTACTATGCAACCATGCGTATTACTATACTTTTAAGACCGGGTGTTTCAACAGTTAACGGTAAAACTTCCGCCGTTATTTTCATAAAGTATTTTTGTCGTTTTCTCAATCCGACAATAATTTCGTTATGGGGGTCCACCAATGATTGTATCGTTGTACGAATATTCCCTGTTAAAACGAATATTGCCCGACCAATCGAATATTATATAACAACTTGCGTACTTTGCAAAATTTATAAATATTACCCACAACTATAACATTATATCAAATCCACACCATAATATTCAAAAATATATTTCGAGAAAATTTAATCTTTATTCAAAAAGTTGGGGTCTTACAACCTCCCCTTCTTATGAAATTTCGTCCTCAAAATTAGGGTGCGTACCTGGTATGTCGAAGAGGTGAGGATACCTTGATTTCATTTCAGATTCTAATTCCCAAGTCATTTCCTCAACATCGTGGTTTTTCCATAAAACTTTGACTTGAGGTATAACCTTAGAGCGTAGAATATGTTCCTTCTTATCCAAGATTTTAACAGAAACCTCTTTATACGTTAAATCTTCCTCTATTTCATCCGGTTCTAACTCAATAATGTGGTTCGGGTCTTTCACATATTTACCTAACATGGATATGTGAAAAACGTTATGAACACGAGACATACTTGGTGTAAGACCCCAACTTATTATAAATAAAATTAATTTTCCTTTATTCATTATTCTAAATTAATAAGGGTTAATTTGATATAATGCTTTGGTTATGGGTGAAATATGCAAATTTTGCAAAATAAGCAAGTGGTTATAAAATAATCATTGTTGTCGGAGAATATTCGTTTGGTCGTGGAATATTCTTGTTGTCGGGGAATATTCGTACGACGAAGCAGTCATTTGTGGTCCCCATAACGGAAAACGGTTGGATGAAAGAAAATGACAAAGATTGAGTTTTATAAATAACGGCGTAAATTGTTACCGTTAACACTGTTGGGTTACCTGGTGGTTAAAATACAGTAATACGCGTGGTTGCACAGTAGCACACGGTATTACACAGTATTGTTGAATTATTGATTCGTACGTAAGAATGCACTACTCAATAACTATTACAGTAGTTACTGTTCAATATTTTATTGATTCAATAATTGTTGCGTTGTTAGTTTATATTATTATTGTTTCAATAATTGTCACTGCACAGTATTTTCCATTATCATATCAATAATTCATATTATTTGAATAATATTATTAGATAAGGATTTCTCCTTACTGGCGCGCAATTAGATGACCTAACCTCTCCTTAACAGAACTTTCTAGACATTGCCAATAATGTTATCTAATAATATTATTTGAATAATATTATTAGATAACATTATTGGCAATGTCTAGAAAGTTCTGTTAAGGAGAGGTTAGGTCATCTAATTGCGCGCCAGTAAGGAGAAATCCTTATTGGAAAGCCCCCTCTTTCCTGGGAACGGCCTGGTTGTCATAAATGTGATTCTGTAATATTATTTGTGAATAATTAATTATTGATTTATATGATAATAAAATATTTATTTGATATAAATGATGGATTTATTTATTTTATGTGGTTATGATTGAAGGAATTAATGCTGAGGTGTTTTATCAGTATTTTGTCGGTGTAGAAGTATTAAAAATCATCCGTTTGTGGATTTCGGATATTTTATGTTTGGAACTTGGAAAAACTCAAAGCTACAAAGTTGTAGAAAATTCGATTTCAGGCAGAATGGACATAAAATTCGTATTTTTCTGATAACCGGGCTATTTTCTATGAATTGTTGAAGTTTCGGAGAATAAAATAATTTTTATTAAATTTATGGGTGGGACCCACTTTGGTTGGTGTCAATAAACATGTGGGCTGCTGAAATTTCAAAATTGAGGGGCTGGAAATTTCAAAGAGCATGCGTAGAATTTTGAATTAGAAATAATATTATTTTATTATTTTAGTCTCCTTTGGCGTTCTAGCATTTTCCTATAAATAGACGCTTAGGTTAGAATTGAAAATCACACCAGAAAAAAGTTTTCTCTCTTTTTCTCTCTATATTATCGAGCGTATTCTTATGAGTATACTTTGAGTGTTGCTATATGATGCGAGTTTCTGTCAGCACTATACCAAAAATTCAGTCAGAAATACGGTTATTTTGAGGTAAGGGATGTTATTTCTTTCGCAAATGGTATTATTTTCTTCAATATCATTATGCCAAAATATTGGTTGAACTTTTTATCAAATTTGGAACTTTTTGTGTCGAGGTTACTATTCACGTATACGACACTATTCACGTATACGCACTATTCACCGAAAAATGAAAATTCTCCTTTTTGTCCAAAATGTCTATCATGGTTACTAGCTTTGATTGTATCCATGTTTTGATCTTCATTTTTGAAGTTTGGCTCATAATTGTTTATTATGGAGTATTTTTGAATTTGGACAAACTAAAGTACGAATCCTTAATCCTTAATCCTTAATCCTTGTCATTTTGTTTCACTGGATTCGTTTCTTTAAAAAATATTTTTCATCATCCTAAGTACTAAATGATGATACTACTGAATATCTTTGGTCTGTAGTGAAAAGATGAATGATTAACTGATGAATATCTTTGGCCTGTAGTGCAAAGATGAACAGGTGTTGAGATGAATATGACCAACTGGTGATATAAATGAATATCTTTGGCCTGTAGTGCAAAGATGATTAAAGATGTATATTGATTGTTGTTACAGGGATAAAATATTGATGATGGACTCTTAAATATTAGAAGATAGTAGAATTCATCCTCTACGTGACTCTTCTAATGGATTGCTGTTTCCACTGTATTTGTTGATCTAAAACTTGTTGTCGATTATATTTTATCATATTTTTCCCTGTTGAAGACTAACGATAATTTGTTGTATATTATCGTAGTCATAATATTCTTTACTGGGCTAGTTGAGCTCACCTTTTTCCTTTTTGTTCCATTTTTCTTCTCAGGAGGTGAGAACATAGCAGGATCGAGTCGGGGTATGGAGTGAGGTTTCTAGAAAGATGTTTTAGCAGTCCTCACTATTTCTGTAAAATAGTGTTTGAATAATTGTAATGAGGACTTATTTGCGTGTGGATATTGTCTAGAAGACAATATTTGTATTTAAACTCACAGTATGTATTGTCGTATTTCACGCGAAATTTGTATTATTGAAGTTGTAGTTTGCTTTATGTACCATGTATTTGGCGACTCAGAATGGGTGTTGTATACCTATTTTGGGGGCGTCACAGTTGGTATCAAAGCTTAGGGATATGGTCTCTGGCGGAGATCGGGGAATAGAACTAGGAGGGGAGAGATGAGTAAATACTTTGCTAGTGTGTCCTACTAAGCTTATTTGTTGGTTGGTCATAATATAGGGATATTATGTGATGTTTAATTAACCCTTATTTTATGGCAGTATTTAAGAATGGCTGCTGAGAACGTTAGCAATGGACTGTACGAGATTGTGGAGCAACCTTTAGTCACAAACCATGAGAACGTGCAACAGGAAGGCAATATTCCTCCTGTAAACAACACTACCGAGCAAACGATGAACGATGGAATGTTTAGGAGCTTTTTGCAGTTCATGAAAAATCAGACGAGGGAGACTCGTGTACAAAATACAGGTAGAAATGATGGCAACGCGCGGTCTGTCACAGCCAAACAGGTTAAGGAGTTGGGACCACCAAAATTTAAGGGAAAACCGGATCCGATCATGGCAGAAACATGGGTCAAGAAAATTACCAAGATATTCGATGTCTTGGGATGCACGGAGGAACAGAAGATTCCATTCGCTACCTTTATGTTTCGTGGTGAAGCTGATTACTGGTGGGAATCTGTGAAGCGTACCCAACCAGATGCACTCAACATGTCTTGGGAAAGATTTCAGAAACTTTTCAATGACAAGTACTTTCCTGAAAGTATTCGTCATATGAAAGAGGTATAGTTTATTACACTCGAACATAATAACATGGCGGTGTCTCAATACGAGGCAAAGTTCGCAGAGTTATCCAGGTTTGCACCTCATTTGGTGGAGAATGAGTAAAGTATGACGCAGATGTTTCTGAGAGGTCTAAAAGCCGAGATTCGTCAATATCTTATATCTCATAAATTTTCTCTGTATTCAGATGTTGTAAACAGGGCTCAATTATTAGAGCGAGATGGTGAGTATACTCAACCGAGGGACCACAACCAGGGTCATATCGGTGACAGCAGTCATCAGAACGATGATAACCAACGAGGAAGGAAGAATACGGAAAAAGGCGGTAACCTCTCAGGTGGTAATCGTGGCCATGATAATAGAAGAGGTGACTCCAAGTGGAAATTTCAGAAAGAGAAGATTCAACAACGACGGGAAGACATTAGCAGCAGCACCAACAACAAATTTTAGGGGAGGAGAACGACCGCCAGTTAGATGTTACAAATGCGGGAAGGAAGGACATATCAGCCCAAACTGTCCACAACAATCCAAGGTATGTTACAACTGTGGAAAGGAAGGCCACATCGCTCGAGATTGTACTATAGCGAAACCAAGTTCAGCGGGAATGGTGATTCCAAGGGCTGTCCCGGATAAGTCAAAATCAGCGGTTCCTGGAAGAGCGTTTGTCGTGACTGGCCAAAACGTGAGGAACCCAAATGAAGTGATCACGGGTAAGCTAATCTTGAATTCTTGGAAAGTTTATACCTTACTAGATACCGGTTCTACCCATTCTTTTATCTCTCCTGCATGTGCTCAACGTTTAAACTTGACTCCGGAGAAATTAGATTTTGATTTATCTGTTGAAACTCCGTTGGGTGAAACCTTCGTTACATCTACAATTTATAAATCTTGCATGATCCAAGTTGGCACTATCACATTACCTGTGGATCTTATCACTTTAAAGATATTTGCTTTTGATGTGATTTTAGGAATTGATTGGTTAACCACTCATCATGCCAAAATTGATTGTTTTTGTAAGGTTGTTAGTTTTCATATTCCTAACCAACCTGTCATACGAATTCAAACCACTAAACCAATAAAATCAGTCACTGTCATATCAAGCCACAAAGCTATTCGTTTATTGAAAAACGGATGCCAAGCTTTCTTAGCCCATGTTATGGATTTGAATAAAGACAAGTTAGATTTGAATAATATTTATGTGGTTAGAGAATTTCCTAATGTATTTCCTGAAGTGCTTCCCGGTTTACCCCCAGAACGTGAAGTTGAATTCTTTATTGATCTTGAACTGGGTACAAAACCCATTTCTAAAACCCCATATCGAATGGCTCCTATTGAACTTCAGGAGTTAAAAGTCCAACTACAGGAATTGTTAGACATCGGTTTCATTCGTCCTAGTACATCTCCTTGGGGTGTTTCTGTTTTATTCGTAAAGAAGAAAGACGGGAGTATGCGACTTTGTATTGACTATCGAGAATTAAACCATGTCACCATCAAGAATAGGTATCCACTACCTCACATTGATGACCTGTTTGACCAGTTACAAGGAGTACAATTCTTTTCAAAGATCGATCTTCGTTCTGGATATCATCAGCTAAAGATTAAAACTGAGGATATTCCAAAGATTTCCTTCAGAACTCGGTACGGGCATTATGAATTCTTAGTGATGTCTTTCGGATTGACTAATGCCACTGCTGCCTTCATAGATATGATGAACCGAGTATTCAAGGAATATTTAGATCAATTCGTTGTTATCTTTATTGATGACATCCTCATCTATTCCAAAAGTCGTGAGGATCATGAGCACCATTTGAAGCTAGTACTTCAAAGACTTCGTGAACATAAGCTTTATGCCAAGCTAACGAAATGCGAGTTCTGGCTTGAGGAAGTAGCATTCCTTGGGCACGTGGTGTCAAAACATGGAGTATCTGTGGACCCGGCGAAGATTGAAGCTATACAAAGTTGGGAGCAGCCAAAGTCGGTGACCGAAGTGCGTAGCTTTCTGGGCTTAGCTGGTTATTATCAGAGATTCGTGGAAGGATTTTCTCGAATCGCTACTCCATTAACTCAGCTAACTCGGAAGGATGCAAAATTCGTATAGAGCAAGGAATGCAAGAAGAGCTTCTAAGAGCTCAAGAGGAGACTCATTTCGGCACCTGTTCTGACAATACCATCTGGTTCGGATGGATTTCTTATTTACAGCGATGCTTCTGGCAAGGGGTTAGGATGTGTTCTCATGTAACATGGGAAAGCCATAGCCTATACCTCACGACAACTTAAAGAATATAAGAGGAATTATCCTACTCATGATCTGGAGTTGGCAGCAGTCATTTTGCGTTGAAGATATGGAGACACTACTTGTACGGGGAGAAAGTGGAGATTTATACGGACCATAAAAGCCTCAAATATTTCTTCACCCAAAAAAAATCAACATGCGACAACGACATTGGCTTGAGCTGTTGAAAGATTACGATGACACTATTCAATATCATCCTGGAAAAGCGAACATAGTAGCTGACGCATTGAGTAGAAGATCATATGCGAGTACGAGTGCAATATTGTCAAAACAAAGGCCCATTTTGTATGACTTGCAAAGGATGGAGGTAGAATTAAAGACTCCAAGGACCCGCATGATGATGGCGAATATACGAGTAGAACCGACTTTAATTGATAAAGTTAAAGCTGCTCAAGCTACGGACTTGGGGCTGATACAAATGAAGAAGAAAGTGCAAGAAGGTGATATTCCAGAAGCAAGAATCGATGAAGAAGGAATACTTCAATTCAACTCTCGACTTTGCGTTTCGAACGATTCTGACTTGAAGCATTGAATCATGATGGAGGCACACAACACCCCATTTGCAATCCATCCTGGGAGTACCAAAATGTATCATGATATTCGACATACATTTTGGTGGAACAATATGAAGAGAGAGATCGCGGAGTTTATCTCGAGGTGTTTAACTTGTCAACGTGTAAAGGCGGAGCATCAAATACCAAAAGGTCCATTACAACCACTTGAGATTCCAGAATGGAAGTGGGAACACATTACTATGGATTTCGTTACGGGTCTTCCCAAGGTTTCTCAAGGTATAGATGCGATTTGGGTTATTATTGATAGATTAACCAAGTCTGCCCATTTCTTGCCGATACGTGAGACTTATTCCCTTGAACGTCTTACTCGTATGTACGTGAACGAGATTGTGAGATTGCATGGCATGCCAATATCCATAGTTTCGGATCGTGACCCAAGATTCATTTCAAGATTTTAGGTTAGCTTGCAGAAAGCTATGGGCACAGATTTACGATTCAGTTCGGCATACCATCCTCAAACGGACGGACAATCAGAGAGGACTATTCAAACCCTCGAAGATCTATTAAGACTCTGTGTCCTAGATTTTAAAGGAAGTTGGGATAAGTACTTGCCACTGGTAGAATTCTCCTACAACAACAGTTATCAAGCAAGTATAGGTATGGCTCCATTTGAGGCATTGTATGGATGAATGTATAGATCTCCAGTATACTGGGAAGAGGTGGGAGAAGCAACGTTGTTGGGACCAGAATTAGTACGCATGAATACAGAAAAGATCCAAATGATTCGATAACGTATTCAAACTTCACAAGATCGACAACAGAGTTATGCTGATCTTCATTGAAAGGACGTGGAGTTTAATATTGGGGATCATATACTGTTACGTGTTGCTCCATGGAAGGGAGTTACAAGATTTGGAAAGAGAGGAAAGCTCAATCCAAGATTTGTTGGTCCATTTGAGATTCTTGACCGAATAGGAAACGTAGCCTATAGACTCGCGTTACCTCCAAGTATGTCTCGTGTTCACAATGTATTCCACATATCTATGCTTCATAAATATGTACTGAACCACATTATTGTGTTAGAACCAGGCGACATAGCTGAAGATTTAACATACGAAGAGATACCTGTTGAGATTTTGGATAGGAAAGAGCATGTCTTACGCACGAAGGTTATACCACAAGTTAAGGTTTTGTGGAGAAACCATACTATTGAGGAAATGACATTGGAGTTGGAATCGGAAATGAAAGTGAGGTACCCTCATCTGTTCGAAACACCAGGTACGTACGTCAATTTCGAGGACGAAATTTTATAAGGAGGGGAGGTTGTAAGACCCCAACTTATTATAAATAAAATTGAATTTTCCTTTATTCATTATTCTAAATTAATAAGGGTTAATTTGATATAATGCTTTGGTTATGGGTGAAATGTACAGATTTTGCAAAATAAGCAAGTGGTTATAAAATAATCATTGTTGTCGGGAAATATTCGTTTGGTCGTGGAATATTCTTGTTGTCGGGGAATATTTGTACGACGGCGCAGTCATTTGTGGGCCCCATAACGGGAAACGGTTGGATGAAAGAAAATGACAAAGATTGAGTTTTATAAATAACGGCGTAAATTGTTACCGTTAACACTGTTGGGTTATCTGGTGGTTAAAATACAGTAATACGCGTGGTTGCACAGTAGCACACGGTATTACACAGTATTGTTGAATTATTGATTCGTACGTAAGAAGACACTACTCAATAATTATTACAGTAGTTACTGTTCAATATTTTATTGATTCAATAATTGTTGCGTTGTTAGTTTATATTATTATTGTTTCAATAATTGTCACTGCACAGTTTTTTCCATTATCATATCAATAATTCATATTATTTGGATAATATTATTAGATAACATTATTGACAATGTCTAGAAAGTTCTGTCAAGGAGAGGTTAGGTCATCTAATTGCGCGCCAATAAGGAGAAATCCTTATTGGAAAGCCCCCTCTTTCCTGGGAACGGCCTGGTTGTCATAAATGTGATTCTATAATATTATTTGTGAATAATTAATTATTGAATTATATGATAATGAAATATTTATTTGATATAAATGATGGATTTATTTATTTTATGTGGTTATGATTGAAGGAATTAATGCTGAGGTATTTTATCAGTATTTTGTCGGTGTAGAGGTATTAAAAATCATCTGTTTATGGATTTCGAATATTTTATTTTTGGAATTTGGAAAAACTCAAAGCTACAAAGTTGTAGAGAATTCGATTTCAGGCAGAATGGACATAAAATTCGTATTTTTCTGATAACCGGGCTATTTTCTATGAATTATTGAAGTTTCGGAGAATAAAATAATTTTTATTAAATTTGTGGGTGGGACCCACTTTGGTTAGTGTCAATAAACATGTGGGCTGCTGAAATTTCAGAATTGAGGGGCTGGAAATTTCAAAGAGCATGCGTAAAATTTTGAATTAGAAATAATATTATTTTATTATTTTAGTCTCCTTTGGCGTTCTGGCATTTTCCTATAAATAGACGCTTAGGTCAGAATTAAAAATCACACCAGAAACAAGTTCTCTCTTTCTCTCTCTATATTATCGCGCGTATTCTCGTGAGTATACTTTGAGTGTTGCTATACGGTGCGAGTTTCTGTCAGCACTATACCCAAAATTCAGTCAGAAATACGGTTATTTTGAGGTAAGGGATGTTATTTCTTTCGCAAATGGTATTATTTTCTTCAATATCATTATGCCAAAATATTGGTTGAACTTTTTATCAAATTTGGAACTTTTTGTGTCGAGGTTACTATTCACGTATACAACACTATTCACGTATACGGCACTATTCACCGAAAAATAAAAATTCTCTTTTTTGTCCAAAATGTCTATCATGGTTACTAGCTTTGATTGTATCCATGTTTTGATCTTCATTTTTGAAGTTTGACTCATAATTGTTTATTATGGAGTATTTTTGAATTTGGACAAACTAAAGTACGAATCCTTAATCCTTAATCTTTAATCCTTGTCATTTTGTTTCACTGGATTCGTTTCTTTAAAAAATATTTTTCATCATCCTCAGTCCTAAATGATGATACTACTGAATATCTTTGGCCTGTAGTGCAAAGATGAATGATTAACTGATGAATATCTTTGGCCATGTAGTGCAAAGATGAACAGGTGTTGAGATGAACATGACCAACCGGTGATATAAATGAATATCTTTGGCCTGTAGTGCAAAGATGATTAAAGATGTATATTGATTGTTGTTACAGGGATAAAATATTGATGATGAACTCTTAAATATTAGAAGATAGTAGAATTCATCCTCTACGTGACTCTCCTAATGGATTGTTGTTTCCGCTGTATTTGTTGATCTAAAACTTGTTGTCGATTATATTTTATCAGATTTTTCCCTGTTGAAGACTAACGATAATTTGTTGTATATTATCTTAGTCATAATATTCTTTACTGGGCTAGTTAAGCTCACCTTTTTCCTTTTTGTTCCATTTTTCTTCTTAGGAGGTGAGAACATAGCAGGATCGAGTTGGGGTATGGAGTGAGGTTTCTAGAAAGATGTTTTAGCAGTCCTCACTATTTCTGTAAAATAGTGTTTGAATAATTGTAATGAGGACTTATTTGCGTGTGGATATTGTCTAGAAGACAATATTTGTATTTAAACTCACAATATGTATTGTCGTATTTCACACGACATTTGTATTATTGAAGTTGTAGTTTGCTTTATGTACCATGTATTTGGAGACTCAGAATGGGTGTTGTATACCTGTTTTGGGGGCGTCACACTTGGCGGTAACGCAAGTCTATAGGCCACAGTTCCTATTCGATCGAGGAATAAAAATGGGCCAATGAATCCAGTATTGAGCTTTCCTCTTTTTCCAAATCTTGTAACTCCTTTCCATGGAGCAACACGTAACAACACATGATCTCCAATATCGAATTCTACGTCCTTTCGGTGAAGATCAGCATAACTCTTTTGTCGATCTTGTGAGGTTTTTATACGTTGTCGGATCATTTGAACCTTTTCCGTAGTCATACGTACCAACTCTGGTCCCAACAACGTTGCTTCACCCACCTCATCCCAGCATACTGGAGAATGACACTTTCGTCCATACAACGCCTCGAATGGAGCCATGCCAATAATTGCTTGATAACTGTTGTTGTAGGAAAACTCCACCAATGGTAAGAACTTGTCCCAACTTCCCTTGAAGTCAAGGACACAGAGTCTTAATAGATCTTCAAGAGTTTGAATCGTCCTCTCCGACTGCCCGTCCGTCTGAGGATGATATGCCGAGCTAAATCGTAAATCTGTGCTCATAGCTTTTTGCAAACTAACCCAAAATCTTGAAGTGAATCTTGGGTCTCGATCAGAAACTATGGATACTGGCATACCATACAATCTTAAAACCTCATTTATGTACATACGAGCAAGACGTTCAAGTGTATAAGTTTCTCGTATCGATAAGAAATGAGCAGACTTGGTCAATCTATCAACAATGACCCAAATCGCATCTATGCCTTGAGAAACTTTGGGAAGACCGGTAATGAAATCCATGGTAATGTGTTCCCACTTCCATTCTGGAATTTCAAATGGTTGCAATGGACCTTTGGGTACTTGATGCTCCGCCTTGACTCGTTGACAAGTTAAACACCTTGAGATAAACTCTGTTATCTCTCTCTTCATATTGCACCACCAAAATGTATGTCGAAGATCACGATACATTTTGGTACTCCCGGGATGGATTGCAAACGGTGTGTTGTGCGCCTCCATCATGATTTCATACTTTAAATCAGGGTTGTTAGGAACATAAAGTCTAGAGTTGACTCGAAGTATTCCTTCCTCATCGATTCTTGCTTCCGGCATAGCACCTTCTTTCACTTTCTTTTTTATACGCATTAGCTCCAGGTCTGTAGCTTGAGCAGCTTTAACTTTATCGATTAAAGTCGGTTCTACTCGTATATTCGCCATCATCATATGGGTCCCTGGAGTCTTTAACTCTATCTCCATCCTTTGCAAGTCACACAAAATGGGTTGTTGTGTTGTGAATATTGCACTCGTACCCGCATATGATCTTCTACTCAATGCTTTTGCTACCACATTCGCTTTTCCAGGATGGTATTGGATGGTATGATCATAATCTTTCAACAGTTCAAGCCAACATCATTGTCGCATGTTGAGTTCCTTTTGAGTGAAGAAATATTTGAGGCTTTTATGATCCGTAAAGATCTCCACTTTCTCTCCATACAAGTAATGCCTCCAAATTTTAAGTGCGAAGACAACAGCTGCCAACTCTAGATCATGAGTAGGATAATTCCTCTCATATTCTTTGAGTTGTCTTGAGGCATAGGCTATGACTTTTCCATGTTGCATGAGAACACATCCTAACCCTTTGCCCGAAGCATTACTTTAGATGACAAATCCCTCCGAACCAGATGGTATTGTCAGAACAGGTGCTGAAATGAGTCTCCTTTTGAGTTCTTGAAAACTCTTCTCACATTCCTCGCTCCAACTGAACTTTGTATCTTTCCAAGATAACTGAGTGAATGGAGGAGCGATTCGAGAAAATCCTTCCACGAATCTCTGATAATAACCAGCTAAACCGAGAAAGCTACGTACTTCGGTTACTGATTTGGGTTGCTCACAGCTTTGAATAGCTTCAATCTTTGCCGGGTCAACGGATATTCCATGACTTGATACTACGTGCCCAAGGAATGCTACTTCCTCAAGCCAGAACTCGCATTTCTTTAACTTGGCATAAAGCTTATATTCACGAAGCTTTTGGAGTATCAGCCTCAAGTGTTGCTCATGATCTTCACGGTTTTTGGAATAAATAAGGATGTCATCAATAAAGACGACCACAAAGTGATCCAAATATTCCTTGAATACTCGGTTCATCATATCCATGAAGGCAGCAGGAGCATTAGTCAATCCAAAAGACATGACTAAGAATTCATAATGCTCGTACCGAGTTCTGAAGGCAGTCTTTGGAATATCCTCAGTTTTAACCTTCAGCTGATGATATCCAGAACGAAGATCGATCTTTGAAAAAAATTGTGCTCCTTGTAACTAATCAAACAGGTCATCAATACGTGGCAATGGGTACCTATTTTTTATGGTGACATGATTCAACTCCCGATAATCAATACAAAGTCGCATACTCCCATCTTTCTTCTTCACGAATAGAACAGGAGCACCCCAAGAAGACGTACTAGGACGAATGAAACCAATGTCTAATAATTCTTGTAATTGGGTCTTTAACTCCTGAAGTTCAATAGGAGCCATTCGATATGGGGCTTTGGAAATGAGTTTTGTACCGGGTTCAAGGTCGATACAAAATTCAACTTCACGCTCTGGGGGTAGGCCAGGAAGTTCTTCAGGGAATACGTCAGGAAATTTATTAACAATAGAAATATCCTTCAAATTTGACGTATTTTTGTTTAAATCCGTGACATGAGCTAAGAAAGTTTGACATCCGTTTTTCAATAAACGAATAGCTTTATTGCTTGAGATGACCGTGATTGGTTTTAATGGTTTGGTCACTTGAATTCGCATAATAGGTTTATTAGGAATATGAAAGCTAACAACCTTACGAAAATAATCAATTTTAGCATGATGAGTAGTTAACCAATCAATCCCTAGAATCACGTCAAATACAAGTATTTTTAAGGAGATAAGATCGACAGGTAACGTGCGGTTACCAATTTGAATTAAACAAGACTTATAAACAGTCGATGTAATGAAGGTTTCTCCTAATAGAGTTTCAACAGATAAGTCAAAGTTTAATTTCTCCGTAGTCAAATTTAATCGTTGAGTGCAAGTATGAGAAATAAAAGAATGGGTAAAACCGGTATTAAATAAGGTATAGACTTCGCTAGAGTTTATGATAACTTACACGTGATGACCTCGTTCGGGTTCCTTGCTTTCTGGGAGGTCACAATAAACGCTCTCCCTTGCACTACCGACTTTGACTTTTCTGGGACGGCCTTTGGTGCCTCCATCCTAGCTGTACTTATCTTCGGTGAACGATAAAATCGGGCTAGGTGACCTTCTCTTCCACAATTATAACATGCTTTGGATGGCATCGCGTAGTTTGGACTGATATGTCCCTCCCCTCCATATTTGAAGCATATGATAGGTGGTCATTCTCCTTTCTTAACCACGGTTGCTGGTGCTGGCGTCTTTCCATCATTGTTGAATCTCCCTTTCTTGAAATGTCCATTTTTACTGTCTTGGACATGATTACCACCGAAGTGGTTACCATTTCTGGCATGTTGATTCCCTCCACGCTTGTTGTCACCGTTTCGATGACTATTACCACCGGTATTTTCATGCTGCCTGCTGCTTTCCCTTGATTGCATTGACTCGTTACCGCACTCCAATATCTGAGCCCTATTTACAACATCTGAGTACAACCACAGTTTATGAGAAATAAGATATTAACGTATCTCCGGTTTCAAACCTCTTAAAAACATTCGTGTCATTTGCTCCTTATTATCGACCAAATGGAATGCAAACCGGGATAACTCTACAAATTTAGCCTCGTATTGTGACACGGTCATATTGTTTTGTTCCAACTTGATAAACTCCACCTCTTTCATGTGACGAATACTTTCGGGAAAGTACTTGTCGTTGAATAGCTCCTATAACTTCTCCCAAGACATCTTGAGTGCGTCTGGCTCGGTACGTTTTACAGATTCCCACCAGTAATCTGCCTCTTCACGCAACATGAAGGTGGCGAAGGGAACCTTTTGCTCCTCGGAGCATCCCAAGACATCAAATATCTTGGTGATCTGCTTTATCCATGCTTTCGCCTTAAGTGGTTTAGGCTCTCCAATAAAGTCGGGTGGTCCCAGCTCCTTGAACTGTTTAGCGGTGACCGTCCGAGAATTTCCTGTGTTTACACCTGTATTTTGAACAGGAGCCACTCTCGCCTGATGTTGCATGAATTGCATGATGCCTCGGAACATTCTATCGTTCATCATTTGGTTAGTGTTGTTGTTTGCATGAGGATTGTCACCTTCCTGATGCACGTTGTCCTGGTTATTTATCTGTGGAGACTCAACGGTCTCCTGTGCTCCATTGATGTTCTCAACATTCTCGGATGCCATTTTCAAACACTGCCACAAAACAAGGGTTAATTGACATGCAACATATTATCACTATACTCTGACCGACCAATCAAATACCAAATAAACTTAGTCAGGTTATACTAGCGAAGGAATTCCCCGTCTCTCCCCTCCTAGTTCTAGTCTCACATCTTAGTCAGGGATCATATCCCTAAGCTTTGATACCAACTACGACGCCCCCAAAATTAGGTATACGTCACCCATCTTGGGTCGCCACTTACATGGTACAAAATTCAAATACAACTTAATAATACAACTGTCATGTACAATACGACAAAACATAAACTGTGAGTTTGAATACAAATATTGTATACTAGAGATTATACAAACTCAAAAGGAGTCCTTATTACAATTATTATTACACTACTTCACAAAATAGTGAGAACTACTAATGCTATCATCTGGTCCGTTACTCCGTTCCCCAACTAGTCTCTGCTACGTTCTCATTTCCTGAAAAGAACAATAAAAGTAAAAGGGTGAGCTCAACTAGCCCAGTAGGAAATATTATGACTAAGATAATGCAGAATATATTATCGTTAGCCTTCAACAGTGTTAAACTGATACAATATAACAAACATCAAGTTTAACTGCAGCGGAACAAGCAATCCATTAAAAGAGTCAAGTAGAGAATAAAATCTACTATCTTTTATGATTTAGAAGGTTTTTCATCACTTTTATCGCTGGGACTCAGCTTAATAAATAATTCACATCATCAAATCACCCCTGCACTACGGCCAAGGATATTCTTTAGTATCATGACCACAATTATCCATGCATTACGGGCCAAGAATATTTGTGTATTCATTAATGGTCATGATCATGCCAATAACTGTCCATCAATGCACTACGGGCCAATGAGGACTTTTACCACATCATTTGTATCATTACGGTCATGATTACACCGAATAATCCCTGGTCACAATCATACCAAATCCATCTATGCACTATAGGCCACAGATGACTTTCAACAAAATATAAACATGAGGATGATGACGATGATATAAGAGTTTAATAAAACAAGTTCAAGAATTATTTTATCCAGGAACTAATAATGTCTAAATTGTCAACATGATACTGCTTTGTAGAGTAAAATTCAAGAATGCTCAGAAGAATATTTCCACGAAAAGATATAGGATGAAGCGCAAATATCAAGGATATTCCACTAATTTCATGGAGTATAGAAGTCAAAACTTTAACCAACTGACTATAATAAGGAATGGAATAACAAAGAAATCAACAGGCATGCGATAGACCGCACAAGCAGGTTATTCTAACAGAATAATAAATAACGGAATCATGTCCGTTGTAAAACGCACAGACAGGATATTCCAACAGAATAATAAAGACGGAATCAGGTCCGGCGTAAAACGCAAAGACAGGATATTCCAACAGAATAATAAAGACGGAATCAGGTTCGGCGTAAAATGCACAGACAGGATATTCCAACAGAATAATAAAGACGGAATTAGGTTCAGGCGTAGAACGCATAGACAGGATATTCCAACAGAATAATAAAGACGGAATCAGGTACGGCGTAAAACGCACAGACAGGATATTCCAACAGAATAATAAAGACGGAATCAGGTCCGGTGTAGAACGCACAGACAGGATATTCCAACATAATAATAAAGACAGAACCAGGTCCGGCGTAGAACGCACAGACAGGATGTTCCAATCGAATTATAAAGAATGGAACAACAGAAGAATTTCACCAAGTATAGGGTAGCCCGCGTATACAGGTTATTCCAACAGAATAATAAGAATGGAATAACAGAAGTTCTCTTCATAGATAAGAAAGAAATAATACTCCCTACCTTGGAAAAACTGGATACTGGAATAGTGAGTAGCAGATTTCTCTTCTTCTTTCTCTCTATAATTTTTCTCTATAATAATCGCTCTAAAGCTTTTGTGAATTGGTGAGAAATGAAGGAAGAATGAGCTTCTATTTATAGGAAAATATAGTTTCGATAATTGCACGTTTTGGGGCTCAAAAATTACAGTACAATACCTCCAACTTTTCTTTCATTTTTAATTTAGTCCTGCAAGTATTATCAATCTTGCACCAACTCCCCTAATAGTAAATAATGTGAATCAATAGTTCAATCATGTGAATCAATAGTATAATCATGTGAAAAAAAATCTGAATTACAGTATAATACCTCCATATATACCTCAATTTTTAACTTAGTCATGCAAGTATTATCAATCTTGCACCAACTCCCCTAATAGTAAATAATGTGATTCAATAGTACACATATGTGAATAAATAGTTATATAAGCATGTGAATTAGTAGCAATTAATTACTCATTTATCCGATAAATTACCTGATTTATCAATATAACCCCTAGACATCAATTATCATCGGAATAAATGTCGATTTTCACTAACACAAACAATTCCAACATAATGAAAATATTTTTATCAAAAATATAAATTTTGAAATTTCGAAGTTTGACTTTTCCCGAAAAAGTCAACTGTTGACTTTTTGACCAAATAGTGAATACCGGAAAATTTTATGTTTATAGACTATTTTTATTAATTTCGTCGTTCTGGACTCAAATATCACGTCCGCGTCCCCAAATTCAAATCCGAACAACATTCATCATTAATATTATAACTCATAATATTTATCAACCAGGTCGTTCCCAATAAAGAGGGGGCTTTCCAATAAGGATTTCTCCCTGTTGGCGCGCAATTAGGTGACCAAACCTCTCCTTGACAGAACTTCTAGACATTATAAATATTGCAGTTTATAATATGAATAACTTTGTCGTATCAAGTATTGATTTAATAAAAAAAAAATTATGCAGATGATACTGACCATAATTGAATCCATAATATGATAGATATGATGCAGCAATTACTGTAGCAATAATTGAGTATAACTGAGTGACTTCTCACGTAAGCATCAATAATCAATACCGTGTGCTACTATGCAACCACGCGTATTACTGTACTTTTAACATCGGGTGTTTCAACAGTTAATGGTAAAACTTCCGCCATTATTTTCATAAAGTATTTTTGTCGTTTTCTCAATTCGATAATAATTCCGTTGTGGAGGTCCACCAATGATTGTGTCGTTGTACGAATATTCCCTGTTAAAATGAATATTCCCCGACCAATTGAATATTATATAACAACTTGCGTACTTTGCAAAATTTGTAAATATTACCCACAACTATAACATTATATCAAATTCACACCATAATATTCAAAAATATATTTCGAGAAAATTTAATCTTTATTCAAAAAGTTGGGGTATTACAACTGTCACATTTGGTGATAATCGGTCATGCGAAATAATTGGAAAAGGTAAAATCGGTAATGGTAAGGTTAACATTAATAATGTTCATCTTGTCAACGGACTAGAATTCAATCTTATCAGTGTTAGTCAATTAATGGATAATGGACATCAAGTAAAGTTTGAAAAAGATAAATGTACAATTTCACATGGTACTAACAATGCTGATTTAGTTGCCCAAAGAGAAGGGAATATATATACTCTTGATTTTAAGCGACAGGAGGAAGAATTATGTCTTGCAACTGTTCAAGATGAAGCTAATATGTGGCATAGAAGAATGGGACATGTTCATATGGATCTCATCAAGAAGTTGTTATCAAAGAACTTAGTAAGAGGATTACCCAAAGTGAATTTTGAGAAGAAAGGTATATGCGAACCTTGTCTACTCGGAAAACAAGTAAGAACATCGTTCACAGCCAAAAACATGGTATCAACTTCTTCTCCCTTACAATTGCTTCATCTCGATTTATTTGGACTTGAAAGGCATGCTAGTCTAAATGGTAAATTTTATGCTTTTGTGATAGTCGATGATTTCTCTAGATATACATGGGTATTATTCCTTAGAACAAAAGATGAAGTATTTAAAGAATTTGAAAAACTGATTAAAAATTTAGAAACCAAATACAGTCTTAATCTTATAAGAATCATAAGTGATCATGGTACTGAATTTCAAAAGGATTTTATTACATTCTGTAATCAAAAAAAGAATAACTCATGAATTCTCAGCACCTAGTACCCCTCAACAAAATGGAGTGGTAGAAAGAAAAAATTGTACGTTATAAGAAATAGCTAGAACACTAATTCAAGAAACTAAACTCCCAAAGAAATTTTGGGCTGAAGCTATAAACACATCATGTTATGTACTAAATAGAGTGTTAATTCGCCCAATTCTTTTGAAAACACCATATGAATTATTAAATAAACGACTTCCTAATATTAGCTATTTCAAAATCTTTGGATCTAAATGTTTTATTCTTGACACTAGTGGGAACTTAGGCAAATTTGATGCTAGATCTTATGAGGGAATCTTCATTGGCTATGCATAAAATAGTAGAGCATATCGCATCTATAATGTGCAAAAGTTGTGTATCGAAGAATCTATACATTTCAAATTTAATGAACTTAACCATGATATTCCAAAAGAAAGAGAAGAAGATACAAGAATTTTAGAGACTGCTGCAAACCCATCATACCACATAAAGCAAAACAGCAAGACTATGGAACCGATCCAGCAAGCTGGATTAGAAGAACAGCAAGATCAAGATTCCTTCTAGCAAGCTGAATACGAAAATCAGGAACATATCCAGCAAGCTGAAATGAATGATCAACCAGACCACAATTCTCAATCTACTGAAGAAGTAATACATAATGATCAACTTCCAAAATCAGCAAGATACATCAAAAATCATCCTCCTGATAACATCATTGGAGACATAAATGAAGGAGTTACTACAAGAATAAAAGCACAAAACATATGTGCTTTCTCAGCATTCTTATCCCAGATTGAACCAAAGAACGCCAAAGAAGCCATACTTGATGAAAATTGGCTACTAGCAATGCAAGAAGAGTTACAACAATTTGAAAGATGTCAAGTGTGGGAATTGATGCCTCCTCCGAAAGATGTATCCATTATTGGAACTAAATGGGTATTCAAAAACAAACTTGACGAGTTCGGAACAATTACAAGAAACAAAGCGAGATTAGTTGCTCAAGGATATAACCAACAAAAAGGAATAGACTATGAAGAAATATTTGCCCCAGTAGCCCGCTTGGAATCCATTCATATACTACTAGTATTTGCTTGTTTCAGAAAGTTCAAGCTACACCAAATGGATGTCAAAAGCGCCTTCCTCAACGGGTACATAAATGAAGAAGTCTATGTAAAACAGCCACCTGGATTCGAACATGACAAGCTCCCGCATTATGTATAAAAACTCAAGAAGGCACTCTATGGACTCAAAAAAGCTCCAAGGGCTTGGTACGAAAGATTTAGTAAGTATCTCTTATCAAATGGGTTCATACGAGGTAAAATCGACTCCACGCTATTTATTAAACGTCAAAATAAAGATATTATTATTGCACAAATTTATGTTAACGATATAATATTTGGTGCTACTAATAATTTTCTTTGTGAGTGGTTTTCCAAATGCATGCACAAAGAGTTTATCATGAGCCTTATGGGAGAACTCAACTACTTTCTGGGTCTTCAAATTAAACAAAATCCTGAAGGTATATTCATTCATCAAACCAAGTATACAAAAGAGTTACTTAAGAGATTCGGGTTTGATAATTCAAACTCAAAGACCACACCAATGAGTACATCAATAAAACTCACAGCAGATGAAAAAGGTACGGATGTCAAGGTAACAAAATACAGAGGTATGATCGGATCCCTACTATATTTAACTGCTTCTAGACCTGATATAATGTATAGTGTTTGTCTATGTGCTCGGTTTCAGGCCAAACCCAAAGACTCCCACTTACAGACTGTTAAACGAATATTTAAATATTTGAGTGGTACTACTAATTTAGGGTTATTCTATCCAAAATGTGACAATTTTGATCTACTGGGTTATTCAGATGCTGACTATGCAGGTTGTTAAATAGATAGAAAAAACACAAGTGGTGCATGTACATTTTTGGGACAAAGTCTTGTCTCATGGCATAGCAAGAAGCAAACGTCAGTCGCTCTATCCACAACTGAGGGTGAATATTTAGCTGCAGGAAGTTGTTGCTCCCAAATTTTAAGGATGCGTCAAACACTGTGTGACTTTGGCATCATATGTCAAAATGCACCCATATACTGCCATAATACAAGTACCATATCCATCTCTAAAAATCCAGTCCTACATTCTCGCACAAAACACATAGAAGTACGCCACCATTTTCTTAGAGACAATGTGTCCAAAGGCTTAATAAAATTGATATTCATTCCCACTGAGCATCAATTAGCAGATATTTTTACAAAACCTTTAGGGGAAGACCGGTTCTATACCTTAAGAAGAGAACTCGGGATGTGTCTAAGTTAAATATGTTCTGCATATATTAAGGAAAATAGACAGTCACAGCGTATCTAGGTGCCATAATTACTTTCATTGTATCTATTCCATAACACAGCGACACGTCTTTCCAAATCTCGGTAACCCACAGCTTTTACAAGACAGACTCTACTTTACTAATCTAAGCTCTCTCTCTCTGTCTTCTGCATATCCTAACTCTCTCTGCACCCCTCCACCTTCCTCAAACCCCAACCGTGAAGATGAAAACACGGCGAACCAGACAAATCCGTGACGAATCAGACGACGAGATATCGCTACCGTCTCCTCATCCCACTTCTACTCGAGGGCTGAAACGGAAGCAGCCCTCTTTCCAAACCATCTCCGGCGACTCCTCTCTGGTCGAATCAGAAGCTAGCTTACCCTCTCCTCCATCGACTGGGACGTCCACGATCATTAAACGACGAACAGCCAAGGAATCGTCACTCAATTCTCCTCCTCTGACGGTAAACCCTCTCCCTTTTTCAATGCATGCTGTCCCCAATAACTTATTTCGAGGTCACAACTTTGAACTTCTCTTTAAGTCATCTATATGTCACAAAATCTTTGTCTATGAAAAATCAATAGACATGTTTTACTACCAAAACTCCCCTATTCATCGTCTTTTGGAGTCATGTGGTCTGTCTTCCTTAAGCACTCCTCCCTCGGTCGCTTACCCAAAATTGGTTTAGCTGTTTTACACCAATCTTGAGAATAATGGAGATTGCTACACTTCCTTTGTTAAAGGAAAATCTTTGTTCTTCATACATATGGATTTAGGGAGTATACTGTCCATCCCATACACCAGGGACTGCCCCTTCACTCTCAAAGGGCCCATATCTACTCCTCTGTCTCCCTTAGTACAACTTTGCATTATCTTGGATGATCCAACAGTGTCCTCTGTCACCCTTCCCAAAACCACCGAAGTATCTCCTCTTACAGTCGTCCTTCACAAATTATTACGATATAATCTTCTCCCTCGTCTCAGTGGTGGCGCTGAGTTCACGTATCAGGATTTGGTCTTAGTAGCATTAATCATGACCGGTCAACCTTTTAACTTTTCACTCATGATGCTGAAACACATGCTTCACTGTGTTAAACATTCCAAAAAGTGTCTGCCCTACAGTTGCTTACTCACCACACTCTTTACTCACTTCCAAATTCCACTCGATGATGAGGGTTGTATTCACTTGACTTATTCTATCGATTCGAACTATCTCAAAGGGGCTCATATCACTCTGCTTAAATAGAAATTCCTTCGTCTGGTTCCAGATATTCCCAAACCAATAACTCCTACTTCACTGCCCCCTTCCCCTGAAATTCTGCTTATCCTTCACACAATCGCCATTAATCAAGCCCAAATCACTTCTAATATCAAAGACATCCAACTCCGTCTTTCTGTCCTTGAAAAAGGAAAACTGCCCATCCATCATTCTGATCTTTAGGGTATGTTTCGCAATGTGGAAGATGAGTTTATTGACCTTCAAGCCAGTTTCGAGTTGCACACTCGGGCAATGGTTGAAGCCCTGCAACGGAAGATGAACCGCAACGCCTGTCAATTGAGTACTGAGCTAAAGTTCATCAGCAACCAAATTGGCACTTTGTGACGCTTTACCAAGCGCTGCATGTGTAACAACCCAGAATTTTGGATTATCCAGAATTTAGGTTTAAAGAATTAGTTATTAATAAAATGAATTTTTATTAATACTATTCTATGCTATGTCTTCATTAATCGTTCTATAACCTAGAATTATTATTAATCAGGAGGATTCTGGCTACGAGCTAGACTGAACGGGTAAGAATTTTCAAGACAAAAATAAAATTTTTCTGGGAATAAAAATATTTCTGGGAAAAAAGACGAAATAGGCACTATTCACCCGTTTCTGCTCGGAAATTTATTTTGAAATTCTGAAAAGTTATTGATTTTGTGAAATCTTGAGATGTGATGGAATATTCAATAATATTTCAATTATGGCAAAAATGAAGTTTTCGCCTACGGACTCAAAACCTAAGGGTTAGGAAAAGTGAGTTCCGAGAATGTAATGAGTACGTATAATAACTAGGGTTATTATGCGTGAGAAATATGAGTATGATACGAGTTATTATACGAGTATATTATGAAGATTAGTACGACGTATAATACGAATATCGTACGAACCATATACGAAGAGAAGATGAGATTACGAGAAAGGAATGCGTAGAATTCGATTAGTCTTAATGGACTTTGTGTTCATAGACTTTTGTAGAATCCAATTGGACTTGGATTATGTCAAGCCCAATGATTTGTGAAGTTAAGCCCAAGTTAGGCCCAAGAAGAATTAGGATTAAGCCCAATCCAAAGAAATTAACCGCGGATCGAACCAATGAGTCACCGAATGGGTAAAACCCATGGGGCAACCCATGGGGATGACCCATTAGCGTAAGGGGCAGCCACTTGGCCACCAAGTAAGGGTGGTGACCAAGTAAACTTGGTGGCTAAGTTGTTAAGGAGGTGGGAATAGTGATTTTAGGGGCAAAATGACTATTTTGACCCTAGCTTTGAAAATCTATAAATAGAAAGCTAGATTTTCTTCTTTTTTTTTAGATTTCGAAAATCCTCCACTTGAGAGAGATAGAGAGAGCTCAGTTGGGAGAGAAAAGGAAGAGTATGAGCATGAATGCTCGGATCAAAAGTGATCGAGAAATAGAAAAGCTCACAAATCGCCGGCTTTGTCTAACGGAAGAGGATTAAAGAAGAACGGTAATCCGAACCCTAGTTCTTCTAATAATTTTCTTTAAGTTTCTATGTTTAAAACATAACTTAATGAGAATAAGGATTAAAAGATATTGAGAATGATTTCATATGGTTGAAATCATGAGAAAATAAGAAATAAGAAATTTAGTTACTAAATTTCTTAAGCAAGTATAAGATTCGTGAGGATTTTGAGCGATCCGAATGAATATTATGAACGAGTAGGTGAATTAAGAAAGGAATGGTGTTCTATAACATCAAATTCCAAGAAAAAGTGAAATCGTAATTCAAAATATCGATTAAAAATGAAGAACGAACGAAGAATGCGAAGAACACGCTAAGAACACGAAGAACGTTGTTGATGGAAAAATTTAAAACCATCGTAGTGTAATTGTTGTTGATGGACAAGTTTAAAACTATCTCATATAATTTAGATGCTTATTGCTTGGTTAGGAACGTTAAAAACGTTCATGAAGAACGGATTAAAACTTAGCTATAACGAAGTTTTGGAAAAAATTTTGTATATGACGAACGAGAATTAGAAAGTTAGAAAATGAACCCGAACGTGTAGGGTTTCATAAGAATATAAGAGAACGTAGAAAACGTGAGTCGTAGACTCAAGAACGAACGAATTCCGAGTTCGGATGACCGAATTTCTAACGAACGAATGAAGAACGTTAATAACGTAAAAATGAACGAAGAGTGAAGATTAAGCCAATTGAATGGCAACTTAACGGATTCAGAACGAAGTTCTGTTCGAGGGTAATCGAAGTACGTAAGATAAGGAAGAAAATGGCTTTATAACGACCTCGTTCCGAGTTATAACGAAGAAGTTATGAGATTTCGAAATCAGCGTCTCAAGCTTGTAAAAGACTTAGAAAAATTTTCTAGGTTTCATGCTCGGCGGCGCAGCGCGAGTTTTGCCTTGGAGGCCGATACCACAGCGCGTAACAGTGTCCGAGCACACTGCAAGAGTTCGCCGCAGCGCGAACCGTAGTATAATTTGTGGCACCGCAGCGCCATGTACAGTACTAAAATCTTCTGGAGTGTGGCGCCGCAGCGCGGCCCACTAAGTAAAGACTCGCGCCGCAGCGCCAGTCCGGGAAGAGAGAAGAGAGAAGTAGGTCACGCAGCACCGCGAGAGGAAGGGAAGGGCACGGCGCCGCAGCACCGGTGCAGAGTAATGCCCAGAAATGAGATTTTTAGTTCTCAGTTAGTGGAGGATGTGCATGAAAGAAATATGAACATAATGTTCAGCTAATGTAACACTTAATCAAGTGTTTTAAACCTTTAATAAAGGTTGAACGAAAAGATTAAACGAGAATAAAAGACAAAGAATGTAGATGAGGGTTACGGAACCGATGTCCGGGGACCGTAGTCGCGATAAACGAACGTGAGGGATTGCTATGGTTGTGATTCCTTAGACGTTGGTTGACGATGTTAATGTATAACATTTTGATGTTATGACATGACATTGAGAGATGAATGTAAAGCATTTAGACACTGTGAATGCAATGTTGTTACGATAAACGATCGGTCTTAGCATACATCGAACCGTATGGCTTTGACATTAAGAAAGAATAATGAACATGGGGTTCATGGGATGGATAACGATCGAAAGCAATTAAAACTTTGAATAAAGGTTGAATGAGAGATTAAGAGACGAGCAACGTGAATGTTGAATACGTAAACAATCCTCGTGAATCATATTCGCGTTTGACGAACGTGCTAAGTATACCCTAGTTATATGTGTGACACCCCCAAATCCGGGTACTTCAATTACACAGAATTTGGTGTTCACTGTATAAATATCATCTATATATCTACCCATAATAAATGCAAGCCATGCAATAGATAGAATAAAAATCTTCCCCTTAAGGGTTACAATATCTGAATAATAGTAATACAATCCTAGGTTGAACTAACCTTAAACATCTGTGCGAAAATATAAATAATAAGTCTTAAACAACATCATTAACTCAAGTCTAACATAAATACATCATCAAATAAAATAACAAGTCTTCATCACTTGCTAACTTTGCCCTTGCCCTTACTAGTGCAAGGTTCATCAGTTCTTTCGTTCTTAACTGCAATGTTATTATTAAGAAAGAGTGAGCACTATTGCCCACAAGTATAATAATGAAATAACAGTATAATAACATGCGAGAGAAATAATAACTTCTGAAATAAAAGCTCAACTTTTGAATCAAGAATGAATAACAAGAATCAAAAGAATTCTGAGGGTCATAAGACCTTGAACTATGTCCTAGGTTATGAAGGGTTATACTTAAAACATTTAACAGCCATAAGACTATGGACCTTTCTACTCGTACTTAGGGGATCAGCCCTCGGTACTATAATGTGCACAATATCTTAACGCTAACGCATAAGTAAATCCCTTTGCAGGGTTGTTCATCTCAGTTTGACATTCGAGTCCGAACCAAAGGAAGTTTGGTTTGGATAATTCAATAAGGGTTCTGAAATTTAGAACGTTCATCAACTAAGGACTAGTTGAATCATTAAAGTTCACTAGTCTAATAAGGTTCAACAATAATGATATTCGATTTGAATAATAATCTCAAAAAGTATACAATAGGACAATTATTGTATAACTGAATCATGCTTTGAAAAGATAATCAATCTTTAATATAACATTTGAACTTGAATAATAGTAATGATAATTTACTCGAGGTAAATAATAAACTTGAACAATAATGACAAGTAGGGTTAGGAAACTTGCCTCGTGCGTAGATTACACTTTAGCTAAGCACGTTCTTTGAATTTAATCCTACATACCATTCACATTCACAATACCAGTTAATTATAACTTAACTAATCATCATAAACCCATTCTCTTTGTCTAAACTTTGGTTATGACTATACTTAGTCAAATTATCACATTGTCACATAATTTGTACTTCATGGATAACAAACTAATTATGTATTTAATAACTCAATCCACATGTAATTATGTTATTTACATGTTAAACATCTAATTTACATTTCATTATACTTCTAACATGTTTTCATGTTCATTACATTAATTTACTAACACATTGTTAGACTTAATCAATTTAAAAATCTCATTTTTGAACTTTCTGGAGAGTAGCGCTGCGGCGCCACTGTTACACTTAGTCTTCGCGCTGCGGCGCGATGGCGCTGCAGCCGGACTGTTGGTGCTGCGGCGCCGTAGCGCTGCGGCTCGAGATATGGCGCTGCGGTGCGGTGGCGTTGCGGTTCGGAAAATAGGCAGGTAACCAGCGCTGTGGCGCGGCGTACCAGACACAGAAATGGTAGTTCCCGAAAAATCGTAGAACATCCCAATTTCTTCCAATTCTTATTTTCTTTTCGAAATTAGACATTCCCATATGGTGTAATTCATGCATAAACATAACCCAACATTTATATAACGACTTTAACCATTTAAAAAACATAATCACATAATTAAATTATGCAAATTGTATTTGCTCTTGAAGATTTTGAACAAAAACATAAAATTTAACACTACGGATTCGTTATAACACCGAATCCGTTCGTTTAAGGCTTGGTCTCTTCGTATCAACATGCATAATAATATACGAGTGTAAATTTTAAGGATAATATACGATCAATACATAAAATATCACGTATAAGGCCATAAGGCCAAAACCCATACTCTGTAAATTTTTGAAATAGCAATTCATAGTATTATGAAACTGATGACATGATAATTCACATAATATATATATATATATATATATATATATATATATATATATAATCAAATACAATTTGATATATCTTAACCCATATATAAACTCATAATCAAACCCTTTTTCAATTACAGAGATTTTACAAAATATATGAAGCCATTTTTATAAAAACTAATGACGTGAATTAGAAATTGGGTTTGGAGAAATTACCCAGAGCGTAGAGTGTAATGTTAAACAATGAATTGAAACTCTTCTCAAACTCTTTTTCAATCACACACTCAAAATTCTTAACTTTTCTCTCTGAATTCTCTCTGTTATGTTTTCTAGACTTCGAATAATAATAATAAAAAGAAGACGTCTGAAATAAAAGAGAAGAACTGACGCAGAAGTGGTCAGTTATCCCAGTCATGGGTAACTGCATCCAACCACTACTAGGGCCTTGATTGACAACCCTTAATTGATTCAAAGTCATTTAATTTGATAAACTTCTTATACTATAGTTAATTAATGTCACACTCCTTATAAAATAACTCCAATATTTTATTTAATATATTTTAAATAAAATATAATAATTTCTCATAAATTCACATAGTCACATAAATAATTTTCTCATTAATAAATAATGTCAAATTATTAACTCTCAAATTAATAATTAAATTAATTAAAATAACATCATGCTTAATTAAATATTTCATTTAATTCAATAAGCTCATATAAATACATACTTGAATAATAAATATTCTCTACATTACTTTAATAAATGTAACACATAATTAAATTAATCTACCACAATTGCATCAAATAATTATTTAATCCAATAATTAAATCATCGAAAATATTTATTTAATTCAATAAATATTAAAATTAATTTACAAAAATCTCGTTCGTCACAGTATGACTTAGACGTTGATGAATGTAGTAAGTAAGATACGAATGGTATCAAAAAAGCCTCGAACGGTAAAGAGATTAATGAAAGCCGAATGTGAATCGAATAAGAATGAATCCTGAGGTATGGCAATTACTTGCCAGAAAGTCAAAAGGAATAAGAAACTAACTTAACGAACATTATAATTTAATAATTCGTATAAGTTAAGAGAAAGTTAAGTTGTGGTACAATCGTAACCTTTGATGATTGACATATGGGAGCTGGGCTAAACAATTCCTTCAGAGAGCGAAGGTATATACGAAACTGGCAACTGATTTAACTCACTGTGATGGCAGTGTAGATGAGACGGGAACTTATTTGTTGGTTGTTTGTGGGAAACCACTCAGAGTACCATATGGACTACTAGCAGAGAAGTTATGTGTACTGAGTCCTAGAAAAGTATACGAAGAAGATAAGAATATGAATCATCAAAGATAATGAACGTGTTGAGTAAGACATCTCCGTATGTCATGAAACCGTAAACCTGTAATGAAAGTTAGTCGCGTAAAATTATATTGCAAGAACGCGAACATTAAGAAGTAAAGTTAAGTAAACCAATGTGTAAGTCAAGTATATGACTAATTGGTGTATTTGTTATTTTCTTTTGTGTTATAGGGATTGGAATGAGCAGTTCAGCGTAAGCTGTAGCTCAGCGTAAGCTGTAGCTGTGCGTAAGGCAAGTTTCCTAACTTCATTCATATTTTAAATGAATGCTAGTTTCTTAAACTTCACAGATGTTAATATTTGTACAAGGTGGTAGAACGTATGAGGCCTTGTGCCACAATGTGAACACTTCGGTGTTTCTATGAGATGAATTATTCTATGTCTGAACTGTTCAATAAAAGAATGTTCTGTTTATACATGAACCATTATTGTTAAGTCTGTGCTATTGATTCTAGCCAGACAGGATGTGTATGAAAAAGAATAGAGAATGAAAGTATTTTAAAGTGAATGTGACTAATGTTTTAAGATGATATGAATCAAGACTATTCCTGTTATTCAAGCTGCTTAGTAACCTTGTTCGGTTATTGAAGTCTGAAAAGATTGTTTAAATTCTTGAAGTTGTTTGTTCAATTGTTGTGACTTGCTGGGCAATTGTATGCTCACACTTGCTTCAAATGAAAAACATTTTCAGCGAACGATGTTAGAAGAACTTAAGGATCCCGTATAAATCAAGCTGACGGTATCCAGATGAAGTGCCATTCAGAATGTGAATGAGCGAGAAGATCAAGTGAAGACTTGTAATGTAGAAAGAAGAGAATTAAACTATAGAATAGTTTAATGAACGATTATATATCCTTGGTGGCGGATAAAAGTCACTCGTGCAAGATGTAAAGAATAATGTAATTATCATTATTTATAATAAAAGAGGTTATAAGGTTTCGAGAACCTAGGAATTCAGAATGTATGTTATTATATTTCAGTATATAATGATGTATGTTGGATGAATGATGTACTCGTGACGTACGGAGTCCAGGTGTGAAGATAGACCGAATTTTGAGGCGTTACAGCATAAATGATCTTAGTGAGGAGCTGCAAGCAGATCAAGTCCAAGCACGCATACCCGAATGGCCCCAATGCAAATTGATGGCCGAATATCAAGGAGACTTTCTGGACCTGCCGTTACCTCCTCCTACCTTCATTGCTCGACCCCCCAGATTTGCCAATAACATGTCCTTGGAAGAGATTATGCACCGCAGGCTTCACCGCCCCCTATTTTACAGCTCGCGAGGCCAATCACGTGGACCTTCACGAGGAGGATGCTTAGTCACTCTGCCCCTCTATGGCTTCTCGACGCACCTTTTTGATGGATGCCAAAGGGGGAGAAGAATCCTAATTATGCATACTTCCCAAAGATAATTATTTAACTTTTCATGCATGATAACTTATGTTGTTAAGACTAAGGTTTAAATCTGTTGATGGATGATGGTTTACATAGTCTACTATAATTTCTACGTATCATGTTATGGAATAACCAGAAAATGCAGGGTTATTGTTAAATTTTTTATAACTTGCAAAATACAAGGTTGCTCAAACACTACACATATGCAGTCAATGGTATGCATGAACTGAGGGGGAGCTATAACTCTCTTGAAATACATAGTTTTAGGGGGAGTTATAATTATCTTGTTGTCATCATCAAAAAGGGGGGAAAATGTTGACTTATGTCACACTCTATGTTTTGATGATGACCATATTAGTTCACTAACTCCGTTATATATCATTTCAGGATCATCAAGGAAGAAGGTCCAAAGTCAAGATGCCTTTGAAGAAAGAAAAGCTAAATTGAGTCTTAGGAATATATGTAAGATTTTAGCAGTTATTACTTTTCAAAATAAGGCTCTAGGACATATGTATTACATATATATACTTGCATTCATATTTGATGTTACATGTTAATTAACTAGCTCATAATATGCATGGCCAGAATTGCTCACGTAAGGAATCAAATCTTGTTAAATAGTGATATACGGTAGAGCAAGGAATGGGTAATTATATTACCATAAGTTTTGATTCATAATATTGTCCCACAAATTAAGGGATCTAATTGGGTGTTCGAAAAAGATATATGGACACAGGTCAGAAGATATTGAATGGTAAGCTCAAAACATGACATCATAGATTATGCTTCACAATTTATGCGTCATAAATCAAGGGTCTTAATTTTAGGCAATTAATTAAGGTAACTAGTTGATTTCATAAATTACCATATGTTGCATACTTATAGCAGAAATCATGTGCCATAATCTCGCCACGTTTTGAGCAACCAAATTAATTAACTCTAACGGACCAATACGTGTTTAGATATATGGAAACATGACAGCAATTGTTTATGGGCATATAAGGTAATAAACTTCGACTTTGTAATTGGGACTATAAGTAATCTGTGTCAAGCCTTTCTTCCATGAAATGGAAATCAATTAAGCCTTAAATGTTAATTGCGTGATTTCTCAGAAAATAGAATCTCTGTGTTTTGAAATCAAGCTAAGTAGATCATGATTGATATTGAACGACAAGATTTATGCAACATATTTCAATCAGCATATCACATCAGCAAACATGTGCAATGGTAATATCCTAGAAATGGTCTATATAAACAGAGTCCATTAACATATTTACATACGAAAATATTTACACAGAAAATAATAGCACACAAGCTGCGAGATTATTTTCCACTAAGATAGATATTGATTGCATTAAGAACAGAGTCTCAGTTTCGAATATATTCTGGTAATATCCTTCTTGCATATCATTTCATACTAGAGCCTTGAGTTGGTAAGTAATATATTGCTTGATCATTAGACCTCTAGTATTGTATTTTAATTATCATATCTAAATCTGTTTTGTATTGGGTAATCTTGTTTGGGTTGATAACGTATTACAGTCAAGTTGAAGGAAAACATAGGTGCTTAAGAGTGCATAGGTGCACAAGGAACAAAGGTGTTCAAATTTGATAGAACTTGTATTGTAATTGGAAAAGTTGAATAAAAGTGAGTCTCCAATACTAGTTGATATTGGACGTGGATTAGGCTACTATTCTAGAGGGTAGTAGTTGAACCACGTAAAAATTCGGGTGTTTGTGTGATTGCATTCTATACTTGAGTATTCCGTTATTTATCCAGTAACCTACATTCTATCCATATCAGTAATCCAGCTTGCTGCATTAAACACTTAAAGAATTTTTGATAAGAAATAAAAATTGGACATAGTTTGTGCCTACACTTATTCAACCACCCTTCTAAGTGTACTAATTTAAATTTCACCACAACTATAACATTATATAAAATTACTCCATAATATTCAAAAATGATATTTATAGAAAATTCATCTTTATTTATAAAAGTTGGGGTCTTACACCTAAGCTCTGATACCAACTGTGATGCCCCCAAAATAGGTATACATCACCCATTCTGAGTCGTCAAATACATGGTACAAAAAATAACTACAACTTCATTATTACAATTGTCGTGCAAAATACGATAACACATATACTGTGAGTTTAAATACAAATATTGTCTAATAGACAGTATTCAAACTCAAAAGAAGTCCTCATTACAATTATTATCACACTATTTTATAAAATAGTGAGGACTGCTAAAACAACTGTCTGGACCTATCACTCTATACCCCGACTAGTTCCCACTATATTCTTGCCTCCTGAGAAGAAAAATAGAACAAAAAGGAAAAGGGTGAGTTCAACTAGCCCAGTAAAGAATATTATGACTAAGATATTATACAACAAATTATCGTTAGCCTTCAATAAACCAGATAAAATATAATAGACAACAAGTTTTAGATCAATATTCGCAGCGAAAATAATAATTCATTAGAAGAGTTGAGTAGAGAATTAAATCTACTATCATCTATGAATTTAAAAGTCCATCATCAATATTTTATCCCTATAACATCATTCAATATACATCTTGAATCAAATATTCATCTTTACACTACGGGCCAAAGATATTCATTTGTATCACCAGTTGTTCATGTTTATCTCAACACCTCTTCATCTTTGCACTACGGGCCAAAGATATTAATCAAGTAATCATTCGTCTTTGCACTACAGGCCAAAGATATTCAGTTATATCATCATTTAGGACTGAGAATGATGAAAAATATCTTATAAAAAATGAATCCAGTGAGATAAAAGATCAAATATTAGGGATTCGTACTTTAGTTTATCCAAGTTCAAAAATACTCCATAATAAACCATAGTAGAGTGAAATTCAAAAATGAAGATCAAAACATGGGTACAATCAAATATAGTAACCATAATAGACAACTTGGACAAAGAAGAGAAAATTTCATTTTTCTATGAATAGTGTCTTATTTGTAAATAGCGTCGTATGCGTGAATAGTTTCGTATATGTGAATAGTAACCTTGACACGAAAAGGTAAAAATTCCACAAGAAAAATCATACTTCGTGAATAGTACTGTATTCGTGAATAATGTCGTATACGTGAATAATATTCTATACGTGAATAGTAATCTCGACATAAAATAGGAAAATTTTCATAATAAAATCCATACCAATATTTTGGCATAATGATATTGAAAGAAAAACATCATTTACGAAGAAAATAACATCCCTTACCTCAAAGAACAGTACTTCTGACTGGAATATCGGATATAATGCTGAAGAAACTTGCACTAAATAGCAACTCTCAAAGTATCTAAATACTCAAAAAAATACGCTCGATATTATCGAGAGAGAGAACTTCTAATTCTGTTGTGATTTTCAATTCTAACTAAGCACCCTATTTATAGAAAAATGCTTAGAAAGCCAAAGTAGACTAACCTGCTACCTGATGGCTTTACATGCTACTATTCACGCACACCACTTTTGAAATAAAATTTTAGCACATTTCTCACCAACCAAAAGTGGGGCCCACCCATTCTAGAAAACTTCCAAAATGTTTTAAATTTAAACAATATACAACAACTTCAATAATTCGTAATAAATAGTCTTTTTATCAGAAAAATACAAATTTTATGTCCTTTCCATAGGAAATTTAATTCTCTACAACTTTTTAGAAGAAAGTTTTTCCAAATTTCAATCAGAAAGTGCCTGAAATTCACATACAAATGATTTTTAATACCTCCATTCAGACAAAATACTGATAAAACACCTCAACAATAATTCCTTCATTTATATTCATATAAAAATAAATATTTCCTTATCATATAAATTAATAATTAATTATTTACAAATAATATTACAGAATCACAATTATGATAACCAGGTCATTCCTAGGAAAGAGGAGGCTTTCCGATAAGAATTTCTCCTTACTGGCGCGCAATTAGGTGACCAAATCCCTTTCCTAGACAGAACTTCCTTAGACATTACCAATAATACTATCTAATAATATTATTCAAATAATATGAATTATTGATCTGCTAATGAGAAATTATGTACAGTGACAATTATTAAAACAACAATAATATAAAATATCAACGTAGCAATTATTGAATCAATAAAATAAAATATTGAACAGTAATTACTGTAACAATTATTGAGTAGTGCCTTTTTATTTAAGAATCAATAATTCAAAAATACTGTGCAATACCGTGTACTACTGTGCAACCACGCGTATTACTATATTTTAACCACCAGGTATTCCAACAGTGTTAACGGTAACAACAACGTCGTTATTTATAAAAACTCATACTTGTCATTTTCTTCATCCGACAGTTTTCTATTATGGGTCCCACAAATGGTTGCGCCATCATACGAATATTCTCCGACAGCAAGAATATTTCACGTCCAAACGAATATTCCCCGACAACAATGAATATTTTATAACCACTTACTTATTTTGCAAAATTTGCACATTTCACCCATAACCTAAGCATTATATCAAAATAACACTTTATTATTCAAAATAATAATTAGAGAAAATTCAATTTTATTTATAAAAAGTTGGGGTCTTACAATAAATCTTTAAAATGTATCATTTGCTCTCATTTAATTGAATTCTTATATCATTGTCATCATCCTCATACTTATATTGTGATGAAAGTCATCTTTGGCCGGTAATGCATAGATGGACTGTTGATTGATATGATTATAACCAGGGATCATTCGGTATAATCATGACCCGTAATGTTACAAATGATGTGGTAAAAGTTCTCATTGGCCCGTAGTGCATTGATGGACAGTTGTTGGTGTGATTATGACCAGAGTTATTCGGTATGATCATGACCATTGGTGAAAATACGAATATCCTTGGCCCTTAGTGCATGGATAATTCGTTATTGTGATACTAATGAATATCATTGGCCCGTAGTACATGGATAATTCAGTGATGTGGATTATTTATTAAGTTGAGTCTCAGCGATAAAATTGATGATAAACTTTTAAATCATAGAAGATAGTAGATATCATGTTCTGCTTGACTCTTCTAATGGATTGCTTGTTCTGCTGCAGTTGTTGATCTAAAACTTATTGTCTATTGTATTCTATCACTTGTTATATTGTTGAAGGCTAACGATAATTTATTCTGCATTATCGTAGTCATAATATTTTTTACTGGACTAGTTGAGCTCACCCTTTTCTTTCACTGTTCCCTTCAGGAAATGAGAATATAGTTGAGACTAGTCGGGGAATGGAGTGACAGTCCAGATGGTTGCTTTAGTAGTTCTCACTAATTTATGAAATAGTTTGATAATAATTGTAATGAGGATTGAATTTGAGTTTGGATATTGCCTAGGAGACAATATCTGTATTAAAACTCATAGCTTATGTTTTGTCGTATTCTGCACGACGCTTAACAGTTGTATAAATTAAGTTTGTATTTGAGTTATGTAACATGTATTTGACGACTTAAAATGGGTGATGTATACCTATTTTGGGGGCGTCACACATACACGCACGCGCGAGCACACACACACACACAAATTAGGGATAATCGTAATTATCCGGACCCGATTTTTTATTTTTATTTTTTTTGTAGAACAACTAAAAAAAAAAATTATGGAACTGAAATTTTTCAATAATACAGTGTTTTGGGTGTGTTTTTAATACCTACACCAACCAATGTATGTACAGTCTGCCCAGACTGTACAGACATGTTTTGTTATAGGCATCCAAATCACACCCAAAACACTGTATAATGTAAAAATTCCAATTCCATAAATTTTTTTTTTTAGTTGTTTCAAAAAAAAGCAAAAAAAAAAAGGTCCGAATTTTAACAAAATCCGGGAGTCCGGACCTGATCCGGACTCTATATATATATATATATATATATATATGGGATCGCATCCATGGCAACCGGTTGTTGGGAGTAACTCAAAAAGTCAAGGCACAACAGCTTGTAGCGTCTGAGACAATTAAAATGGGGTGTCCTATTTTAATTGTCCCAACAGCTACAAGCAGTAGCGGCTGGAGTAACCTTCTTTTCAGCACTTGTCTCCTTTTACCACTTTGATTATTAATATTATTATATTAATATTTTGTAATATTAGTATTTATAATATTTATATTTATAATATTAATATTAATAATAATATATTGTAATATTATTAATACTATTATATTAAATACTAATATTACAAAATATTGTATTAATATTAATATTATAAAATATTGTATTAATATTAATATTATAAAATATTGTATTAATATTAATATTATAAAATATTATATTAATAATATTACAAAATATTATTATTATTATTATAAATATTACAAAATAAAATACTAATATTACAAAATATTATAATATTAATATTAAGTGTTAATAATATTACAAAATATTATTATTTATATTTATAATATATTAATACTTATAATATAATAAGTATTAATATTTTGTATTAATATTATATTATAAGTATTACTATTTTGTAATAATATTATACTATTTTGTAATATTATTAATACTTAATATTATAAATATTAATATTTTGTAATAATATTATAATATTTTTTAATATTTACAATATTAATATTAATATTAATATTTTGTAATATTATTAATACAATATTTTATAATATTAATATTAATACAATATTTTGTGATATTAGTATTTAATATAATAGTATTCATAATATTATAAATATTAATATTATAAAATATTAATATAATAGTATTAATAATCAAAGTGGTAAAAGAAGACAAGTGCCAAAAAGAAGTTTACTTCAGCCGCTACAACTTGTAGCGGTTGGGACAACTTGTAACGGCTGAGACAATTAAAATGGGAGCCGCTACAAGTTGTTGTGCCTCGACTTTTTGAATTGCTCCCAGCAACCAGTTGCTGGTATATATATATATATATATATATATATATATATATATATATATATATATATATATATATATATATATATATATATATATATATGAGAAATCGTATGTGGCAAACGTTTGCTATGGACACTGTTCAGCAAAAAAGTTGATTACCGTTGATCTTGACAATGGAAGACTGGAATTTATGGAGGAAAAGACCCTGCCGCTACAAGCTGTAGCGACAGTCTACTTTATCCAAAACTATGGCGAAGTTACCAAGCTGCCCCTGCATTTGTGTACACGCCTTACCGATAGAGCCTGTAGCGGCAGGCTTAAACTTTGACCAACTGACAGCACAGATGCCAAAAATGTGGTGAACTAGTTAGTATAATTTTTGACTTATTATTAAATTATTTGCTTAATAATTATAATGGAGTGTTATTTTATTATGAATGTTTATTTTGGTAAAATATAGTTAGTTATATGGGATATAATATGCATGTGAGTATAGTGACTAATAATGATTAATTATTATGAAAATGTGAAAAAAAAAATTATTGTAATTAATTTAAAGTGAAGTTTTTTACTTATTAATATGATATATATATATATATATATATATATATATAATTTTGTTACATAGTTATTAAACAATATGAAAAATCTTTACTATTATTTTTTTAGGTACTAGATGGACAGTTGGATTTATGGACCAATTGACCCAAGTGTCCTTAACAACCAACAAAATCATGTGTCAGATGATATATATGACAGAAAAGACAGGGGAAGACTACTCTCATGTCAATTAACTGAAAAAAATACGATCAATGGATATTAACAAAAGCTCAAAAAACACTTTTACAAAAAATGTGGGTTTGGGATTTTTTGATATCCCGCAGTTGTACCACAAATTGACATTAGACTCGTGTCCGCCTTGGTGGAGAGATTGCGGCCGGAGACCAATAGTTTTCACCTAAATTGTGGGGAAATTACAATCACTTTAGAAGATGTACACTTCATTCTTAGGTTACCGGTAGTTGTCAAGCCCTTAACTTGTCCATTATTTGACACTCCATTGGCTCATTTTAAAGAATGTTTTGGTAGTGAAGTAGTTGTTGAATATCACGAATAAAAAAAACGCGGCTCTATTTCATTACTATAGTTGCGACAACATTTTAATATTTGTTCCCCTAAAGCAAGTAAGTAAATTGTTGGTCGATGCACAAAGGCCTATATTCTTTGGTTGTGTGGGAAAATATTGTTCCCCACTAGGAATAAAAATATTGTTCATCCCAAGTATATGTATTTTATTGCTAACACTAAAAATTGTGTAACATATTCTTGGGGTGCAGCTGTATTGGGCTATTTGTATAGGTCTTTATATACTGCCACTAGGAAAGGAGCGAAATATATTAATGGTTGTGTCACTCTTTTACAAATTTGGACATACGAGCGTATAATAATTAGAAGACCTAACCCCTGGCCTCAATCACAGTTATGGTTACCTAGGGCCCTAGCCTGGGCATACTCAGAAAATCACAACTACCCTGATAGACGACAAAATCCATATCATCATTTAAATTTTTACCGAGGGGAGTTAGATGTCCTGTGAGACCACGAATTTTATGAATAAAATTTAAATTTCTCGAAATATTTTTTAATATTATGGTGTGGATTTGATATAATGTTATAGTTGTGGGTAGTATTTATAAATTTTGTAAAGTAAGCAAGTAGTTATATAATATTTGATTGGTCGGGGAGGAATATTCGTTTTAACAGGGAATATTGTATGACGGCACAATCATTGGTAGACTCCACAACAGAAGTATTGTCGTAGTTAGAAAACGACAAAAATATCTTTCTATAAAAATAACGGCGAAAGTGTTACCGTTAAAACTGTTGAACTACTCGGTAGTAAAAGTACAGTAATAAGCGTGGTTGCATAGTAGCACACGGTATTGATTACTGATGCTTATGTGATAAGTCACTCAGTTATACTCAATTATTACTACAATAATTGCTGCATCATTTCTCTCATATTATTGATACAATTATTGTTACAGTATAATCTGCATAATATGTTATATTATTAAATCAATAATTGAGACGGCAAAGTTATTCATATTACTATTTGTAATATTGACAATGTCTAGAAGTTCTGTCAAGGAGAGGTTTGGTCACCTAATTGCACGCCAATAAGGAGAAATGCTTATCGAAAAGCTCCATCTTTCCTGAGAACGACCTGGTTGTTAAATATTGTGAATTATAATTTTAATGATGAATAAGTTCGTAATGATTAAACATGAATTTTATAGTTCCATTGTGTTGGACTTATTTGTGTTAGTATAATTGATGTCTGAAGGTTATATTGTTCAATCGGGTATTCGAGACACTTTTTGTGTCGGAGTACTATTCACGAATTACTATTCACGAGTTACTATTCACGGGGTACTATTCACCCGTAAGATATATTTCTTTTTGGTCCAAATAATTTTTGGGTACAATATTATTCCATGAGGAGATGTGCTAATTTTTCAGACCGTTGGTTGAAGATATAATAGTAAATCAATATGGACCGCTGGTGGAAAGTATAATAGTAAATAAATATGGATCGTTGGTTTAAAGATTTAATAGTAAATTAGTATTGACCGTTGCTTTAAGTTTTAATAGTAAACCAATATGGACCGTCCGTTTAAAAGTAAATCAATCTGGACCATTCATGAATTAGTTACTATTCAGTTCATTCTCCTATAAATAGAAGCTCATTCCTTCATTATTTCTTACGAATTCACTGAAACTCTAGAGAGAAAAACTATAGAGAGAAAGAAGAAAAGTATTCTGCTACTTCACTACTTCAATATTCAGTTTTTCTAAGGTAGGAGATATTATTTGTTGTACACGTAAGGGGTATTCTTTCTTTCTTATTCATGAAGAGAACTTCTGTTATTCCATTCTTTATTATTTTGTTGGAATAACCTATATACGCGGGATATCCTATACTTGGTGAAATTCTTCTGTTATTCCATTCTTATTATTCTGTTGGAATAACCTGTTTATGTGAAGTACCGCATACATGGTGAAATTCTTCTAATATTCCGTTCTTTATTATTCTGTCAGAATATCCTGTCTGTGCGTTTACGCCGGACCTGGTTCCATTATTTATTATTCAGTCAGAATATCCTGTTTGTGCGTTTATGCCAGACCTGGTTCCATTATTTAATATTCTATCGGAATATCCTGTCTGTGCATTTACGCAGAACTTGGTTCCATTATTTATTATCCTGTTGGGAATAACCTATCTGTGCAGTCTATCGCACCCATGGTGAATCCTTCTATTATTCCATTCTATAATATTTTGTTGGAATAACCTGTCTATGTGGATTACCACATGCATGATGAATGATCCTTTATATTCATTCCTTACTAAATTGTGAAAATGATCTGTATACGTGGATTACCGCATGGCGGGTGAAAATCCATTTGCAGTTTCATATATTCTATTATACTCAGTTGGTTAAAGTTTTGGCTTCTATACTCCATGAAATTAGTGGAATATCATTGATATTTGTGCTTCATCCAGTATCTTTTCATGGAAATATTCTTCTGAGCATTCTTGAATTTTACTGCACAAAGCAGTATAATGTTGACAATTTGGACGTTATTGAGTTCAGGATAAATTAACTTATAAATCTTTAAAATTTATTCTTGAACTTGTTTTATTGAATTGTCATCATCTTCATGCTTATATTATGTTGAAAGTCATCTTTGGCTTACGTGCATAGATGGACTTGGTATGCTTATGACCAGGGATTATTCGGTATAATCATGACCGTAATGTGACGAATGGTGTGGTAAAAGTCCTCATTGGCCTGTAGTTCATTGGTGAACAGTTGTTGGTATGATTATGACCAGGGATTTTTTGGTATAGTCATGACCATTGATGATTACATTAATATCCTTGGCCATGGAGCAGGGATGACTCGATTTTATTTATTAAGCTTAGTCTCAACGATAAAAATGATGAAAAACTTTTTAAATCATAGAAGATAGTAGATTTTATTCTCTACTTGACCCTTCTAATGGATTGTTTGTTCCGCTGCAGTTAAACTTGATGTTTATTATATTTTATCAGTTTAACACCGTTGAAGGCTAATGGTAATTTATTCTGCATTATCATAGTCATAATATTTCTTACTGGGCTAGTTGAGCTCACCTATTCTTTCACTGTTCTCTTCAGGAAATGAGAACTTAGCTGGGACTAGTCGGGGAACAGAGTGATGGTCCTAGATGGTGCATTAGTAGTCCTCACTATTCTGTGAAATAGTGTGATAATAAATATAACGAGTACTCCATTGAGTTTGGATATTGTCTAGATGACAATATTTGTATTAAAACTCACAGCCTATGTTTTGTCGTATTTTACACGACTGTTGTATAATTAATTTGTATTTATATTCAGTACCTTGTATCTGGCGACCCAAGATGGGTGATGTATACCTGTTTTGGGGGCGTCACAGTTGGTATCAAAGCTTAGGGATATGATCCTTGGCTGAGATGTGAGACAAAAACTAGGAGGGGAGAGACGGAGAATTTCTTCGCTAGTATGACCTACCTAAGTTTATTTGGTATTTAATTGGTCTGTCAGAGTATATGGATAATATGTGACATGTTAATTAACCCTTGTTTTGTGGCAGTATTCAAAAATGGCATCCGAAAATATTGAGATAAGCAATGAAGCACATGAGACCGTTGAGTCACCAACAATCAATATCCAGGATAATGTGCAACAGGAAGACAATAATCCTCAGGTAAATAATAACACCGATGAAATGATGAACGACGGGATGTTCAGAGGCTTTATGCAATTCATGCAACATCAGGTGAGAGAGACTCCTATTCATAATTCAGGTGGAAACAATGGAAACCCACGGTCGGTCACCGCTAAGCAGTTCAAGGAGCTGGGACCACCAGAGTTTTTGGGAAAGCCAGAACCACTTAAGGCGAAGACGTGGTTAAAGCAGATCACCAAGATATTTGATGTCTTGGGATGCTCCGAGGAGCAAAAGGTTCCCTTTGCCACCTTTATGTTGCGTGAAGAAGCTGATTATTGGTGGAAATCTATAAAACATACCCAGCCTGACGCACTCAAGATGTCTTGGGAGAAGTTCCAAGAGCTGTTCAACGACAAATACTTTCCCGAAAGTATTCGTCACGTGAAGGAGGTGGAGTTTATCAAGTTGGAACAAAACAATATGACCGTGTCGTAGTACGAGGCTAAGTTTGCCGAGTTATCCCGATTTGTATCCCATTTGGTCGATAATGAAGAGCGAATGACGCGAATGTTTCTAAGAGGTTTGAAACCCGATATACGTCAGTACCTCATTTCTCACAAACTTTGTTTATATTCAGATGTTGTGAATAGGGCTCAGTTATTGGAGCGCGATAATGAGTTAACACAACCAAATGGTAACGACCAACAACACGATAATAATCGTATCGGTGGCAATGGCCATCAGAACAATGATAACCATCGTGGGGGAAATTATCACGCCAAGAATGGTAACCACTTCGGTGGTAATCATGGCCAAGATAATAGAAGTGGAAATTTCAAGAAGAGAAGGTTAAATAATGATGAAAAGACAACAGCACCAGCACCTGTTAAGGAAGGAAAACGACCGCCGGTTGTATGCTTCAAATGCGGAGGGGAGGAACATGTGATGCCCCCAAAATAGGTCCATTCCATCCAACGCATTCTGAGTCGCCAAATATATGGTACAGAAAACAACTACAACTTTATTTCAATAATTGTCGTGCAAAATACAACAACACATATGCTGTGAGTTTAGATACAAATATATATCAACTGTAACTCATATCCCAACCGTGGACAGCACCTCATAATGACACCTTACATAAAGGTATAGTCGAAAACTGTTTTAGAAATTAGAATCTTTGGGAAGTGCTCAAAGAAACCTTCGTATATGGGAGGCCATGCGTCTAGGTTATTATAGATATCATATGGCCATAGAATTATCCTTGGTTGACCCAATAGACCCTAAAAAAAATAAGAAGATTACTATCATATTCTTCCCAATGGCGAGTCTTTTCTTGACATATCATTATCTCTACTGTCTCTAATTGAGAGTTATATTTCAAATAGACTCCAAGATCATATAGATAGTGCTGGTAAATATACTCATCAAGTGGATGAGCACATCCATGTCTTATGATGACACGAGGTGGTATGTTATTAGACATCTTGTATGACAGTGGCAAAACACCCTTCCAACGTTGGGTTCGCCTCACCCTAGTTGATTCACCAAATATAACTACTAAATGATGACCACCGTTCTATTCCCCTGTTATCCCCCGCTCGACCCAGCTACACTCGTATTACCTGAAAGGAATTGTGAACCAAAAGGGTTAGCACAACTAGCTCAGTAAAGAATATCATGACTAAAGATAAATAAATTATCAATACCCTTCAACAGTAATAAATCAGAGATTTAGAACATATGGTATATGATAAAAAATTTCAACCATAGTTGCAGCGGAACGAGCAATCCATTAGAAGAGTCAAATAGACCATAAAGTCTATTATCTTCTCCATGTTAAAAGTCCACCAACAATGTTTTATCCCTGTAACATCAATCAACAATACCTGTCCACAATCACATGTATAACTCATAATCGTAATTGTTGTTCTAAATTCCTTTTTCTCATCTAGGACAAAGATAATTTTCATCACCTGAAACATCAAAGATCATGGTTATACCAAATCACAGTTCATGTTCATAATCATACTAATAAATTCATCTATTCACTACGGCCAAAGATATACATCAACAAGTCATCTTTGCACTACAGGCCAAAGATATGCATCAACAAGTCATCTTTGCACTACAAGCCAAAGATATTCATCAGTTGGTCATGTTCATCTAAACACATGTTCATCTTTACACTACGGGCCAAAGATATTCATCAGAAATCATTCATCTTTGCACTACAGGCCAAAGATATTCAGTTATATCATCATTTAGGAGTGAGGATGATGAAAAATATTTTAAAGAGAATGAATAAAGTAAAACAAAAGAATAAATATTAAGGATTCGTATTTCAGCTATTTCATGTCCAAAAATACCTCATAAATAATCATAGTGGAGTAAAATTCAAGAATGATCAAAACATAGATACAATCAAAGCTAGCATCCGGAATAGATATTTTGGACAAAAAGAAGAAATTTCATTTTTCGGTGAATAGTGCCGTATTCGTGAATAGTGCCGTATACGTGAATAGTAACTCCGACACCAAAAGTTTCAAATTTGATAAAAAGTTCATCAATATTTCGGCATAATGATATTGAAGAAATAATATCATTTTTAAAAAAAATATCCCTTACAATCCCTTAAAATCACTTACTATCCCTTACCTCAAAAGAGCAGTAATTCTGACTGGAATAACGCTGAATGAACTTGCACCGTATAGCAACACTCAAGATATCAAAATACTCACAAGAATACACTCGATAGTATAGAGAGAGAAATAGAGAGAAAACTTCAGTTTCTGGTGTGATTTTCAATTCTAACCTAAGCACCTATTTATAGGAAATTGCTTAGAACACCAAAGCAGAAAATTTTATATAATATTAATATTTTCAAAACATATTCTTACGCACACCTAACCAGCTGATTTCAGCCATTTAACACATGCCCATAATTGAAAAAAACGTTTTTCATAATTAAAATATTTTAAACTTCCAAAAATCAATTATTTCGGAACTTCAGAACTTCAATAATTAACAATAAATATCCCGTTTGTCAGAAAATTCAAATTTCGTTAGTTTTTATAGGAAATTCAATTCTCTACAACTTTACAGAAGAAAGTTTTTCCAAATTCCAAACAGAAATTAACCGAAATCCACAAACGGGCGATTTTACATGCTATAATCAAATTTCAGTCAAGAAATGGGGTCCACCGACACATAAAACATGCTTTAAATATTTTTGGTAACAAAAATACTCATCCTCCATATATACTCATATATCCCACATTCATCGTAAAAATATCATCATTATTATATTATAATAATATATTTAAATGAATTATTTTATCAGAAAAAGATAAAATTTTAATTTTCAACAATTATCACATTAAAAATTTTCTCCATCTATATCTAAATAAAATTAATATTTTTCTTATCAAATAAATCAATAATTAATTATTCACAAATAATATTATAGAATCACAATACTGATAACCAGGCAGTTCCCAGGAAAGAGGGAGCTTTCCAATAAGGATTTCTCCTTACTGGCGCGTAATTAGGTGACCAAACCTCTCCTTAGACAGAACTTTCTAGACATTGCCAATAATGTTATCTAATAATATTATTCAGATAATATGAATTATTGCTTCGATAATGGAAAATACTGTGCAGTGACAATTATTAAAATAATAGTAATATAAAATATCAACGCAGCAATTATTGAATCAATAAAATATAATACTGAATAGTAATTACTGTAACAATTATTTAGTAGTGCCTTCTTACGTAAGAATCAATAATTCAAAAATACTGTGCAATACCGTGTGCTACTGTGCAACAACGCGTATTACTTTACTTTACCCACCGGGTATTCCAACAGTGTTAATAGTAACGATTACGCCGTTATTTATAAAAACTTTAATTTGTCATTTTCTTTATCCGACAGTTATTCTGTTACGGGGCCCACAAAAGGTTGTGCCGTCGTACGAATATTCCCCGACAGAAAGAATATTCCACGACCAAACGAATATTCCCCGACAACAATGAGTATTTTATAACCACTTGCTTATTTTGAAAAAAATTCATATATCACCCTCAACTTTAACCTTTTATCAATTTAACCATTTACTGAATTGTAATTATAAGAAAAATTGAATACTTTTATTTCATAAAATTCGGGGTCTTACAATCTCCCCTCCTTATGAAATTTCGTCCCCGAAATTTACGTACCTGGTATTTCGAAAAGTTGAGAATACCTTGCTTTCATTTCAGATTCTTTCTCCCAGGTCATCATGATTTCTCAATTGCTCATCTCCCGTGATAACTTCATTTGCGTTCCTCATTTGTTGGGAAGTTATGACAACAGCTATCCCTCGAACTACTCGGCTTTGACTTGTCTAGGGCAATATTTGGCGTCATCACTACCGTTGGAACATACTTTTCTATAGGGCATATTCCTCCATCAATTGTCTCTTCATACTCCTGATTCATGATCTGAATCATCAATCTTTGATCCATATCAAATTCAAGTTGACCGCTCTATACAGGGTAATTCAAAACTCGATGTTGAGTTCTCCCAATTGCTTTTCAAAAAGAGAAATTCATATCATCTATTTTAGCCTTCTTAGATCGGACATCTCTTTCCACAATATTCACGTGTCGTGTGGCTTTTACCCTTGCATTACTCATTCTTACACGTTCAATTTTTTCTTCTTTCAGCTCAGATTCCATTTTTATCATCTTACAATCTGCCAAAGAATGCTTCTATTCAAGCATTACATATCGGGTAACACAAGATTGAATTGTTGCATCCTTTTGCTCCACGACCGCCTGTCGTTCTTCAGCCTGCTCTTCTAACTCATGAATACGATTTTAAAATTCTACATTTTGATCATATAATACCTCTAATAAACTCTCCTCAGGTACCTCTTCTTCCTCTTCTGCCTCACTCTCAGTTGTTACCTCTGCGACTATCTCGGGTGCAACTATCAACTCTTCACTCACCACATGGATATCTCTAATTCCTTCTTCGTCTGACATCCCATTATCATGGTTAGTGATTAGAGGTATCCCCACAGTCTCATTCACTCCATTATTAGCATTCTCAACTGCCATTCTCAAATACTGCCATAAAATAAGGGTTAATTAAGCAAATTAACATATCACATAATATCCGTATATTATGACCGACCAATAATTAAGCTTAGGTAGGACATACTAGCAAAGGATTTACTCATCTCTCCCCTCCTAGTTCTAATCCCGATCTCCACCAGAGATCATATCCCTAAGCTCTGATACCAACTGTGACGCCCCCAAAATAGGTCCATTCCATCCAACCCATTCTAAGTCGCCAAATACATGGTACAGAAAACAACTACAACTTTATTTCAACAATTGTCGTGTAAAATACAACAACACATATGTTGTGAGTTTAGATACAAATATATATCAACTGTGACTCATGTCCCAACCGTGGACAGCACCTCATAATGACACCTTATATAAAGGTATAGTCGAAAACTGTTTTAGAAATTAGAATCTTTGGGAAGTGCTCAAAGAAATTTCGTACATGGGAGGCCATGCGTCTAGGTTATTATAGATATCATATGGCCACAGAATTATCCTTGGTTGACCCAATAGACCCCAAAAAAAACAAGAAGATTACTATCATATTCTTCCCAATGGCGAGTCTTCTCTTGACATATCATTATCTCCACTGTCTCTAATTGAGAGTTATATTTCAAATAGACTCCAAGATCATATAGATAGTGCTGGTAGATATACTCAGCAAGTGGATGAGCACATCCATGTCTTATGATGACACGAGGTGGTATGTCATTAGACATCTTGTATGACAGTGGCAAAACACCCTTCCAACGTTGGGTTCGCCTCACCCTAGTTGATTCACCAAATATAACTACTAAATGATGACCACCGTTCTATTCCCCTGTTATCCCCCGCTCGACCCAGCTACACTCGTATTACCTTAAAGGAATTGTGAACCAAAAGGGTGAGCACAACTAGCTCAGTAAAGAATATCATGACTAAAGATAAATAAATTATCAATACCCTTCAACAGTAATAAATCAGAGATTTAGAACATATGGTATATGATAAAAAATTTCAACCATAGTTGCAGCGGAACGAGCAATCCATTAGAAGAGTCAAATAGACCATAAAGTCTATTATCTTCTCCATGTTAAAAGTCCACCAACAATGTTTTATCCCTATAACATCAATCAACAATTCCTGTCCACAATCACATGTATAACTCATAATCGTAATTGTTGTTCTAAATACCTTTTTCTCATCCAGGACAAAGATAATTTTGATCACCTGAAACATCAAAGATCATGGTTATACCAAATCACAGTTCATGTTCATAATCATACTAATAAATTCATCTTTGCACTACGGCCAAAGATATACATCAACAAGTCATCTTTGCACTACAGGCCAAAGATATTCATCAGTTGGTCATGTTCCTCTAAACACATGTTCATCTTTGCACTATGGGCCAAAGATATTCATCAGAAATCATTCATCTTTGCACTATAGGCCAAAGATATTTAGTTATATCATCATTTAGGACTGAGGATGATGAGAAATATTTTAAAGAGAATGAATCAAGTGAAACAAAAGAATAAATATTAAGGATTCGTATTTCAGCTATTTCATGTCCAAAAATACCTCATAAATAATCATAGTGGAGTAAAATTCAAGAATGATCAAAACATGGATACAATCAAAGCTAGTATCCAGAATAGATATTTTGGACAAATAGAAGAAATTTCATTTTTCGGTGAATAGTGCCGTATTCGTGAATAGTGCCGTATACGTGAATAGTAACTCCGACACCAAAAGTTCTAAATTTGATAAAAAGTTCATCAATATTTCGGCATAATGATATTGAAGAAATAATTTCATTTTTTAAAAAAATAATATCCCTTACAATCCCTTAAAATCACTTACTATCCCTTACCTCAAAAGAGCAGTACTTCTGACTGGAATAACGCTAAACGAACTTGCACCGTATAGCAACACTCAATATATCAAAATACTCACAAGAATACACTGGTTAATATAAAGAGGGAAATAGAGAGAAAACTTCAGTTTTTGGTGTGATTTTCAATTCTAACCTAAGCAACTATTTATAGAAAATTGCTTAGAACACGAAATCAGAAAATTTAATATAATATTAATATTTTCAAAACTTATTTTTACACACACCTAACAAGCTGATTTCAGCCATTTAACGCATGCCCATAATTGAAAAAAACGTTTTTCATAATTAAAATATTTAAACTTCCAAAAATCAATTATTTCGGAACTTTAAAACTTCAATAATTCACAATAAATAGCTCTTTTGTCAGAAAATTCGAATCTTCCAAGTTTCTATAGGAAATTCAATTCTCTACAACTTTGCAGAAGAAATTTTTTCTAAATTCCAAACAAAAATAAACCGAAATCCACAAACGGGCGATTTTACAAGCTATAATCAAATTTCAATCAAGAAATGGGGGTCCACCGACACATAAAACATGCTTTAAATATTTTTGGTAACAAAAATACTCCTCCTCCATATATACTCATATATCCCACATTTATTGTAAAAATATCATCATTATTATATTTTAATAATATATTTAAATGAATTATTTTATCAGAAAAAGATAAAATTCAATTTTTAACAATTGTCACATTAAAAATTTTCTCAATCTATATCCACATAAAATCAATATTTTTCTTATCATATAAATCAATAATTAATTATTCACAAATAATATTACAGAATCACAATACTGACAACCAAGCAGTTCCCAGGAAAGAGGGGGCTTTCCAATAAGGATTTCTCCTTACTGGCGCGCAATTAGGTGACCAAACCTCTCCTTAGACAGAACTTTCTAGACATTGCCAATAATGTTATCTAATAATATTATTCAGATAATATGAATTATTGCTTGGATAATGGAAAATATTGTGTAGTGACAATTATTAAAGCAATAGTAATATAAAATATCAACGCAGCAATTATTGAATCAATAAAATATAATACTGAACAGTAATTACTGTAACAATTATTGAGTAGTGCCTTCTTACGTAAGAATCAATAATTCAAAAATACTGTGCAATACCGTGTGCTACTGTGTAACAACGCGTATTACTTTACTTTACCCACCGGGTATTCCAACAGTGTTAATAGTAACGATTACGTCGTTATTTATAAAAACTTTAATTTTTCGTTTTCTTTATCCAACAGTTATTCTGTTACGGGGCCCACAAAAGGCTGCGCCGTCGTACGAATATTCCCCGACAGAAAGAATATTCCACGACCAAACGAATATTCCCCGACAACAATGAGTATTTTATAACCACTTGCTTATTTTGAAAAATATTCATATATCACCCTCAACTTTAACCTTTTATTAATTTAACCATTTACTGAATTGTAATTATAAGAAAAATTAAATACTTTTATTTCATAAAATTCGGGGTCTTACAATCTCCCCTCCTTATGAAATTTCGTCCCCGAAATTTACGTATCTGGTATTTCGAAAAGTTGAGAATACCTTGCTTTCATTTCAGATTCTATCTCCCAGGTCATCATGGTTTCTCCATTGCTCATCTCCCGTGATAACTTCATTTGCGTTCCTCATTTGTTGGGAAGTTATGACAACAGCTATCCCTCGAACTACTCGGCTTTGACTTGTCTGGGGCAGCATTTGGCGTCATCACTACTGTTGGAACAAACTTTTCTATAGGGCATATTCCTCCCTCAACTGCCTCTTCGTACTCCTGATTCATGATCTGAATCATCAATCTTCGATCCATATCAAATTCAAGTTGACCGCTCTGTACAGGGTAATTCAAAACTCGATGTTGAGTTCTCCCAATTGCTTTTCAAAAAGAGAAATTCATATCATCTATTTTAGCCTTCTTAGATTGGACATCTCTTTCCATAATATTCACGTGTCGTGTGGCTTTTACCCTTGCATCACTCATTCTTACACGTTCAATTTTTTCTTCTTTCAGCACAGATTCCATTTTTATCATCTTACATTCTGCCAAAGAATGCTTCTATTCAAGCATTACATATCGGGTAACACAAGATTAAATTGTTGCATCTTTTTGCTCCACGACCGCATGTCGTTCTTCAGCCTGCTCTTCTAACTCATGAATACGATTTTAAAATTCTACATTTTGATCATATAATACCTCTAATAGACTCTCCTCAGGTACCTCTTCTTCCTCTTCTGCCTCAGTCTCAGCTGTTACCTCTGCGACTATCTCAGGTGCAACTATCAACTCTTCACTCACCACATGGATATCTCTAATTCCTTCTTCGTCTGACATCACATTATCATGGTTAGTGATTAGAGGTATCCCCACAGTCTCATTCACTCCATTGTTAGCATTCTCAGCTGCCATTCTCAAATACTGCCATAAAACAAGGGTTAATTAAGCAAATTAACATATCACATATTATCTGTATATTATGACCGACCAATAATTAAGCTTAGGTAGGACATACTAGCGAAGGATTTACTCATCTCTCCCCTCCTAGTTCTAATCCTGATCTCCGCCAGAGATCATATCCCTAAGCTCTGATACCAACTGTAACGCCCCCAAAATAGGTCCATTCCATCCAACCCATTCTGAGTCGCCAAATACATGGTACAGAAAACAACTACAACTTTATTTCAACAATTGTCTGGCAAAATACAACAACACATATGCTGTGAGTTTAGATACAAATATATATCAACTGTGACTTATGTCCCAACCGTGGACAGCACCTCATAATGACACCTTAAATAAAGGTATAGTCAAAAACTGTTTTAGAAATTAGAATCTTTGGGAAGTGCTCAAAGAAACTTTCGTACATGGGAGGCCATGCGTCTAGGTTATTATAGATATCATATGGCCACAGAATTATCCTTGGTTGACCCAATAGACCCCAAAAAAAATAAGAAGATTACTATCATATTCTTTCCAATGGCGAATATTCTCTTGACATATCATTATCTCTACTGTCTCTAATTGAGAGTTATATTTCAAATTGACTCCAAGATCATTTAGATAGTGCTGGTAGATATACTCAGCAAGTGGATGAGCACATCCATGTCTTATGATGACACGAGGTGGTATGTTATTAGACATCTTGTATGACAGTGGCAAAACACCCTTCAAACGTTGGGTTCGCCTCACCCTAGTTGATTCACCAAATATAACTACTAAATGATAACCACCGTTCTATTCCCCTGTTATCCCCCGCTCGACCCAGCTACACTCGTATTACCTGAAAGGAATTGTGAACCAAAAGGGTGAGCACAACTAGCTCAGTAAAGAATATCATGACTAAAGATAAATAAATTATCAATTCCCTTCAACAGTAATAAATCAGAGATTTAGAACATATGGTATATGATAAAAAATTTCAACCATAGTTGCAGCGGAACGAACAATCCATTAGAAGAGTCAAATAGACCATAAAGTATATTATCTTCTCCATGTTAAAAGTCCACCAACAATGTTTTATCCCTGTAACATCAATCAACAATTCATGTCCACAATCACATGTATAACTCATAATCGTAATTGTTGTTCTAAATTCCTTTTTCTCATCCAAGACAAAGATAATTTTCATCACCTGAAACATCAAAGATCATGGTTATACCAAATCACAGTTCATGTTAATAATCATACTAATAAATTCATCTTTGCACTACGGCCAAAGATATACATCAACAAGTCATCTTTGCACTACAGGCCAAAGATATTTATCAACAAGTCATCTTTGCACTACAGGCCAAAGATACTCATCAGTTGGTCATGTTTTTCTAAACACCTGTTCATCTTTGCACTACGGGCCAAAGATATTCATCAGAAATCATTCATCTTTGCACTACAGGCCAAAGATATTTAGTTATATCATCATTTAGGACTGAGGATGATGAGAAATATTTTAAAGAGAATGAATCAAGTGAAACAAAAGAATAAATATTAAGGATTCGTATTTCAGCTATTTTATGTCCAAAAATACCTCATAAATAATCATAGTGGAGTAAAATTCAAGAATGATCAAAACATGGATACAATCAAAGCTAGTATCCAGAATAGATATTTTGGACAAAAAGAAGAAATTTCATTTTTCGGTGAATAGTGTTGTATTCGTGAATAGTGTCGTATAGTGAATAGTAACTCCGACACCAAAAGTTCCAAATTTGATAAAAAAAGTTCATCAATATTTCGGCATAATGATATTGAAGAAATAATATCATTTTTAAAAAATAATAATATCCCTAACAATCCCTTAAAATCACTTACTATCCCTTACCTCAAAAGAGCAGTACTTCTGACTAGAATAACGCTGAACGAACTTGCACCGTATAGCAACACTCAAGATATCAAAATACTCACAAGAATACACTTGATAATATAGAGAGAGAAATAGAGAGAAAACTTCAGTTTCTGGTGTGATTTTCAATTCTAACCTAAGCACCTATTTATAGGAAATTGCTTAGAACACCAAAGCAGAAAATTTAATATAATATTAATATTTTCAAAACATATTCTTACGCACACCTAACCAACTGATTTCAGCCATTTAACACATGCCCATAATTGAAAAAAATGTTTTTCATAATTAAAATATTTTAAACTTCCAAAAATCAATTATTTCGGAACTTCAGAACTTCAATAATTGACAATAAATAGCCCGTTTGTCAGAAAATTCGAATTTTGCGAGTTTTTATAGGAAATTCAATTCTCTACAACTTTACAGAAGAAAGGTTTTCCAAATTCCAAACAGAAATTAACCAAAATTCACAAACGGGCGATTTTACAGGCTATAATCAAATTTCAGTCAAAAAATGGGGTCCACCGACACATAAAACATGCTTTAAATATTTTTGGTAACAAAAATTCTCCTCCTCCATATATACTCATATATCCCACATTCATCGTAAAAATATCATCATTATTATATTATAATAATATATTTAAATGAATTATTTTATCAAAAAAAAAGATAAAATTTCAATTTTCAACAATTGTCACATTAAAAATTTTCTCCATCTATATTCACATAAAATCAATATTTTCCTTATCATATAAATCAATAATTAATTATTCACAAATAATATTATAGAATCACAATACTGACAACCAGGCAGTTCCCAAGAAAGAGGGGGCTTTACAATAAGTATTTCTCCTTACTGGCGCGCAATTAGGTGACCAAACCTCTCCTTAGACAGAACTTTCTAGACATTGTCAATAATGATATCTAATAATATTATTCAGATAATATGAATTATTGCTTCGATAATGGAAAATACTGTGTAGTGACAATTATTAAAACAACAGTAATATAAAATATCAACGCAACAATTATTGAATCAATAAAATATAATACTGAACAGTAATTACTGTAACAATTATTGAGTAGTGCCTTCTTACGTAAGAATTAATAATTCAAAAATAATGTGCAATACCGTGTGCTACTGTGTAACAACGCGTATTACTTTACTTTACCCATCGGGTATTCCAACAGTGTTAACAGTAACGATTACGCCGTTATTTATAAAAACTTTAATTTATCGTTTTCTTCATCCGACAGTTATTCTGTTACGGGGCCCACAAAAGGCTGCGCCGTCGTACGAATATTCCCCAACAGAAAGAATATTCCACGACCAAACGAATATTCTCCGATAACAATGAGTATTTTATAACCACTTGCTTATTTTGAAAAAAATTCATATATCACCCTTAACTTTAACCTTTTATCAATTTAACCATTTACTGAATTGTAATTATAAGAAAAATTGAATACTTTTATTTCATAAAATTCGGGGTCTTACAGAACATATCAGTCCAAACTGCGTGATGCAGTCCAAAACATGTTACAATTATGGAAAAGAAGGTCACCTAGCCCAATTTTGTCGTGCACCAAAGTCAAGTCCAGCTGGGACGGTGGTACCAAAGGCGGATACGGACAAAACAAAGTCTGTGGTTTCAGGTAGAGCATTTTTCGTGACTTCTCAAAAAACGAGTGACCCAAACGAAGTTAGCACAGGTTAGTTAATTATAAATTCTTGCAAAGTCTATACCTTATTAGATACCGGTTCTACCCATTCTTTTATCTCTCTTGCTTTTACTCAACATTTAAATTTGACTCCGAAGAAATTAGACTTTGATTTATCTGTTGAAACTCCATTTGGAGAAACCTTCGTTACCTCCACTGTTTATAGATCTTGTTGATTCAAATCGACACTTTCACGTTACCTGTCGATCTTATCTCTTTGAAAATACTTTCCTTTGATGCGATTTTAGGAATCGATTGGTTAGCTACTCATCATGCTTTTCGTAAGGTTGTTAGCTTTCATATTCCTAACCAACCTGTTATGCGAATCCAAGAAACCAAACCACTAAAGTCAATCATTGTCATATCAAGCCATAAGTAAAGAGCCGTGAGCCTTTCGCTGGTGACTTCCTTGTGTGGAATGCACCGAAGCCGAACTTTCCGTAGGCGACGTCGTAAATGACGATGGCAAGTTGATAGGTATAAATGTGACGTACTATCCAAGTCTTGGATGAGGGTCACAGTTTTGAATGATATTTCTATTGTTAATAAATTTTCTGACGTATTCTTGAAGACTTCTTAGCCTACCCCTAGAGCGTTAAATCGAATTTTGTATTGACCCCAGTACAAAACCCATTTCTAAAACCCTCAAATATTTTCTTTACCTAAAATGATCGTATAATGTGCCAAAGATGTTAGCTCGAGCTGTTAAAGATTATGATCGTACCATTCAATATAATCGTGGAAAAAGCGAACGTGGTAGCTGACGCGTTGAGTAGAAGATCGTATGCGTTTACGAGTGTGATTTTGTTAACACAAAGACCCATTTCGTATAATTTACAAATGATGAAGATAGAGTTAAAGACTCTAGGGACCCACGTGAAAATAACGAATATACGAGTAGGATAGACATTAATTGATAAAGTTAAAGCCGCTCAAGCTACACACCCGAATCTGATGAATTTGAAGAAAATGTTCAAGAGGGCGTTATTCTAGAAGCAAGAATCAATGAAGAGAGGAAATCTCAACCCTCAATTTTATTGGTCCATTTGAAATCCTTGATCAAGTAGGAATTGTGGCCTATAGACTCGTTTTACCGCTAAGTATGTCGCGTGTTCATAATGTTTTTTTACGTATCGATGTTACGTAAATATGTGGATGACCCAAACCACATTATTAATTTAGAACCGGATGAGATAGCGGATGATTTAACGTATGAGGAGATACGTGTTAAAATCTTGGATAAGAATGATTATATTCGACACTCAAAGGTTATACCTCAAGAGTTAGAATTTGATGTGAAGTTAAGGTATCCTCATCTCTCCGGCATACCAGATACGCACGTAAATTTCGAGGGCAAAATTTCATAAGGAGGGGAGATTGTGAGACCCCGAATTTTATGAATAAAGATTTAAATTTCTCGAAATATTTTTTTAATATTATGGTGTGGATTTGATATAATGTTATAGTTGTGGGCAGTATTTATAAATTTTGCAAAGTAAGCAAGTGATTATATAATATTTGATTGGTCGGGGAATATTCGTTTTAACAGAGAATATTGTACGATGACACAATCATTGGTTGACCCTACAACGGAAGTATTGCTGTAGTTAGAAAACGACAAAAATATCTTTCTATAAAAATAACGGCGAAAGTGTTACCGTTAAAACTGTTGAACTACTCGGTAGTAAAAGTACAGTAATACGCGTGGATGCATAGTAGCACACGGTATTGATTATTGATGCTTATGTGATAAGTCACTCAGTTATACTTAATTATTGCTATAGTAATTGTTGCATCATATCTCTCATATTATTGATTTAATTATTTTTGCAGTATCATCTGTATAATATGTTATATTATTAAATCAATAATTGAGACGGCAAAGTTGTTCATATTATTATTTGCAATATTGATAATGTCTAGAAGTTCTGTCAAGGAGAGGTTTGGTCACCTAATTGCGCACCAATAAGGAGAAATCCTTATCGGAAAGCCCCCTCTTTCCTGGGAACGACCTTGTTGTTAAATATTATGAATTATAATTTTAATGATGAATAAGTTCGTGTTGATTAAAGATGAATTTTATAGTTCCATTGTGTTGGACTTATTTGTGTTAATATAATTGATGTCTGGAGGTTATATTGTTCAATCGGGTATTCGGGACACTTTTCGTGTCAGAGTACTATTCATGAGTTACTATTCATGGGGTACTATTCACCCGTAAGATATATTTCTTTTCGGTCCAAATTATTTTTGGGTACAATATTATTCCATGAGGAGATGTGCTAATTTTTCAGACCGTTGGTTGAAGATATAATAGTAAATCAATATGGACCGCTGGTGGAAAGTATAATAATAAATCAATATGGATCGCTGGTTTAAAGTTTTAATAGTAAATAAGTATGGACCGTTGCTTTAAGTTTTAATAGTAAACTAATATGGACCGTCCGTTTAAAAGTAAATCAATCTAGACCGTTCATGAATTAGTTACTATTCAGTCCATTCTCCTATAAGTAGAAGCTCATTCCTTCATTATTTCTTACGAATTCACTGAAACTCTAGAGAGATAAACTATAGAGAGAAAGAAGAAAAGTATTCTGCTACTTCACAACTTCAATATTCAGTTTTACTAAGGTAGGAGATATTATTTGTTGTACTCGTAAGGGGTATTCTTTCTTTCTTATTCATGAAGAGAACTTCTGTTATTCCATTCTTTATTATTCTGTTAGAATAACCTGTACACGCGGGATACCCTATACTTGGTGAAATTCTTCTGTTATTCCATTCTTATTATTCTGTTGGAATAACCTGTTTATACGAAGTACCGCATACATGGTGAAATTCTTCCAATATTCTGTTCTTTATTATTCTGTCGGAATATCCTGTCTGTGCGTTTACGCCGGACCTTGTTCCATTATTTATTATTCAGTTGGAATATCCTGTCTGTGCGTTTACGCCAGACCTGGTTCCATTATTTATTATTCTGTCGGAATATCCTGTCTGTGCATTTACGCCGAACTTGGTTCCATTATTTATTATTCTGTTGGGAATAACCTGTCTGTGCAGTCTATTGCACCCATGGTGAATCCTTATGTTATTCCATTCTTTAATATTTTGTTAGAATAACCTGTCTATGTGGATTACCACATGGATGGTGAATGATCCTTTGTATTCATTCCTTACTAAATTGTGGAAATGATCTGTATACGTGGATTACCGCATGGCAGGTGAAAATCCATTTGTAGTTTCATATATTCTATTATACTCAGTTGGTTAAAGTTTTGGCTTCTATACTCCATGAAATTAGTGGAATATCATTGATATTTGCGCTTCATCCAGTATCTTTTCATGGAAATATTCTTCTGAGCATTCTTGAAATTTTACTGCACAAAGCAGTATCATGTTGACAATTTGGACGTTATTGAGTTCAGGATAAATTAACTTATAAATCTTTAAAATTTATTCTTGAACTTGTTTTATTGAATTGTCATCATCCTCATGCTTATATTATGTTGAAAGTCATCTTTGGCTTACGTGCATAGATGGACTTGGTATGATTACGACCAGGGATTATTCGGTATAATTATGACCGTAATGTGACGAATGATGTTGTAAAAGTCCTCATTGGCCTGTAGTTCATTGGTGGACAGTTGTTGGTATGATTATGACCATGGATTATTCGGTATAGTCATGACCATTGATGATTACATGAATATCCTTGGCCGTGGAGCAGGGATGATTCGATTTTATTTATTAAGCTGAGTCTCAGCGATAAAAGTGATGAAAAACCTTTTAAATCATAGAAGATAATAGATTTTATTCTCTACTTGACTCTTCTAATGGATTGCTTATTTCGCTGCAGTTAAACTTGATGTTTATTATATTTTATTAGTTTAACACCGTTGAAGGCTAATGATATTTTATTCTGCATTATTTTAGTCATAATATTTCTTACTGAGCTAGTTGAGCTCACCCTTTCTTTCACTGTTCTCTTCAGGAAATGAGAACTTAGCTGGGACTAGTCGGAGAACAGAGTGATGGTCCTAGATGGTGCATTAGTAATCCTCACTATTCTGTGAAATAGTGTGATAATAAATGTAATGAGGACTCTGATAAGTAGGTTTTATACCTACTTATATGGTATTTATTACTTGAATTTGTTGCTTAAACTCATGTTTCTTAGTTACTTTTCATGCATTTCATGTTTATTTTGTAGGTTATACGTTTGGAAACGGTGTGAGCGACTATTGGTAAGGACAAGCAAGGAAAATACAAAGAAAAGCAATCCGGATATTGTTTGTGCTTTTATGTTCATTTCATGTTCTTGGCTTGGAGCTTGGACTATATTGTAGAGCGTTTTCTTAGCTTTCCGAAACATCTTGAATCATTCAAATTGGAGTTCGGATGAAAGAGTTATGACATTTCTACCGACGGACGTTGAACTTCACAGTTTTGGGTGGTTATTTGCATAGCAGTCACTTCCAGTCCAATTTTGACTATCTTGCGTTTGGTATTTCTCAAAGCTCAAAGAATAAAAGTTGTAGATCTCGTTGATAGCTTCGATTTGATAGGTCGCGGGCCCCGTAACTCCTCTCGGTTTAAAGGTTATGGTAATTTTAGCAGAGGAGGTTCCAGCAAAAAATTGAATTGGCAGATTGGTACCCAACCGGGGCTGGACCTTTTTAGCCTTAGGATCCAGCCAGGGCAGGATGTTTGGGAGCATTAGCAAATTGCTATCCAGCGGGGACTGGATATTTTGAAGGCAAATACCCAGCCGGGGCTGGGTATGCACGAAAATGAGTAGTTTTTGTCCGAATTTGAGTCCGAAAAGGATTGTTTCGAGTTGTTTGATTCAAGGACTTCCAAGAGGAATTAAAGACATGTACAAAGACTTATAAAAGGAGGGGGAATAACGCAGATTAGGGGGGATTTTTATTGATAGATTAGGGAGTTTTTGGAAGAATTCTATTAGATTATATTAGAGTAAATTAGATCAAAACACTAGTTTTTATGGGAATTGGAGATTGATGCAACTTAGAGACCATTGAAGATTCAAAGTAGGAGCAAGGAGGGAGTGTCAAATCTACAGACAATAGATTTTATCTTCTTTACTTCTTCTATTTTTGTCTTTTAATGATTATTCAATTATGGATTCTTAGTTTAAATTCAATAATCATGAACTAATTCTTTGTTTGAGATTACAATGGATCTTATTGTGTAGTTTATTTTAATATGTTTCGCTATCAATTATTATGTTCTATTGAGAGGATTGTCTATTGTGATTTGGACTTAATTGTTTAATGGACTGACCATCAATTACCGTGATAATCTATATGAACTCGAGAGATGAAGTATAGATTTAGATCTAATCATGATAGCATGTGTTCAGGATTTTGTTAATAGCTTAAACTTAATGTGTGTTAAGGTAGAGATATGCTTGACATCGCATGTAATCATATAGAGAACTTGTTCTTAAACTTTCTTCATTTTAAATTCACATCGAGATATAGTGGGTTAGTTGATTAAGGTGTTTAACGGATTTCTATCTTAATTGTGGATTGACGTTAATACGATATTAGTGCATCGAGAGGTGGTTAATACTACTTTAGTGTTTTTGATTAACAATTCGGGATAGAGAATAATTGATAAGAAGTGTGTTAATTTAAATGAAGCAATAAGTGAAATTGTGATCTTAAATCTCCGTAGTCTTAATTTAATTAGTGGAATTTAATTGTAGTTTAATTTATTTAATTTTCATTTCATTTGTTTAAATAAGATTGAGTTGGTTACGGGTTAGTACTTGGTGATTTTTATTAACTAATTTTCTGTGGGAACGATACTCAACTTATCACTTTATTACTTGTTGACCACGTATACTTGCGTATTGTGCGTATATATATTTTACCCAACAAGTTTTTGGCGCCGTTGCCGGGGAATTAGTTTAATATCTCTTTGCCAATATTAGCTTCAATCAAATTAGTCTTCATTTAAACATTTTTATTCTTATTTTTAATTCTCTTCCTATATTTCTCTCTTTTCAGGTACCATGGATGACTTTGCGTATCAATGGCCATACACGAACATGACTCAACCAAAAGAAATGGAGATTGACAGACTCGCGACACTTTCCGCAATGTCAGCACAAATTAAAGAACTTTCGAGGAAGTTGGACGTTATCGCAGTCCAACAGAGTTGAAGGATGGCAATCATGTGTGACTATTGTGCTGGCAATCATCCGAGTCATCAATGCACCGTTAGTTTTGGGCGGGGACAACAAGGTGGTGTATACCTCAACCAGTATGTATATGATAATTACCTTCAAGTTTGGGGGTACCACCCGAATTCTTCATGGAGCTACAACTATCAAGACCAATACTCTGCTCCAAGTCCAACATACACGCCGAAATTCTCACATTCACCTCCAATGCGACAAGAAGACAAATCAGAGTTTATGGAATTCATGTTAAGGGCTATAGCAGAAAAAGAAGAGTTTATAAATAGTCAGGAGCTGTCAATCCAAAATTTTAATAATTGGATGGAAAAATGTTTCACAGCCTCAACCAATGGTCCTCAATACATGGCTTCCGAGACTGAAACGGAAAGTTCAAGGCTGGGGGAATTATTGTCCAAGTTCATAGTAGATGAGGAGAAGATGAGTAATCATGCGAGGGAAAATCAAAATCTTGCGGATCAGATAGAGCAAATGACCGAAGCCGTAAGCAACCTTCCTCCAAACACTTGGCTTTATGACATGGATGACGAAATTGACGAAGAACCTGAACCAAATCTACAACTAGATGAGCCTCGAGATGTTGAAAAAGAGGAGACAATTGGGGATAATGACAACAAGGTCGGTGAAGAACTAATTGTGAGAACCAACGATGATGAGCCGATGTTATTTATGCCTCAAGTGACTTCTCCTCCACAGTTCAAGAATCTGGTTAGATTTGCAAAACCTTGTCCAATTGGTAGTCATGTCATTGGCAATACTCCATGTGACGTAAAAGCGAGTACAACTTTGAAGCCATGGTGCGATGAGTTGGAGAAGATAGAAGAAGAGATTGTTGTGTCTGACAAGCCTCAATGCCATAATATTTTTGCAGACACAATGAAGAAAACACCTAGATGCTGGACGTTCTTGAATGTGATCTTATCTAAAGAAAGCATACTAGGTGACTTTAATACAATGACTATTACAAATGGGAACCTACCAAAAGCTATATTATTTCCGATGGATGGAGGGTTCCTCAACTTTCGAAGAGGAATTGGATAGGATTGACCAGACAAAGTCAGGCTGAAAGTGTAAGACCCTGAAAATTTTTAAATAAAAAGGAATTTCCTTTATTTATTATTTTTAAATAGTAAGGATGAATTTGATTAATGTGGTTAGTTATGGGTTTAATGCGCAAATATTTTAAATAAGCAGGTGGTTATGAAATATTCCTTGTTGTCGAGGAATATTCGTTTGGTCGTGGAGTATTCTTGCTGTCGGGGAATATTCGTACGACGGCGCAGTCTTTTGTGGGCCCATAACGGAAAGCGATTGGATGAAGAAAACGACAAGTATAGTTGTTTATAAAAAACGGCGTAGTTGTTACCGTTAATACTGTTGGAATACCCGGTGGTTAAGACACAGTAATACGCGTTGTTGCACAGTAGCACACGGTATTGCACCAATTATTGATTCTTACGTAAGAAGGCACTACTCAATAATTGTTACAGTAATTACTGTTCAGTATTTTATGTTATTGATTCAATAATTGCTGCTTTGATATTTTATATTACTGTTGTTTCAATAATTGTCATTACACAGTATTTTCCATTATCGAAGCAATAATTCATATTATCTGAATAATATTATTTGATAACATTATTGGCAATGTCTAGAAAGTTCTGTCTAAGGAGAGGTTTGGTCACCTAATTGCGCGCCAGTAAGGAGAAATTCTTATTGGAAAGCCCCCCCTTTCCTGGGAACGGCCTGGTTGCTAGTACTGTGATTCTGTAATATTATTTGTGAATAATTAATTATTGATTCATATGATGAGGAAAATATTGATTTTATGTGGATATAGATGGAGAAAATTTTTAATGTGACAATTGTTGAAAATTAATATTTTATCTTTTTCTGATAAAATAATTCATTTAAATATATTATTTTAATAATATATTAATGATGATATTTTTACGATGAATGTGGGATATATGAGTATATGAGGAGGAAGAGTATTTTTGTGGCATTAAATGTTTAACACATATTTTGTGTGTTGGTGGACACAATTATTGACTAAAATTTGATTATAGTCTGTAAAATCGTCCGTTTATGAATTTCGGTCAATTTCTGTTTGGAATTTGAAAAAACTTTCTTCTGCAAAGTTGTAGAGAATTGAATTTCCTATTAAAACTCGCGAGATTCGAATTTTCTGGCAAAAAGAGCTATTTATTATGAATTATTGAAGTTTCAAAGCTCCGAAATAATTGATTTTTGGAAGTTTTAATTGTTTTAATTAACAAAAACGTTTTTGTGTTGGTTAGCCTCATTAAAAACATGTTATGTTGCTGAAATCAGATCTGAAAGAGTGGGCGTAGAATTTTTAAAAAAATATATAATATTTTATTAAATTTTCTGCTTTGGTGTTCTAAGCAATTTCCTATAAATAGGTGCTTAGGTTAGAATTGAAAATCACACCAGAAACTGAAGTTTTCTCTCTCTATATTATCGAGCGTATTCTTGTGAGTATTTTGAGTATACTTTGAGTATTGCTATACGGTGCAAGTTCAAGTCATAGCCTATATCCGGAGTTTCAACTAGAAGTACTGTCTTTCGAGGTAAGGGATGTTATTTTCTTCTAAAATGATATTATTTCTTCAATATCATTATGTTGAAATATTGGTTGGAACTTTTTATCAAATTTGAAACTTTTTCATGTCGGAGTTACTATTCATGAGTTACTATTCACGAGTTACTATTCACGAGTTACTATTCACGAGTACTATTCACGAAGCGTGAAGATATTTTTTTATGAAATTTCTATCTTTTGGTGTCGGAGTTACTATTCACGTATACGGCACTATTCACCGAAAAATAAAATTTCTTCTTTTTGTCCAAAATATCTATTCTGGATACTAGCTTTGATTGTATCCATGTTTTGATCATTCTTGAATTTTACTTCAGTATGATTATTTATGAAGTATTTTTGAACTCGGATTGTTTAGAGTACGAATCCTTAATACTTGTTATTTTGTTTCACTGGATTCGTTTCCTTTAAAATATTTTTCATCATCCTCAGTCCTAAATGATGGTGTTACTGAATATCTTTGGCCTGTAGTGCAAAGATGGTTGATTTTATTATGAATATCTTTGGCCCGTAGTGCAAAGATGTACAGGTGATGAGATGAACATGAACAATTGATGAATATCTTTGGCCCGTAGTGCAAAGATGAACAGGTGTTGAGATGAACATGACCGACTGATGAATATCTTTGGCCTGTAGTGCAAAGATGAATATTTGATTTGATTTGAGATATATATTGATTGATGTTACAGGGATAAAATATTGATGATGACATTTTAAATTCATAGATGTTAGTAGATTTCATTCTCTACTTAACTCCTCTAATGAATTATTGTTTCCGCTGCAGTTGTTGATCTAAGACTTGTTGTCTATTGTATTCTATCAGATTTTTCCCTGTTGAAGACTAAGGATAATTTGTTGTACATTATCTTAGTCATAATATTCTTTACTGGGCTAGTTGAGCTCACCCTTTTCCTTGTTGTTCCATTTTTCTTCTCAGGAGGCGAGAATGTGGCGAGTACTAGTCGGGGTATGGAATGAAGGTTCTAGAGAGAGTTGTTTAGTAGTCCTCACCATTTTTTGTAAAATTATGTATCAATAATTATGATGGGGATTTATTTGCATATGGATATTGTCTAGATGATAATGTTTGTATTCAAACTCACGGCTTATTGGTTGTAAAAGTTGTAGTTGATTCTGTACCATGTATTTGACAACTCAGAATGGGTTGGGTGGAATGGACCTATTTTGGGGGTGTCATAGTTGGTATCAGAGCTTAGGGATATGATCTCTGGCGGAGATCGGGGAATAGAACTAGGAGGGGAGAGACGAGTAAATCCTTCGCTAGTATGTCCTACCTAAGCTTATTTGTTGGTTGGTCATAATATAGAGGTAATATGTGATTTGTTAAATTGTTTAATTAACCCTTGTTTTATGACAGTATTTGAGAATGTCGACTGAGAATGTTAGCAGTGGAGTTAATGAGACCGTAGAGACGCCTGTACTCACCAATGAGGAGAACGTGCAACAGGCTGGCAATGTACCTCCTGTGAACAACGCCACTGAGCAGACGATGAACGACGGGATGTTTAGAAGCTTTTTGCAGTTCATGCAAAACCAGACGAGGGAGACTCGTGTTCAAAATACAGGAGGAAATGATAGCAATTCACGGGTGGTCACAGCCAAGCAGTTCAAAGAGTTGGGACCACCAGAATTTAAGGGAAAGCCCGATCCGATCATGGAGGAAACATGGGTCAAGCAAATTACCAAGATATTCGATGTCTTGGGATGCACGGAGGAACAGAAGGTTCCATTCGCCACCTTTATGTTCCGTGGCGAGGCAGACTACTGGTGGGAGTCTGTGAAGCGTACACATCTCGCCGCACTTAGCATGTCATGGGAGACGTTTCAGAAACTTTTCAACGAAAAATACTTTCCTGAAAGTATTCGCCATATGAAGGAAGTGGAGTTTATTAGACTAGAGCAGAATAACATGACGGTGTCCCAGTACGAGGCAAAGTTCGCGAAGTTATCCAGGTTTGCACCTCATTTGGTGGAGAATGAGGAACGTATGACGCGGATGTTTCTGAGAGGTTTGAAACCCGGCATACGTCAGTATCTCATTTCTCATAAATTTTCTATCTATTCAGATGTTGTCAACAGGGCTCAGTTGTTAGAGCGAGATAACGAGTACGTTCAACCGAGGGACCATAACCAGGATCATACTGGTGACAGTAGTCATCAGAATAACGATAACCAGCAGAGAAAGAAGAATATGGACAAAGGCGGTAACCACTTTGGTGGTAATCGTGGCCATGAAAATAGAAGAAGCGAGTCGGGAGGAGATTTTAAAAAGAGGAGATTTAACAACGACCATGTGAAGACGACAGTGCCAGCAGCAACTGGTTCCAAGGGAGGAGAAAGACCACCGGTTGTATGTTACAAATGCGGGAAAGAGGGACATATCAGCCCAAACTGCCCACAACAGTTCAAGGTATGCTATAATTGTGGAAAGGAAGGACATATCGCTCGAGAGTGTACGGTAGTGAAACCAATTCCAGCGGGGATGGTGATTCAAAAGGCTGTCCCAGAAAAGTCAAAGTCAACGGTTCCTGGAAGAGCGTTTGTCGTGACCGGTCAAAATACGAGGAACCCGAACGAAGTTAGCGCGGGTTAGTTAATTATAATTCTTGCGAAGTTTATACCTTACTAGATACCGATTCTACCCATTCTTTTATCTCTCTTGCTTGCGCTCAACGTTTGAACTTGACTACGGAGAAATTAGACTTTGACCTATTTATGGAGACTCCGTTAGGAGAAACTTTCATTACATCCGTTGTTTAGAAATCTTGCTTGATTCAAGTTGGCACTATCACATTACCTGTTAACCTTATTTCTATAGAGATATTTGCTTTTGATGTGATTTTAAGGTTAATTACTCATCATGCCAAAATTAATTGCTTTTGTAAGGTTGTTAGTTTTCATATTCCTAAGCAACCTGATATTCGAACTCAAGCAATCAAACCATTGAAGTCAAACATTTTTATATCAAGCCATGAAATCATTCGTTTATTGAAAAATGGATGTCAAGCTTTCTTAGTCATGTTATGGACTTAAACAAAAATACGTCAGATTTGAATGATATTTCTATTGTTAGTAAATTTCCTGATGTATTTCCTGAAGAATTTCTTGGTTTACTCCCAGAGCGTGATATAAAATTTTGTATCGACTTTGAATCCGGTACAAAACCCATTTCTAAAATCTCATATCGAATGGCTCCTATTGAACTTCAGGAGTTAAAAACCCAACTGTAGAAGTTGATACCCGAGCCTTTATCTGGTGACTTCCTTTGTGGAATACACAAAAGCCAGACTTTCCGTAGGGGACGCCATATTCGTGCGATAGTAAACTGATAGGTGCTGTTGTGACGTGTTATCCAAGATTGGATGTGAGTCATAGTTGAGAACAACCTAAGTCGGTAATCGAAATACGTAGCTTTCTAGGCTTAGTTGGTTATTATCGGAGATTCGTTGAAGGATATTCTCGAATCGCTACTTCATTAACGCAGCTGACTCGTAGAGATACAAAATTCGAATGAAGCGAGGAATGTGGGAAGAGCTTCGAAGAACTCAAGAGGAGACTCATTTCAGCACATGTTCTGACCATGCAATCCTGGAAAAGCGAACGTGGTAGCTGACGTGTTGAGTAGAAGATCGTATACGAGTACGAGTACGATATTGTCAAAGACTCATTTCGTATAACTTAAAAATATTAGAGATAGAGATGAAAACTCTAAGTACCCACCTGATGATATACAAGTATAATCGACTTTTATCGATAAAGTTAAAATCGCTCAGGCTACACACCGGAGCTGATGAATATGAAGAAGGAGGTGCAAGAAGTTGTTATTCCAAAAGCGAGAATTGGCGATGTGAGGAAAGCTCAAACCTTCGATTTATTGATTTATTTGAAATCCTCGATCGAATAGGAACTGTGGCCTATAGACTCGTTTTATTGCCAAGTATGTCGCGTGTTTATAACGTTTTTTTTATATGTACCGATGTGGATGACTCGAACCATGTTATTGAGTTAGAACCGGACGAAATAGCTGAAGACTTAATGTACGACGAGGTACCTGTCAAGATGTTGGATGGGAAGGAACATGTTCTACGCACGAAGGTCATACCACAAGTTAAAGTTTTGGGGAGGAATCATGCTATAGAGAAAATGACCTTGGAGTTGGAAACGGAAATGAAAGCGAGGTATCTTTACCTTTTTGAAATACCAGTTACGTATGTCAATTTCGAGGACGAAATTTCATAAGGAGGGGAGGTTGTAAGACCCCGAAAATTTTTAAATAAAAAGGAATTTCCTTTATTTATTATTTTTAAATAGTAAGGATGAATTTGATTAATGTGGTTAGTTATGGGTTTAATGCGCAAATATTTTAAATAAGCAGGTGGTTATGAAATATTCCTTGTTGTCGAGGAATATTCGTTTGGTCGTGGAATATTCTTGCTGTCGGGGAATATTCGTACGACGGCGCAGTCTTTTGTGGGCCCATAACGAAAAGCGATTGGATGAAGAAAACGACAAGTATTGTTGTTTATAAAAAACGGCGTAGTTGTTACCGTTAATACTGTTGGAATACCCGGTGGTTAAGACACAGTAATACGCATTGTTGCACAGTAGCACACGGTATTGCACCAATTATTGATTCTTACGTAAGAAGGCACTACTCAATAATTGTTACAGTAATTACTGTTCAGTATTTTATGTTATTGATTCAATAATTGCTGCATTGATATTTTATATTACTGTTGTTTCAATAATTGTCATTACACAGTATTTTCCATTATCGAAGCAATAATTCATATTATCTGAATAATATTATTTGATAACATTATTGGCAATGTCTAGAAAGTTCTGTCTAAGGAGAGGTTTGGTCACCTAATTGCGCGCCAGTAAGGAGAAATTCTTATTGGAAAGCCCCCTCTTTCCTGGGAACGGCCTGGTTGCTAGTACTGTGATTCTGTAATATTATTTGTGAATAATTAATTATTGATTCATATGATGAGGAAAATATTGATTTTATGTGGATATAGATGGAGAAAATTTTTAATGTGACAATTGTTGAAAATTAATATTTTATCTTTTTCTGATAAAATAATTCATTTAAATATATTATTTTAATAATATATTAATGATGATATTTTTACGATGAATGTGGGATATATGAGTATATGAGGAGGAAGAGTATTTTTGTGGCATTAAATGTTTAACACATATTTTGTGTGTTGGTGGACACAATTATTGACTAAAATTTGATTATAGTCTGTAAAATCGTCCGTTTATGAATTTCGGTCAATTTCTGTTTGGAATTTGAAAAAACTTTCTTCTGCAAAGTTGTAGAGAATTGAATTTCCTATTAAAACTCGCGAGATTCGAATTTTCTGGCAAAAAGAGCTATTTATTATGAATTATTGAAGTTTCAAAGCTCCGAAATAATTGATTTTTGGAAGTTTTAATTGTTTTAATTAACAAAAACGTTTTTGTGTTGGTTAGCCTCATTAAAAACATGTTATGTTGCTGAAATCAGATCTGAAAGAGTGGGCGTAGAATTTTTAAAAAAATATATAATATTTTATTAAATTTTCTGCTTTGGTGTTCTAAGCAATTTCCTATAAATAGGTGCTTAGGTTAGAATTGAAAATCACACCAGAAACTGAAGTTTTCTCTCTCTATATTATCGAGCGTATTCTTGTGAGTATTTTGAGTATACTTTGAGTATTGCTATACGGTGCAAGTTCAAGTCATAGCCTATATCCGGAGTTTCAACTAGAAGTACTGTCTTTCGAGGTAAGGGATGTTATTTTCTTCTAAAATGATATTATTTCTTCAATATCATTATGTTGAAATATTGGTTGGAACTTTTTATCAAATTTGAAACTTTTTCATGTCGGAGTTACTATTCATGAGTTACTATTCACGAGTTACTATTCATGAGTTACTATTCACGAGTTACTATTCACGAGTACTATTCATGAAGCGTGAAGATATTTTTTTGTGAAATTTCTATCTTTTGGTGTCGGAGTTACTATTCACTTATACGGCACTATTCACCGAAAAATAAAATTTCTTCTTTTTGTCCAAAATATCTATTCTGGATACTAGCTTTGATTGTATCCATGTTTTGATCATTCTTGAATTTTACTTCAATATGATTATTTATGAAGTATTTTTGAACTCGGATTGTTTAGAGTACGAATCCTTAATACTTGTTATTTTGTTTCACTGGATTCGTTTCCTTTAAAATATTTTTCATCATCCTCAGTCCTAAATGATGGTGTTACTGAATATCTTTGGCCTGTAGTGCAAAGATGGTTGATTTTATTATGAATATCTTTGGCCCGTAGTGCAAAGATGTACAGGTGATGAGATGAACATGAACAATTGATGAATATCTTTGGCCCGTAGTGCAAAGATGAACAGGTGTTGAGATGAACATGACCGACTGATGAATATCTTTGGCCTGTAGTGCAAAGATGAATATTTGATTTGATTTGAGATATATATTGATTGATGTTACATGGATAAAATATTGATGATGAAATTTTAAATTCATAGATGTTAGTAGATTTCATTCTCTACTTAACTCCTCTAATGAATTATTGTTTCCGCTGCAGTTGTTGATCTAAGACTTGTTGTCTATTGTATTCTATCAGATTTTTCCCTGTTGAAGACTAAGGATAATTTGTTGTACATTATCTTAGTCATAATATTCTTTACTGGGCTAGTTGAGCTCACCATTTTCCTTGTTGTTCCATTTTTCTTCTCAGGAGGCGAGAATGTAGCGAGTACTAGTCGGGGTATGGAATGAAGGTTCTAGAGAGAGTTGTTTAGTAGTCCTCACCATTTTTTGTAAAATTATGTATCAATAATTATGATGGGGATTTATTTGCATATGGATATTGTCTAGATGATAATGTTTGTATTCAAACTCACGGCTTATTGGTTGTAAAAGTTGTAGTTGATTCTGTACCATGTATTTTACAACTCAGAATGGGTTGGGCGGAATGGACCTATTTTGGGGGTGTCACAGAAAGACTATAAATCAAGCACTGTCTGGGAGGCAACCCAGGAATTTTTATATTTATATGTTTTATTAGTTTATTTAGTAGATAGGAATTAAGTTGCTTATTAAGTTCTCTTATAATCTAATCCATGTTGTCTCTCTTCATTGCAGGTATTGGAGGTCCAATGGATAGGAAAATGATCGTCGCCGCCATCGCCACCATCAACTCACGCTTAACTAATTACAGGGAAGTTCTCTTCTACTTACCGCTATATTCTTAAAATGAGGACATTGTAATTGCTAAGTTTGGGGGAGTTTAGTTTAGTTATTTATTGCATATTTATGTTATTTTATTTTGCATACCTTGTTAATTTAGTTTAGGTTCATGTTGTTTGCATTCATGTAGTACAATTACATAAGTAGTTGCATAATAGTATAGTTTGAATAACATTATATTCAATTTATTTTTTTTTTTGTTAAAAAAAAATCAAAAAAAAATTCAAAAATAATAGTTAGTTATTATGTTCATCTTGCATGAGTCCAGCTATTTGATATTTACAGTTTATTTTGGCCAATGATGAGATTGGGATTGAGTAGGCAAGTATAGTACTGACTATTAGAGCTTTGATGTGATTTCTTGTTATGAATTGAATTTTTTTCTGTTTGAAACTGGTATAATAAGGATAACACAGTAAAAATAACTTGTTGATTGATTGAGTTTAACTTGATACGTAATGGGACTCTAAAGGATAATGCTAGTTTGAATGAAAGAATGAGAAGAATAAGTAGTGATGGCTAAAGTTCGATAAGAACCTAAGTTTGGGGGAAAAAATTGGGATATATAAGCTTCAAAAAAAAGGAAAAAAAAGAAAAAAAATATCGTGACTAGTTTTGTTTCGGGGCCTTTGTTACTTGAGTAAGTACGCCCGAAGGGGTATCTTAAAACCTAGCGCCCTAAGGTCTTATATGGTCTGGGAGTCGTTGGTCGAAAGCTCGTTAAGGGGTAGCACTGTTAGCCTAATTGAATGAGACATTGCACAGTCATGGTTAAAAAGTAAAAAAAAAGAAAAAAAATAATAAAACGGGAAAAGAGCAAAAAGCCCCCGTATATGAAAATAAAGCATAAGTATCCCATGTTAACCCTTGATATTGGTAATTGTTTGATTTTAGTTGTATCTAGCTTATTTTTGGATTTCTTAAGTTTACACTGTATGATGCCTTCGAAGAGACTTGTTATGTGTTAAATTTGATTTTATATCAGTTAACATTGTTGTGGAGCACACACGCACTATACCAGTGATAACAATTTAAGACTTGATGATTGACTAGGAAATTGTTGATTGGTTTTGATATGAAGTATTATCATGTTTGCTTGATTGCTCTAAGGCCGAGTGAATAGATTTGTGTTTATCAATACTGCTGGATTCGTAGGCATGTAGATTAGTTGCATTTCATTTCATTGCATTGCATTATATTGTGTTGCTTGGGGACAAGTAACGGTTTAAGTTTGGGGGTATTTGATAAGTAGGTTTTATACCTACTTATCTGGTATCTTTTACTTGAATTTGTTGCTTAAACTCATGTTTCTTAGTTACTTTTCATGCATTTCATGTTCATTTTGTAGGTTATACGTTTGGAAGCGGTGTGAGCGACTATTGGTAAGGACAAGCAAGGAAAATACAAAGAAAAACAATCCGGATATTGTTTGTGCTTTTATGTTCATTTCATGTTCTTGGCTTGGGGCTTGGAGCTTGGACTATATTGTAAAGCGTTTTCTTAGCTTTCCGGAACATCTTGAATCATTGAAATCGGAGTTCGGATGAAAGAGTTATGACATTTCTACCGACGGACGTTGAACTTCACCGTTTTGGGTGGTCATTTGCGTAGCAGTCACTTCCAGCCCAATTTTGACTATCTTGCGTTTGGTATTTCTCAAAGCTCAAAGAATAAAAGTTGTAGATCTCGTTGATAGCTTCGATTTGATAGGTCGCGGACCCCGTAACTCTTCTCGATTTAAAGGTTATGGCAATTTTAGCAGAGGAGGTTCCAGCAGAAAATTGAATTGGCAGATTGGTACCCAGCCGGGGCTGGACCTTTTTAGCCTTAGGATCCAGTTGGGGCTGGATGTCTGGGAGCATTAGCAGATTGCTATCCAGCGGGGCTGGATATTTTGAAGGCAAATACCCAGCCGGGGCTGGGTATGCACGAAAATGAGTAGTTTTTGTCTGAATTTGAGTCCGAAAAGGATTGTTTCGAGTTGTTTGATTCAAGGACTTTCAAGAGGACTTAAAGACATGTACAAAGACTTATAAAAGGAGGGGGATAACACAGATTAGGGGGGATTTTTATTGATAGATTAAGGAGTTTTTGGAAGAATTCTATTAGATTAGATTAGAGTAAATTAGATCAAAACACTAGTTTTTATGAGAATTGGAGATTGATGCAACTTGAAGACCATTGAAGATTCAAAGTAGGAGCAAGGAGGGAGTGTCAAATCTATAGACAATAGATTTTATCTTCTTTACTTCTTCTATTTTTGTCTTTTAATGATTATTCAATTATGGATTCTTAGTTTAAATTCAATAATCATGAACTAATTCTTTGTTTGAGATTACAATGGATCTTATTGTGTAGTTTATTTTAATATGTTTCGCTATCAATTATTATGTTCTATTGAGAGGATTGTCTATTGTGATTTGGACTTAATTGTTTAATGGACTGGCCATCAATTACCGTGATAATCTATATGAACTCGAGAGATGAAGTATAGATTTAGATCTAATCATGATAGCATGTGTTCAGGATTTTGTTAATAGCTTAAACTTGATGTGTGTTAAGGTAGAGATATGCTAGACATCGCATGTAATCGTATAGAGAACTTGTTCTTAAACTTTCTTCAATTTTAATTCACATCGAGATATAGTGGGTTAGTTGATTAAGGTGTTTAATGGATTTCTATCTTAATTGTGGATTGACGTTAATACGGTATTAGTGCATCGAGAGGTGGTTAATACTACTTTAGTGTTTTTGATTAACAATTCGGGATAGAGAATAATTGATAAGAAGTGTGTTAATTTAAATGAAGCAATAAGTGAAATTGTGATCTTAAATCTCCGTAGTCTTAATTTAATTAGTGGAATTTAATAGTAGTTTAATTTATTTAATTTGCATTTCATTTGTTTAAATAAGATTGAGTTGGTTACGGGTTAGTACTTGGTGATTTTTATTAACTAATTCTTTGTGGGAACGATACTCAACTTATCACTTTATTACTTGTTGACCACGTATACTTGCGTGTTGTGCGTATATAGATTTTACCCAACAGACTCCATTGAGTGTGGATATTGTCTAGATGATAATATTTGTATTAAAACTCACAACCTATGTTTTGTCGTATTTTAGACGACTGTTGTATAATTAATTTGTATTTGTATTCAGTACCTTGTATCTGGCGACCCAAGATGAGTGATGTATACCTGTTTTGGAGGCATCACATGTCCAGCCTAAATGGCAAGTAGTTTAGCGTCCTTACGTGAGGTGGGATGACAATATGAATGGATATAATTTTGAAGGAAGATTGTTGGGATCTGGTAGAATCCCCTTGATTCATTTTGATATTGTAGAATACCAGATGCCAGATAGGGTGATGAGACATTATGGGTTCTTACAAGGTATGCTATCTCTGGCAGAAAATCACAAAGAACTTAGAAAGGAAAAAGAACGTAGATTTGTCGTCGTTGATTACATGGCCTTGAGGCGAGTGTACATTGCACATTGGGAGGCTTACATGGAGCATTTGAAGGGACATCAGTATGAAATTTCCAACTACGTGAAAATTGATTCATACATGGCTTGGTATAGGAAAATTACACATAGGAAACTGCATCGCCCTCGACGGGAAGGGGACCCAGACCCTACATACGAGCCCCAGACTATTTACAGCCAGCATCATCATCTTATACAAATGTTACACTAACATTTGCATATTTTAATATAGTGTATTATATTTATACATACTATCTTGTTTATTAATAATACCAATATTGTTTGTATTATATTACATAACATGTTGAGAGTGCAAAGTCCTTACTTGATAAGTGCTTTACTTTTATTGAGATGCCAAAGGACCATGTAGTTGAGAAACAGGTATGAGACCATCTTTATGGCATATGCTATTATTGCGGCATAGAGAGGAGTACTACATGACGCATGGAATTAGAAGGTGGGCAAAATTTGGCTTCATGGAATCATTCTTTATGCATCTTGGCAAGAGCGTTGTGTCCCCAAGCCAAGTGAATAGGGCAAAGAGTTTTTGTCACCCCTATGTCCACCCAGATGTGGGCCCGACATTACATGAATGCACGTATATATGCATGCCAGTGTGTACTTGATAAGTGGATTTTATATCCACGAATCAATGTCCATTTTAAGCTTAATTGTTGTTACTTTTTTCATGCATTGTGCAACTGATTAGCATATTCTTGACTTCTTTATTGTTTGGGTGGGATGTCTATCTTGATTAAAAAATTTATTATTTACAACAAATAATTACGAGATTTTCTATTTTTTTATCAATTATATATTATTTTCACATTGTCAACTCATATTTTTCATTTAAATTCATCTTTAGGTATTAAATAATTACAAGAATATTCGTATTGCCGTGCCTCCGATTAACCCTAGTATATATATACTCCCTCATATTCAGATTAAATGACGTTTTAAGAAGTTTAATTTTATTCTATATAAGTGTCATTTTGGAATCTTTATGCAATATTGCACTATTTTTTTCCTAATGTGCCCCTCTATTTAATATGGTTAATAAATGCAATTGTGGAGAGAGAAATAATTAATTAGGTACAATTGTGGAGAATGAAAAGAGACAATTGTGGAGAGAAAAATAATTAATTAAAAATATAAAAGATATTTTATGTTATTTCATAATTAATGTGCTTAACTCTAAAATAATATTTAATCTGAATAGGTGGGAGTCTGACACTACTATTTAAGTTGAAAAGGTGGTAGGTGGGAGCTACTACTACTACTTCTAAAACAAGGCGGTGGTGAGACTGGTACCACGTGCAGGCTGGTGTCTCATTAAAAACAAGAGGGCCGTAAATATTTAAGACACCCCCAAACCAACTAAAACCAAACCTCAGTCCACTCTTTTAACATCATAATAATTATATTAATACTGATAACATCATCTTAGATTTACAAATCCTCTTTGATTTTGCCTCCACTTCTTTTTGATTCCATATGCTCATTCACATTCCCCAATCAGATTGAGTAAAAATTCCCATTTCCCTGTCAAAATTTCTGGAACTTCATTCCTCTTGTTCAAGGTCAGTCACCGAATTCTGTCCCTCTTATTTTCAACTCACTTTCAACTGCTAATTGTCCTGTTTTTGATTTTTGGGGTGAATTTTATGCTTAGAATTTTGTTTCTTGATTTGGGTATCTCAGTTTTGTGGATAATTTGGTTGTTTGTAGCTTGAATGGGCTTCCATGGCTCCATGGTTTGTGTGTTTCTTAGGTGGGTGGGTTGCATTTATTATTTGTTCTTGTTGATTTGAGTAACAGGTATTATACTGTTTAGTTACCCAATTAACTATAAGTCTGTAATCATTAACAAATTACTGTGTCCAGTATGCATTTGATTAGTTATTACTGCATCTGGTTGACCTGTAATAGTTTAATTTAATGTATCTCAAATGCAAATTGAACTTGCTCTTTGAGTGTTTGGGTAATGTTTTCGTGATCAATTTGATTTGACAGTTTTTTTTTCTCGCTTAAGTCATTGAAGATACTCAATTTCATACTTGCCTCACATTTTAGGCTCAAACACTTGAATAATAAATTCGGGTTTTTCTTTAGAAGATACCAACTGTTAATAGAAAGCTCAAATCAGGAATAAGGCTACGCTTATATATATATATATATACATACACACACAATTTAATGTTTGATAAGATTACCGGAACGCAATCCCTTCATAAGCAATATTCAATCTTTGGTACCATCTTAGTTTAGAAAATCGGCTTATTTTAGTAGGTTTTTTGGATTTTCATCCTTATATTTCTGGAGTATTCCCTTGTAAAGGTGTATTTTTTTTAATTTAATTTTTTTGTTATTTGGTGAAATGAAATCAATAGCAATTAGCAGGAAAATCAATGTAAGGTTTTCTGATAATTTGTTTCAGGTTGTGAAAATATGTCTGAAGCCCAAAGGAGGCCACTAGTGGCTGGTGTTGGGCGCAGTAATAGTAACATAAACAGTGTAATTCCATTGAGGTCTGCTGCTACAGTATCTGAAATTGATGAATTTTGTTGTGCCCTTGGAGGGAAGAATCCAATCCACAGTATTTTAATTGCGAACAATGGAATGGCAGCTGTCAAGTTCATACGTAGTGTTAGGACATGGGCTTATGAAACATTTGGTACAGAGAAGGCCATCTTGATGGTGGCCATGGCTACTCCTGAGGACATGAGAATAAATGCGGAGCATATTCGAATAGCTGATCAGTTTGTAGAAGTTCCTGGTGGAACTAACAATAATAACTATGCTAATGTGCAGCTCATTCTAGAGGTGTGTATGTATGTTTACATTGTTTCTATATATTTTAGGTAATTTTTGCCAACAGTTACCTTTAAATCATATGAAAAGCATAGCAGGAAAGCAATTAGAGGTGCCACATAAATAATAGATCTGAGTTGGGTTTATCTATTATCACTTGATATTAATGTACTTAATTAAGAAGGATTAAGAAAAGTGTAAATGAAAAGGTTTGTCTAGGAATGCTGAAGGTTCTTAAGAGCAGATAAGAAAAAAAGGGAGAAAAGGAAAATGATTTCTTTCCTTGGGGGCTCGGACATGGGTTGCTCAGAAAAAAAGTGTAGGTGTAGTGAAAGTTATTCGTTCTTAAATCTTTGAATATGTAAAATACAATTCAATGTATCTATATAATATTTTTGGAATTGTATTTTATTTTTTCGAAGTGAGGACTCACCTTGTATATTGTAAAACACTGATATTTTTTTTTTATTCCAGATGGCGGAGATAACACATGTGGATGCAGTTTGGCCTGGTTGGGGTCATGCATCTGAAAACCCTGAACTCCCAGATGCTTTAAATGCAAAGGGAATCATATTTCTCGGGCCACCATCTTCATCCATGGCAGCACTGGGGGATAAAATTGGTTCTTCATTGATTGCTCAAGCAGCAGAAGTACCCACCCTTCAATGGAGTGGCTCTCATGTAAATTTATTTCACTCTTAAACGTGTCTTTCGATTTTTGCTGTGATCTCCATGCATATGACTAGTTTAACATGCATTGTTAGGTGAAAATTCCTCCAGAATGCTGTTTAGGTACTATCCCAGATGATATATATCGTGAGGCATGTGTTTATACAACAAAAGAAGCAATTTTGAGTTGTCAAGTCGTGGGTTACCCTGCAATGATCAAGGCATCTTGGGGTGGTGGGGGTAAAGGCATAAGAAAGGTTTGCATCCCATATTACAGTAACAGAATGATAGCTCTCTCTCCCCCCTCCTCTTTTTTGTCTATTTTGTATAGCAATTGAGATAAAAAGAATTTCCTCTTCAGTTGCTGGGCTTATGTTAAATGTTGGGGTGTTGTAAACTGATAATTGACCTTGTCTAAGGTATAAGCTCTCCTCGTCATATTTTCTTTCTGAATTCAACTAGACCAAACTGGAATAAATTTTCCAGGTTCATAATGACGATGAAGTCAAGGCATTGTTCAAGCAAGTCCAGGGTGAAGTACCTGGGTCCCCTATATTTATAATGAAGGTTGCTTCCCAGGTTAGAGCATCTGTTTCTTTGTGACCCAAATAGCTGATTATGGATAACGAATTTACAGTTTAGACTTTTTTCTAACATTACACTTTGTTCTTGAATGTAGAGTCGGCATCTAGAAGTTCAATTGATCTGTGATCAGTATGGCAATGTTGCAGCTTTGCATAGCCGTGATTGCAGTGTTCAAAGGCGACACCAAAAGGCAGGCTCATACTTATGCTATTAATTATAATCTTTATTTCCTTATTTTAACCAAAATTCTTCCTTATCTACCTAGTAGTTATAATCTGGATTTACTTTACAAATCATGACAGTATGGTTTCCATGTCTACATTTTCCAATTATTGTATGCGAAGAAATTGAAATTCCTTATCCATTTTCTGTTGCAAAGTTTAAAATAATATTTTGATTTCCCCTCTTTATTGAAAGATTTAGTACTTGGAAAAACTTTGGGTAGTATTATCAGCACAAAAAATTACCTTGTTTTCATGTTATATAGATTATTGAGGAGGGCCCGATAACAGTCGCTCCACGAGAGACGGTGAAAAAGCTGGAGCAGGCAGCTAGAAGATTAGCTAAATGCGTAAATTATGTTGGAGCTGCAACTGTTGAGTATCTGTACAGTATGGACACTGGGGAGTACTATTTCTTAGAGCTCAACCCTCGGTTACAGGTTCGTCTTGCTTGGTTCAACACAGGTGCTTGTTCATTTTGTACTAGGTTGTTTTTGCGTTACCATCTATTTTCAGATTATTGCATATTAGTGATGTTGCAGCTGAAGAGAGTCACCAACTAGTGACTAGTATATCCTCTTTAACTGCATACAATTTGAGCACCTTAATCGTAATTAGTGATTACGGTTCTGTATATTATGTGCTGCAGTTTGTTCCTCTGAATACACAAACACACACGTGTGGATATATATGTACGTACAATTGAACAAGTGATGGAAACTTATCTGTGCCATACATGGTGCACCTGTTTTGCAATTATCTGGGGCATATGGATGGAGTACTTGCTGTATTATTATCAGTTATTCATTGTTATTTCACTCGTTTTGAAATAGGATTACTGTTCTAGTACCTTTTTGGTCTTTAGTGATGGGTGTTTTCTTTTTTTGGGGTGTTTTTTTTTGGGGGGGGGGGGGGGTGGAGGTCTCCATATCTGGGCTTCTTATGGATTTGAGGGCAGTCCTGTATTGGACTTCACATTTTCTTTTGCTATATGCTGTGTTTTTGAGGACTTTTCACCCTCCTCGTCTTTTGTACTTATCTTTCCTACTAATAAAATTTTCTGTTTCTTAAAAATATAGTTATACCAACCATATAGATCTGATTATATAGTAAATTTAATAGATCATATATTAGGTTTTGTCTGATAAACTGCAATAACTTATCAAATGAAGCCTAACTTCTAGTTCTCTCACTCTTCACCCTCGGAAGCAAAGCCGCTGGTTTTTTCTCCCTTTTACCTTTACCATTGAAAGGAAAGCTGCAATTTATGTTATTCCTGAGCTGGAACTTGATCATTAGATTTCTCTTTCCAAGTATTGTTAGATTTTTACTGAGTTGACTTGGCAAGATGATTTAGCAGATTTTGGGAAAACTGTATATCCATGTTATCAAATTAACAGAAAAATGGTTCCCCTCATGTTTCAATCTTTATTAGAATCTATTACTTCTATTACTTATTATAATAACACAAACAATGATTACTTGTATATTTGTACGAGTTAACTGGGTAAATTTTGGTTATTCGTTTAAAGTAAACTCTAAAAATATTATCCAAATAATTAAGTATTTCCCAACTAAATAACGTACATAAATCTAATTATTATTATTTTAAGAACCTGAACAATTAACATGCGCGCGTGCACACACACACACACATATATGTATATATATATATATTTATACACACACTTAAGTATCTTTTCCACTGAATATCTATCTGTATTCACGTGTTACTCTTGCATGTTTGCATTTTTATTTGTACATACTCATTTGCAATTCAAACTCTTTATCATTATTTCCAAGATTAAATCAGATTGTACATATGCATATCACCACATACATTATTTCTTCCATCTTGTACTTCTAATAAACTGTACAATGTACGCCAAAACTAGTTGCAGAATCTTGTATCTTTGCTGGTGGTTAAGAATGGTCAAATACCTTTTCAGTTGTATACTGTCATTCAAGATTAAGACAACCTCTTGCTTCAAGATTCTTCTTCTCGTGAAGAATGATCAATTAAATGTGTGTGTCGTGAATATACTGAAGTTTATCCAGCGATCATAATTATTTTTACAGGATATAAAAACCCTTGCATGGCTAGTGTGATTTATACTCTTTTTTCCCATGATTGTTAGAATGAGTCATTGAGTGCATTGGTGTCCCATGAATTTTGTATTCATCTTATATAGTTCTAATTTAGGTGGAGCACCCTGTCACTGAGTGGATAGCTGAAATAAATCTGCCAGCGGCCCAAGTTGCAGTTGGGATGGGTATTCCTCTCTGGCAAATTCCAGGTATCCAGTATTCTACAAATCAACCCCCCCTTCTTTATTTGTATTCACCTTGTGTTAAATGCCATGATTATGTGACTTTTGATTAGAAATAAGGCGGCTTTATGGGATGGAACATGGTGGAGGGTATGATACTTGGAGGAGAACATCACCTGTTGCTACCTCGTTTGATTTTGACAAAGCAGAGTCTACAAGGCCAAGAGGTCACTGCGTAGCTGTGCGAGTAACAAGTGAAGATCCTGATGATGGTTTTAAGCCTACTAGTGGGAAAGTACAGGTTAGATTACTATGTAGAGGGGAAATTTTGTTGTTAGCTTATCGTATTTGCTTGTGGACATCTACCAAGTTATATGGTTATGTACAGGAGTTGAGCTTTAAAAGCAAGCCAAATGTGTGGGCCTATTTTTCTGTTAAGGTATATTTTGTACAGTTAATTTATGTTCTGCCCGAATTTCTAGATGCGTTACTGATACCAATTGAACTCCCTTGTATTGCAGTCTGGAGGAGGCATTCATGAATTCTCAGATTCACAATTTGGTAGGTACTATCTTAATGTTCCAGTTAACTCAAGAATGTGGATGCAGCTAATTAGAAAGTCAAAAATCATTTGCTTTATTGAGTTGTTTTAAAAGAAAATAGCTAAAAAGATCATAGTGTAAATTGGCTTCTAGAAGGGTGCTTCTTAGTCAAACTCTGCTGATGTAGTCATCAGTTTTGGTAGTGTTTATTCAAGGGGAGAGGGTGTGGTTTTTTTCCGTGTTTTTTTTTGTTTTGTTGGGGGGTGGGGAGAATATCAAACAAATATATATATATATATATATATATATATATATATATATTTGTGTTTTGAACTTTTTTGTCCCATTGAAGAACTTTGAGATATTTTTGCTTCACCAAGTTTCTTTGGTAATTTGTGCTTTTCATTTTGGTTCACTTTTATTTGGTGGACTTATTTACACTCGTAGGTCTCATGTTATACTAATCAAATTTTCTGTTTAAAAGAACGATATGTTCTTGATAGCTCCCTTGACTTATCTCAGGACATGTGTTCGCATTTGGAGAGTCTAGAGCGTTGGCTATTGCAAACATGGTTCTAGGGCTGAAGGAAATTCAAATTCGAGGAGAAATTCGTACAAATGTTGATTACACGATTGATCTATTACATGTAAGCTTCTTAGATTTGTTGAAAATTTGTTTCTCCTAACTGAACTTGACGAATGTGAAAAATTACTGTAGGCTTCAGATTACAGGGAAAATAAAATACATACAGGCTGGTTGGACAGTAGAATTGCAATGCGGGTTAGAGCAGAAAGGCCTCCTTGGTATCTTTCTGTAGTTGGAGGAGCTCTTTATGTATGAAATCTATCTCAGAAAACTTTGTGTTTGAAAATTTCTTTAAATAGTACATATATTCACCTGCATCACCTAATGGCTAATACCAGTTCCTTACCTTTTCTCTCAATTTGCCAACTTCAGAAAGCTTCTGCTAGCAGTGCAGCCATGGTTTCAGAATATGTTGGTTATCTCGAGAAGGGGCAAATCCCCCCTAAGGTACCTGTGCAATAGACTTCGTGTGTATGACCTGAATTTATTTTTTTTGTCTAATGTTATATTTGCCTATTAACTATTGCTTTCCTACTGCAGCATATATCATTGGTCAACTCTCAAGTTTCATTAAATATAGAAGGAAGCAAATACACAGTAAGTAATGACATAATAAACTCTTAATTTCAGGGTACTAATAAGATATTTCCAGAAAATAATTGTGAAATACTAGTCACCATTTTTAGGTACCCTATGGTTTAATGATTTTTGTTTATGGGGTTGGTTGTTAATTAGATTGATATGGTAAGGGGAGGACCAGGAAGCTATAAGTTGAGGATGAACGAGTCTGAGATTGAAACAGAGATACATACTTTACGAGATGGGGGTTTATTGATGCAGGCAAGTAATTTGATTTGGAAAAAAATTATTTATGCATCTCTCTGTTATTACTTTAATGAACTTTGTATTTAGTTGTCTTTTGATGGTTTATAGGTTATGGCATATACTGCTTATGACCAGTATATTGGTTATATTTTTACTTAATATTATTATCATAAGCCCATAACAGAAATGTGATTGGTCATGTCCTGTCACAGTTGGATGGAAACAGTCATGTAATATATGCTGAGGAAGAAGCAGCTGGGACTCGCCTTCTCATTGATGGAAGGACTTGCTTACTTCAGGTTCCCCCAGTTATTTTCTTTTATAACGATTATTTTCACTCATGTTGGTTGAAATTAGTTACTTATTTTTGTTGTATCCAGAATGACCATGATCCATCTAAGTTGGTGGCAGAGACACCATGCAAGCTACTGAGGTATTTAGTCCTGGATGGTAGTCATGTTGATGCTGACACGCCATATGCAGAAGTTGAAGTTATGAAGATGTGTATGCCACTTCTTTCGCCTGCTTCTGGAATTATCCAGTTTAATCTATCTGAAGGTCAAGCAATGCAGGTAATATTGTCTTCAGAGGAAGTTTTACTATCCTGCCCTTGGTAGCAAGAATGAACCCAATTTTTTTGTAGGCTGGGGAGCTTATAGCAAAGCTTGATCTGGATGATCCTTCAGCTGTAAGAAAAGCGGAACCTTTTCTTGGGAGCTTCCCAGTTTTGGGGCCTCCAACTGCAATCTCAGGAAAAGTGCATCAGAGGTGTGCCGCAAGTTTGAATGCATCTCAGATGATTCTAGCAGGATACGAGCATAATATTGATGAAGTAAGTATTTACTTGCCTCTTAAAGACCTCAGAAATACTTTTGATCGGTATTGCAAATCAACAAACTCACCACTAACCAGTTCATTTAGCCAGTTAAAATAAGATTACCATGTTTGATGACACAAGATGGAATCAAATTCATCTTATTCTCTTCAGATATTTTATTTTTCCAAAATTATTTGTTTCAAAAAATTTTCTCTTTTCACAAGTGGAATGTTTTCAAATACTTTGTCAGGTAGTTCAAAACTTGCTCAGTTGTTTAGACAATCCTGAGCTTCCTTTGCTTCAATGGCAAGAGTGCTTTTCTGTTTTTGCAACTCGACTTCCTAAAGACCTCAGATATGAGGTAAATGCTTAGATTAATGATTTTATTTCTTGTTTTAAAATAGTGGATTTGTAATGACAATCTTACATTTTCTGACTTATTATACTTTTCCAGTTGGAAGTAAAATATAAGGAGTATGGACGAATCTCTTCCTTGCAAAATGTTGACTTCCCTGCCAAAATCCTGCGGGGTGTTCTTGAGGTTGGTTTATGGTCTCTATTCCATTTTTTTCTTGAACTTTTGTTTGAGTAGTAACTAAATGTGATGGTACCTCTTTTGCATCAGGCCCACCTAAGCTCCTGCTCCAGTAAAGATAAAGGAGCCCAAGAAAGGCTTATTGAGCCTTTGTTAAGTCTTGTTAAGTCTTATGAGGGTGGCAGAGAGAGTCATGCCCGTGTCATTGTTCAGGCTCTCTTTGAAGAGTATTTATCTGTTGAAGAATTATTTAGTGATAATATCCAGGTGAGTGTACCTTCATAAAATTATATATATTTAATGTCAGTTGCGTTGATGTTTCCTGGTTATCTGCAAAGTTTCCATGTAAAAACTCCTGTCTTCAGTTAAATCATGTGGTCGAAATTATACAAGAGGTTCGTCTTTCCATTTAAACTTCATGTTACTTCTACCATTCACATAATCCTTAAATATGATTTTCTTTTTCTTTTGTGGAGTAGCCATATGTTGATTTCCAAACAAGGTTTTGGGCTCGAGGAATATAGTAAAGTTTGATGTTTCATGTAATAAAAACTGTTCCAATGTTTTGTTACTATAAGCTTTGTTTAAACTTAGTTCATTTTAATTTTCTGAAATCCATGGCTTTGATAAAATGGTAGGTAACCAAGTTCAGATGTTGTTCTCTTTGCAACTCCTGGATTTTTTTCTTCTAATTTCAGTCGTCTTTCTCTTCAGGCTGATGTGATTGAACGTCTTCGACTTCAATATAAGAAAGATCTCTTGAAGGTTATGGACATCGTGCTTTCTCATCAAGTATGTCTAAAATTTTAAATTTGTAACATGCTTAGCTAGCTTGTTCTTTTTTTGGGTTTTGTTATTTAGGTGGAAATAATTTTTTCTACTATTTATGTTCCTTGGTTTTACAGGGTGTTAAAAGTAAAAATAAGCTGATACTGTGGCTCATGGAACAACTGGTGTACCCTAATCCTGCTGCATACAGGGATAAATTAATTCGATTTTCAGCACTTAATCATACAAATTATTCTCAGGTTCGCAGTTCCACTGATTTACTTTACCCAGCATAAATGTATCGTGAGAAACAGTGTCATAGGGTTGGATTACTTTGATATCTTTGTCCCCCCCCCCCTCTGGCCCACTCTTTCCTCAAGGTTAATTTGTTAATATTCTCCTTGCTACATCTTGTGATTAATTTAGGTTTTCTATAAGTGTTGTTTAAGCAAATTTGCAAAATCCCAACTTATTTTTGCAGCTAACGTTAAAAGCAAGTCAACTGCTAGAACAAACCAAATTAAGCGAACTCCGCTCTAGCATTGCCAGAAGTCTTTCTGAATTAGAGATGTTCACTGAAGAAGGTGAAAGTATGGATACTCCTAAAAGGAAAAGTGCCATTAATGAACGAATGGAGGATCTTGTGAGCGCTCCATTAGCAGTTGAAGATGCCCTTGTAGGTCATTTTGATCATAGTGATCATACGCTTCAGCGGAGGGTTGTGGAAACTTACGTTCGTAGACTGTATCAGGTAATGATGTTTGAAAACCTATAGTTGTCTGTTTCTATCAACTTTGGATGACCTTTATCTAACTTTGGTATTTGTCATCAGCCGTACCTAGTAAAGGGAAGCGTCAGGATGCAGTGGCACAGATCTGGTCTTATTGCTTCATGGGAATTTGTGGAAGACCATATAGAAAGAAATAATGTGTCGGATTATCATCTGACTGAGAAGCCAATGGTTCAGAAACACAGTGAGAAGAAGTGGGGTGCCATGGTGGTTATAAAATCTCTTCAATTTTTGACAACAGTCCTTGAAGCTGCATTGAAAGAAATTTCTCCAGACTTACATGAGAATATTCCAAATGGATCTATTCAGCCAGCTAGCCATGGAAATATGATGCATATTGCACTGGCAGGCATCAACAATCAAATGAGTTTACTTCAAGACAGGTACCCAACATGTCATAGATTTTCCACCTGCAAACTTCAACTCTAATAAGAGTGTGTGCGCACAAGATATATATTCTTCCTCGATAGAAGTATCTATTGAATAATGATTCAATTAAGTCCCCATGAGTAGGGGATTGACTTGGCTTATGTTCATCAATTGATTAAATTAGTCCCAACATCTTGGCAAAGTGATCTTTTCCAGTCTCATTGCGCCTCACTTGTAAATGGTGCTAACATTTATGTTTTTCAAGTTTGGGAAACATAGCACCAAGACTGTAAACTCATCATATACAGAAGCATGTTGTTAAGTTTGGACAACAAGTTGAGCTAATGAACCTTAGTGTTGTAATATGCTAACTTCACTCACATGTCCGCAAAAGAATTTATAATCATTTGCCAGCTGAATATCAACTTGTTATTTCTATTTAGTACTTTCCTATGTCAATTTGCAGTGGTGATGAGGATCAGGCTCAAGAGCGAATCAACAAGTTGGCCAAAATTCTTAGAGAGAAAGAAGTAAGCCACAAACTCAGAAATAAAGGTGTTGGAGTAATCAGCTGTATAATACAGAGAGATGAAGGGCGGGGCCCTATGAGGCACTCCTTCTATTGGTCAGCAAAGAAGCTGTATTATGAGGAGGAGCCTCTGTTGCGTCATCTGGAGCCTCCACTATCAATATATCTTGAATTGGTTAGTGATATATAACTTTTAACTTGGTATTCTTTGCTTTTAAAACGAAAGAACAAAGGAAAAAAATTTCAGTATGCACCTTTAGCTGATAAGGTCCACAAACTTGATTTAATACAGGACAAACTCAAAGGTTATGATAATGTAAAGTACACTCCATCTCGGGACCGTCAGTGGCACCTGTACACTGTTGTAGACAAGGCACTGCCAATTCAAAGGATGTTTCTCAGAACACTTATAAGGCAGTCTACAACAAATGACGGTTTCACAGTGTATCAAGGTCTGGACACAGGAACAACACAATCCCTGTGGGCGTTGTCTTTCACTTCAAGGAGCATATTGAGGTCGTTAATGACGGCAATGGAAGAGTTGGAACTTCATGTTCATAATGCCACTGTCAAATCTGACCATGCTCATATGTACCTCTACATTTTACGGGAGCAACAAATAGATGATTTTGTGCCGTACCCCCAGTATGCATGTCACATCTTGTGTCATTATAAGCTTGGTGAATCAATATATGAAAAATCTTACTAGTATGATATCATTGGCAGGAGAGTTGACATAGATCTTGGGCAAGAGGAAGCTGCAGTTGAGAAAATCTTGGAAGAACTGGCACGTGAAATTCACACATCAGTTGGAGTAAAGATGCATCGCTTAGGTGTTTGTGAGTGGGAAGTGAAGCTTTGTATAACATCTGCTGGAGAAGCAAATGGTGCTTGGAGGGTCGTCGTCACAAATGCAACTGGTCACACCTGTGTCGTGCATGTGAGTTAGTTCTTGGTTTATTTGGTTGTTAAAGGATGGTATTCCATTAGTGTGACTAAACCTATGGTATTCTGCAATGGAACCATAAAGGCTGTCTTTATCTTTGACTCCAAAAATTCAAAGTTCCTTACAATTGTAGACTATAGACAAGGGATCAACCAGTAGATTTTATTCTAAAAATACACCATAAGTTAGAATTATCATTTTCTTGGTATAGAGCTACATCTTAAGCGAATTAAAAACAACCCTCTGATGATAATAGTGAATAACTCCATAATAAACTATCGTAGATCATATCCTCCAATGATACTTTTGGTGGCCAAGCTGTTACAATTAGATATACAGTTAAAGCTAATACAATTCGAAATTCTTCTATGATCTATCCAATATTGGAGTACATTACTTGCATTCTTAATAATGTAGTACTTCCTAGGTTCAAAAATGAGAGTCAAATTATATATATTTCAAAAAAAAAAATCATTTTAAGAAAGTTGTCAATATCCAATTTACAACTCCCAACTCAATTTGAATTATACTTCTGATATTTAATCAAAGGTAGGTTTAATTAGTTTTATTAAACCTAACATATAACTTATTCAGTAATTTGGACGCCAAAAATTTACAAATAAGGTTCTACCTTATGATATTTGCCATCGTAACATTACAGATATACCGAGAACTGGAGGATACCAGCACACATAGAGTGGTGTACCACTCATCCTCTGTACCGGGCCCTTTGCATGGCATACCTGTAAATGCACAGTATCAACCTTTGGGAGTTCTTGATCGGAGACGTCTTTTGGCCAGGAAAAGTAACACCACTTACTGCTATGATTTTCCACTGGTGAGCGCCAGTAAACCTAAATTTTGTGGAACTGCAGCTATTTTTCCTGATATAGGTTTCTTATAAAAGTAATTTTGTTTGCAGGCATTTGAAGCAGCACTGGAAAAGTCTTGGGCTTCCCAGTTCCTGGATAATAGCAAACTCAAGAATAAAGTTCTCAAAGTCACGGAGTTTACATTCGCTAATCAGAATGGTACCTGTGGAAACCCACTTGTAACTGTGGATCGCCAACCAGGGCTCAATGATGTTGGCATGGTAGCCTGGTGTATGGAGATGTGTACTCCAGAATTCCCATCCGGAAGGACAATTTTAATTGTTGCAAACGATGTGACCTTTAAAAATGGATCTTTTGGCCCCAAAGAAGATACATTTTTCCAAGCAGTGACCGATCTCGCTTGCAGTAAGAAAGTGCCCCTCATATATTTGGCAGCAAACTCGGGGGCCCGTATTGGGGTAGCTGAGGAAGTGAAATCCTGCTTTAAAGTAGGTTGGTCTGATGAATCGAGCCCTGAGCGTGGTTTTCAGTATGTATATTTAACTCCCGAGGATTATGCTCATATTGGATCGTCCGTGATAGCACATGAGTTGCAGCTGCCAAGTGGAGAAACCCGGTGGGTAATTGATACCATTGTAGGAAAGGAAGATGGTTTGGGGGTCGAGAACTTAACCGGTAGTGGAGCAATTGCGGGTGCATATTCAAGGGCATACAAGGAAACCTTTACCTTAACATATGTGACAGGCAGAACTGTTGGAATAGGTGCTTATCTATCCCGTCTTGGGATGCGGTGTATACAAAGGCTTGACCAGCCTATTATTTTGACTGGTTTCTCTGCACTAAACAAACTTCTGGGCCGGGAGGTGTACAGCTCCCACATGCAACTTGGAGGACCTAAAATTATGGCAACCAATGGAGTCGTTCATCTGACGGTTTCTGATGATCTTGAAGGAGTATCAGCTATTTTGAAATGGTTAAGTTTTGTTCCAGCCTATTCAGGTGGTCCACTTCCCATTTTGACTCCCTTGGATTCTCCAGAGAGGCCTGTTGCATACCTCCCTGAGAACACCTGTGATCCCCGGGCAGCTATCTGTGGTTGTTTGGATGGCAACGGGAAGTGGCTGGGGGGTGTGTTTGACAGGGATAGCTTTGTTGAGACTCTGGAAGGCTGGGCAAGGACCGTTGTGAGTGGACGGGCAAAGCTGGGAGGAATACCTGTAGGAATCATTGCTACCGAGACTCAAACAATGATGCAAGTTATTCCTGCAGATCCAGGGCAGCTTGATTCCCACGAAAGGGTTGTTCCTCAAGCTGGGCAAGTTTGGTTTCCAGATTCTGCAACTAAGACGGCTCAAGCATTGATGGATTTCAACAGGGAAGAGCTCCCACTTTTCATTCTTGCTAACTGGCGAGGCTTCTCGGGTGGACAGAGGGATCTTTTTGAAGGGATCCTTCAAGCTGGATCAACCATTGTTGAGAATCTTAGAACATACAAACAACCTGTTTTTGTATACATCCCTATGGCTGGTGAACTCCGCGGGGGAGCATGGGTTGTTGTGGACAGTAGAATTAATTCAGACCATATCGAAATGTACGCAGAACGGACAGCTAAGGGAAATGTCCTTGAGCCTGAGGGTTTGATAGAGATCAAGTTTAGAACAAAAGAGCTGCTAGAGTGCATGGGGAGGCTTGATAAACAGCTGATAGATCTGAAGGCAAAACTTCAGGAAGCCAGGAGCACCAGGGCCAGTGCAACTGTTGAAACATTGCAGCAGCAGATTAAAGCTCGGGAAAAGCAGATTTTGCCAATTTACACTCAGATAGCCACAAAATTTGCAGAATTACACGATACATCATCTAGAATGGCTGCAAAAGGAGTAATAAGAGAAGTTGTGGACTGGGGTAACTCTCGGTCTTTCTTCTACAAAAGATTGTATCGGAGAGTTGCCGAGGAGTCATTGATCAAGACCGTGAGAGATACTTCCGGTGACCAGCTAACCCACAAATCAGCAATGGACATGATAAAAAAGTGGTTTATCGGAGGTGGCAGCCATGATGCTTGGCTGGATGATGAATCTTTCTTTACATGGAAAAATAATCCGGGAAATTATCATGACAAGCTACAGGAGTTGCGTATGCAGAAAGTAACATCTCAACTATTGCAAATCAGTGATTCGGCGTTAGATCTTCAAGCTCTACCTCAAGGTCTTGCTTCCCTTTTACGCAAGGTAAATTGTCATTTTTCTTAATTTTTTCTGGGCCTTTTTCTTCTTTTAAACCCTTCCAAAAGGTTTAATATTCGGGTACAATGCAGATGGAACCATCAACTAAGAAGCTATTGATCGACGAACTTCAAAAGGTGATCAATTCATAAGGTAGCTTGTCATTAACCGCCAACAGGCAAGAACAGTCCTGCAATCATCTCCTTCTGTTTTTGGTATTCCAAAACTTGGAATCCTATGCGTACACAGCCTATATAATAGTGTATGATCATCTTAGCAAAGTACTATTTCATTAATAGTATGAAGGAATAGGAGTAAGTCACTTAATCAATTTTACTGTGTTGTGTTGGGTAGTGTAAATAGTTTAGTTCTGAGAGTGATATAGGAAAATAGTAGTCTGCATTTGTTAGACCAGAAATATATACCGGCATTAGCAGGCTGTTGTGATTATTCCTGCAAGCCTGATAGTCTTTTAGTTATGTCATTCATCCTGTCATAATCTGTAAGAAATAATTCTTCTATTCATGAATTTTATTGGAAATTACTCTCTTTAGTCGCATAAATGAAATGCTTGGATGGCTTAACTAGATTCTCATGTTAAATTTAATTTACTATGGCTAGAAAACAAATATTTGTAGTTATACGGGCGAAGTGGAACTTTTATTCATGTAATTTCAGTTGTAAAAAACTTTTCCAGTAGGAATGGACATTATTTGCATAGTAAAGAAAAAGAAATTGCGATTCATTTATGTGATCATCTACTATTGAGTAGAGCTAGGTAACTAGGCAAAGTTTTAGTTAGTTGTACCGTACACCCCTAAATACTAATCATCTATTAATGGGTTGTACGGTACAATTAACTAAAGCTTTATCTAGATATATAGACAATAGTTGTCTGCCTATCATTTTCCTCTTGATCCTCTGCTTCTCTTTTTTCCTTTACTTCTGTTCTTTGCATTTGTTCTCTTCTTTCTCTTCTTTCCTTTTCATCTCCTCTTGAACTTGTTTCTTTGGCTCCCTTTCATCTTCTTTCCTTTTCTTTTCTTTTCTTTCCTTTCCTTTCATCTCCTTCCCTTTTCTTTTTCTCCCTTTCAAATTCTTCCCTTATCTTCATCTCACTGTCTTTAGCCTTTCCCTCCTCTCCTTTGCTCTTTCTTTCTTTTTCCTTCTCGTTATTTCATTCTTCAGTTCTTCTTTCCAGGGGCGGATTCAGCCCGAAAGTTCAGTGGGATCAAATTAAGATTTTTTTTAAGAATAAAAATTTAATAAAATAAATCACAAAATTGAATAATTCTCAAATATTGTTTACAATAACATTTTTCGAAGTTTCGTTGCTTGAAATTGTTGCATGATAGTCTTATTTTTTAATAGTTACAAAAATATAACGATCAAAAATATCACATTTTTTAGTAACTATAACTCTATTTTTTACCTTCTTAGTATTTAGGAGAAGTAAATTGATCAAGACAATAAAATACTCAAGTTCTTATAGTAGTATTTTATTTTAATAAGATAGTAGCATATACTTTTTTCTAGTAATATAATATTAGTGTACTAATATAACTGTAGTACTTTACTTATTTTGTTCCACTAAACTTTAAAATTTGTGAATTTATTAATATATATATATATATATATATATATATATATATATATATATATATATATATATATATACAGAAAGGATCAAAAGTAGAATTCTTAAATAGCAGAATGCCTTAAATAATAGAATTTTATTAAAACGACGTAGTTTTGATAAGACGCGGTGACATTTTTGTAAATACACGGTGACATGGTATTTACAAAAATGCCACCACGTCTTATCAAAACTACGTCGTTTTGATAAAGTTCTATTATTTAAGAGAGTTCTACTACTTAAGAGATCTGTATTACACAGTAGACCTATGGCGACAGATTTTTTGGGCTATAACGACGGTAAACTGTCGCCATAGCCCAAAAAACCGTCGTCATAGCCTACTGTGTAATACACAGCTGTGTATATACATTTTTCCCATATGAAGAGGCTTTTTGAAAATTCAGTGGGGCATGTGCCCCTGCCCTGGCTTTGGGTCCGCCCCGGCTTCTTTCGGCTTGTTTTTGATGTTGAAACACATTTTTTGTTTTTTAAAACTAGCAGATTTTATTTTAAAGGTGGTGAAATGACGTAAAGTTTTGATTTATACCATTTGTGGGTTGGTTTAGGGTGGCAGAACCATTTTCAACATCCAATGCCTTGTCATTTTGTTACTGTCCAAGTCTAATGCCGGCATTTTTACAAATAGTAATTGCTCCTATTGAAAATGTCATTAATTGACTTTAAAAATGTCAAACTATGGCTCCTTTTATAGAAAGAACGTACTACTTTTATGTACATTGTTGCAATCTTTGGGAACTCAAGATTTTGTGACTTTGGGCTTAAAGCGATGTAATGTACGAAGTAAATGGATTTTAACTTTTTCCAAAGAAGGTTATAGTTGATTCTGCTACCGGATAGGCATTGTGATCATATACAGAAAATGGAGAGGGCTCTTATGTGGCGTTTTCGAGTTTGGAGGGATGGTAAGTGAAGAGAAAGTATAGGAAGGTAAGGAATGAGTTTTAGAAAGGAAAGGAATGGATGAGATTTTAATTATGTTCTCTCTTATTTGTGAGTTTAGAAGTAGGGAAGAGAAGATAATAGAATGTATTTTAATTTTTAAACTATACTATTATTATATTATCTTTATGTATAAATATAATAAATGATATGATCTAAACTTTTAAAATATCTAAAAATGACTTTTAAAAAATAGATAATAATCTTACTCCATCTGTCCAACAAAAGATGATAATTTATTTAATTATTAAACCTTCAAATACAATAAATAATTATGTTTAGAATTTATTAATCATGTTTTAATAAATATATACCTATATCATAATATATAAATAAAAAATAAGTGCACATGGTGATGATATATCCAAAAAATGTGAATGGATGTGAATCAAGAGCTTAGATTGAAGAAATTTTTGATTTAAAAAAACACAATGTTGTAATTAATAATATTACAACATTGTATCAATAGTAATATATAAAAAGTCGTAGCCCGATTATCAATTTCAAAAAACTGTTTGTTATCTCGGTTAGCAATTGAGAGTTAACTTGGTAGGATTTAAAAAATTTAAATGACTCCTTTTCTTCAGCATCGATCGCTTTTAACTTTTTGGGTATATCGTCTTCCGAAGAGCACATTCAATGTTTTTTGTTTCGTCCCAAAGAACAACATGTATATACAGGTGATAATAAAAACATTTGATTCAAGTAGAAAGGTTTTTTTTTTGTAGAGAAACGACCACAAAACATATCACAACAACGTAGAATTGGATCTTTGAACAAAGTTAACAAATGAGTTTTGAGTATTAGATCGAGATCTACCAAAGAACTACATCGCTGTCGTTTCTCTTCTCTCTTTATCGTGCGCGACTGGTTGTATTCGGTCAGAATTCTCCGTCGTCCTCCTTTCTCTCTTCTATTCTTACCTCCGGTCTCCACGGGTATGTGGTCTTCTTTTCCCTTTCTCTCTTATATTGTGTAATTGGGCTAGATTTATTGTTTAAATTGAAATGTGTATGCCTAAATGTTTAAGGGATTTGGTTTAATTTCTTGAATTTGTTCTTAATTATTGATTAATTTGAAGTTCTTATGCCTAATTGTTTAAGGTTTTTGACTAATTTGAGATGGGCCTTGCGTCCTGTAACTTTTAATTTGGGTGTTGAGCTACTGTTTATATTTCATTTGGTTTAATGACTAGATTTATTGTTGAAATTGAAATGATTATGCCTAAATATTTTATGGATTTGGTTTAATTTTTGGAATTTGTTCTTAATTATTGACTAATTTGAAGTTCTTATGCCTAATTGTTTAGAGTTTTTGACTGATTTGAGACGGGGCCTTGTGATGCCCCTAAATCCGGGTACCTTTCGACACTGGATATGGTGCTACACGGTACTAAATATCAACATACATTTCCTTACTTTCACATGTATCCACATGCCTTACCAATATGAGTGCAATTACTAGCTATTATAGACATATTCTTACAACTCCCATATTCTAAGATCTTGAATTCTTATTACATGACATTGTACATAATATATAATACAATACAGTACTTCTAACTATTATATTTAGTAATCGATCTTCTACTCGTTCATTTTTTTTCTTCCTTTGTCTTTACCCGAATCTTCAAGTTGATCTATCTTTACTGTAAATATATAATTTCAAGCAATGACAATCATTCAATTGCTCAACAAGTACTTACAGTTGATTAACGACAAAATTAGGAATCAAATATTCTTTCTATACCAAACTTCAACAACTGAATAATAGTTGTGAAGACATTTCAAAGCATTCAACGTCATAAGCCTTCTCGTTTAACAAATTTTGAAACGACATATAAGTTTCAAGCTGAGCGGTCACAAGACCTTGAACTTTTTCATACATTTGAAAAGGTTTGAACAACACTATTATGCTGTAAACCATCCTAACTTACGGGCAAATTGGGTGATCAACCCTTTGTACCCTGCGTTGATCAACACTACAAGGCGAATGACTTATTTTGCGTTCTTTTCGTCATCCGACAAGGTATGTTGGCACTACCCGACGAGGTAGATCAAAGTTAATCCGACAAAAACTTATTCTTCTCATACTGAAGTCCAAACCCCAAAATAATTTGGATGGACAACTCTACTTAATCCCAATAACATTTCAGAGAATCATATTCAAATCAATAAAACGTTTTAACACGTGTCTAGTCGATACAATTGACATTGACATAAATTCACCAATAATATACTTGGTAAAAACTCGTTTATTTAAAACTCACAACAAAATCTTTATTCCAGAATCATACAATATACAATTTTCTATTACATTCCAAAGTCGTATAAATTATGACTCACAATCCAACACTAACCCTTCTTCTCAACTTCAACACCATTTATCTAATCTAGACTTTCAATATAGCAACTAGTAACAAGTTAGTTCTCAGGAAAGAGGGGCTTTCCGATAAGGATTTCTCCTTATTGGCACGCAATTAGATAACTTAACCCATTTTCTCGGCATAACTTTCTAGAAATTGCCAATAATGTTAATCTAGCATAGTTAAATGACTACTACATCTACTAGTTTAAATGTATAGTACACAAACAATACATTCTTATAATAATTTCCAACTCTTTTAATCATATCTCCAAAGTTATTACAACTTTAAGCACTATTCTAAAAATCCCCGCCTAGGTCCGCTTAGGCCCCGCCTAGGCGCTAGGCCCCCCTTGGCACTCCGCCTAGGCACTAGGCCCCCCAGGCGCCTCACCTAGGTCTAAGGCGGCAAAAAAATCCCTCTAAAAAATTAAGTGGGGCCTAGGCGGGGTCTATGCAGAGATTTTTTTTATTTTAATAACTACCCAAACCAGATCTTGATATATTTATTTTTTAATGATTTATCATATTCATAATACAAGTTATAGCATATCAAATCACAACAAGAAGTGAGCAACATCAAATTAAAATGGATAATTTTATTATATTTATAATTTTTTGAACTTGAACCAACTTCAAATTATATAAATGATGATACATTTGTAATATTTAGTTTAATTCAATATAATTATTAAATTTATGTTTAGTTTCTTAAGTTTTAATATGAAATTAGATTCTTGAAATTATAAATTTAATTATTTAATATCAATCTTGTTTATAAATTTATAAATAAAACTAATACGTTAAACATATGTTTGAACTTTGAACAATTACATGTTTGTTTTTTAACTTTGACATTAGTAGCAATATGGATGTGTTTAAACTTTAAGCAAAGACTTTTATTATCTTTATTATAGATTATTTTGCTTTATATTATTGTTTTATTTGGATAAATGTAAGTTAAAATATTAAAATTGACTTAAAATAAAAAATCCCGCTTAGGCCGCGCCCAGGCCCCCTAGGAGCTAGGTCCCCTAGGAGATAGGCCCCCCCTGGCCACCCACCTCCCGCATATTGCCTTTTAGAACATTGACTTTAAGTTCTATTACATGAAAAGAAGACAACAATAATAATCTCTTTTGACCTAACTATTCTTCTTTCACTTTCTCTTACTGCCAGATTTTGCTGATAATTCTTCCTTAACTGTAAATAAGAATTTATTTATAAGAATGAACACAAATGCTCAACAAGTCTAATATATAACACATTTTACACTTCTCAAGTTTATATAGGTAATAGAGCTCACACAACTCAAGTTATAACGTTCTCACTGCCCAAGTTATATAGTTCACAATCCTCAAGTTATAGAGTTCATAATTCTGAAGTTATACAAGTAATTCACATATCACAGCTAACTTTACACAACAACTGAAATTCAAAACAGTTTTATAGCACATCGTTGCACATAAAAACAGTTAGAAACTTGGACATAGTCCGAAAAACTTGCTTGATTAAGCTTCTATAGTTTACGCTAATTTTTGCGTCTTTCGATCAACCTATATAATTCACAAGGTCGACATACAAATTAGTCAAAACATGACTCCTTACTTTAATTCACCTTAACTTTCCTTACATATGAATTTTATTTCGTAACTATATCTTTTACGACGTTCGATTACCAAAAACTTAACAAAATAAGCTTCGAAAAAAATCAGACAAAAGTATTCTATAAGTGTAGTGCTTGGACGCCGAAAGACATCACCCAATTTTTAGTTTTGTACAATTTTACCTTGCTTGATTCAAACATGCATAACTTTCAATCTACTATGTATTTCTGAGCGATTCTTTGCCCCTACGCTTTCATAACTTCCCCCTCTTTGACTTGGTTATGAATTTCATGACTAAATTCGTACATATGAGGCAGCACACCTCTTGCAAAAACTACTAAACATAAAGTTTCATAGTTCATACATTAACTTGCTAAACTTGATTCAATTAGTTGTCTAAGACATTACTTGCTTAGTTTATCATGCTTTATGACTCAGTAACATTATCATACAATTCATGCTTTATCTCATTCAATTACGTTGTCTAATAAATCAATTAGGCAGCTTAACCTAACAAGATTTTACAACTAATCTATACTAACATGCATACTTACGAATTTGGAAAATTTCATAAAAATATATGTTCACGAGGGAATCTTATTATGATGATTTCCATAAAAGAAGAATTTTTGAAACTATTTTGGTATTTTTCATGTAATTGTTTGAGTTATGAATAAATGGAAAGAATAAGTTATGTGATGCCATAAATGGTAAAAATATAAATTTATGGCTTAGAAACCCTAAATATGATGTATGCAGATTTCTGGAGGGCAGTTTGGTCATTATCGATGAAATGTTATACTTATGACATTTTAACATTGTTAAATAAATGATTTTAGTAAAGGGTAAATAATTAAAATAAATTGTTTATGATTTTAATAAATGATTAAAATATTATTAAATGATTAATAATATTAGATTAAAATATTATTAAATAATTAATAATATTAGATTAAAGCATTAATAAATAGTTAAAATATTATTAATATAATAATAAATTATACATTAAAATATTATTAAATAACTAATAATATTAGATTAAAATATTATTAATATAATTAATAATATTAGATTAAAGTTAAATTAAAATATTATTAAAGGATTAATAATATTAGATTAAAATATTATTATTTGATTAATGATATTAGTTAATAATTAAGATATTATTAAATGGTTAATAATAATAGTTAATAATTAAATTAATAATATTAGTAAGTGATTAAAGTATTATTAATTGAATAATAATACTAAGAAATGAATAAAATGATAATATTAAATGAGTTTATGATGATTATTATTTGATAGTAATATGATCAGGGTATGATAATATTACTACGGATTTAATGTAATATCTAATATTTGTTTATGTGATTAAATATTAGATAATTTATATTTTATAGTAGAGTTATGCTATGACTAATTGGAAGATCAATTATAGGTCTTTATCTAAGAAGTTAAACTAAATTGCGTAGTAGTAGACCGCAATCGAGACAAGTTCTCTAACTCAAACTTGAGTTATTATTTTCAAAGCATGTTAGTGGATAATTATTGTTGATTATTCCACATCCTTAATGATTATTGATATTTTTACTTTGTGCAATTGAATTCTTGTTCTATATTTATTGAACTTTGAATTTCATAATGTTGTTTCATTCATGAACTATTCATGAGCTAGATCTATGGTAGTTGTATCAACTAGATCGATTATGTCTAAATTCGTTAAATTAAATATGTTTTGAAAGTTATTCCCAATCAATTGATTTGGTACGAACTCTAGACTGAGAAAAATATAATTTTATTAAAGCATTATATTGCAAAATAATTGTTACTCGTTTATTAAGTGTTTATGCATAATTCACCGGGTATGAGAGGTTGATCCCCTCAATTACCAAAACTTACTAAAAGGATCAGTTTAAATACTAACAATCCTTAGTATATGTTCATTTTCATCCTAGACCACTCATAATTTATTATTTAATTGTTTGAATATTCGATTATTGACATTTAATTAATGTTATTTCACAATCAAATTCCATTGTTGTACATTGAACGCTAAATTCCTTTCTAATCTTGACATATCTCCCTCGTACCTAAATTTGCTAAGCAAATTGGTTGCTTACCCTTGCTATATTATGAAATTTATTTCAGCTAAGCCAGGATCTTCCAAGAAAGATAAAGGCAAGGGCAAAGTCCAAGAATAATTTGTTAAGGATGTTTAATTATTATATTATCTGATGTAATTATTTATGCACGCCTTTTGTAATATTAAGGGTATGTTTAAGTTAAGGTTATTAGACCTTCGGATTATGTTGTAAGACTTTATTGTAATGAACAATATATGTTTATTATTCCGTAATAGTTTATAGAATACTTATAATGATGATGGATAGTGAGCACTAAATCCGAGGTTAGAGATGTAATAATCCAAGTTTTCAGTATATATTAAAATAAGAATTTTGTGAATAAATTTTTATTTTTAATATATATATATATATATATATATATATATATATATATATATATATATATATATATATATATATTGCATTGATTATATGTTGCAGTGTACGTAATTACGTGCGATGCAATAAGTATTTGAATATGGGATAAACATGTTAAGTGGTTGGTTTCTTATGAATTAATTTTTTGCGAAAGAAATAAGTTCTAATAATGAAGTTATTAAAGTTAGTAAAATAATTTTTGTAGTGGAGTTATTGAAGCAAATTATATTATGATGGTTGTATTTGAGAATATTAAGGTAATTTATCGGAAGTAAATTATTTTAATATACTAAATTAATTTAATAAATAAAATATTTTTATTTAATAAATAGCCTCCGTTTTAATGATAAAGATTTTTGGGAAATATGTTATAATATTTAAAATGTATTATGTATAGTAAATTTGCATAGTATTGTATACGTTATGTACAGAAGGTATATAAATTATTCAACCAAACATAGTGTTGTGCTAATAAGTCTCCTATGCTAAATAGGAAGCATGAGCTGCACACATAATAGGACCAAGGGAGTTTGTATAGCAGGAGTTGTCTTGCTAATAAAAGCTTAGAGAATGAATAAGTCTCCTACTCTAAATAGCATGACCTTTTCAATTGTACAACCAGCTTACAAATCTCTGTATTTGTAAATCCAGGGCCTTAAAACGGTTATACGGGTTTAAGGCCCCAAAATAATGAAAAATGTGGTTGTGGTGCTTGAGTTTACTTCGATGGCTCTCATGCCCCTAAGGAGTCCGACACTTATATATATATATATATATATATATATATATATATATATATATATATATATATATATAGTGTCAAAAGATGCTTCCCATCTTGAATCAAATCAAATCAAGCTGAATACAGAATAAAATGGAAGTATCAAAGGCCTCAATTTCAATTTGAGTATAAGGGTTTGAAAACCTGTTTTCGAAGCATCACTTCTATATACTCTATTTAAAATTAAACTTTTCAATAAGTATAATCCTTTGTATATAGGTGTAAAAGAGGCATAACACTACTTTCAAATAAAGCACTTTGATCACATTTATTTGTATCACGCACACACACTTCACATGTTTAGTGAATGAAAAGACGCGGTAACCGTGTTTCACGAAAGTCGTGTCTAACACATTCCCCTCGCTTAAGCAAGCCCCTGAAATCTATGAATCTCGATTTCCAGTCCAATTAAATAGAGTCACATATTAGGCTATATTGTAAAACCTTTCAAAATTCAATTGAGTTGGTACAACCATTTAACTCATACCAACTGGCGACTCTGTCTAATTCGGCCTAATCAATTAAAATTAAACTTTTCAAATCGTCGACATAAAATGTTGGCCTCTTCCTAAAACCTCACCCTTTAAAGCAAGATAAATTAATCCACATAGAAGACATAAAAGGTAAGAACCAAACACCTAGGAATTGAGGATTTTTTCTCGACATCGACATGTGGCGACTCCGCTGGGATAGTAGAGGGCTTAATTCGCATTTCAATTTTTTCAATTTCCTTTTTATCTGCATGTGTGTGAATGTTGTCTTTACATTAAATGGATGTGAATGAATGTCTCTTTACAATGCTTTATATTAGTGCTTCGCATAATGTCATCATATTGCATGAGGTGAGACACGATGAATTTATGTTGTGTGGTCCCTCCATTAGGAGGCAATCCCGTCGGTGGCTGATTATTGAACTCAGAGGAGAATAATCTCGCTAGGCTCAAGAAAGGCGACACTCTGATTAGCTCCAATTGAAAGATCGGATTAACTTCCCATCTAGTAGATTGCGATGATCTAGGAACTTTCATGCTGAAAAGCCCTTAGAGTAAACCTAAGATAGATCAGCCTCTGATAAACCAAACACGAAGGAAAGTCTCTTCATACATTTACCTTTCAATTTAATGTAAATCTCAATTCCATGTAAATATCAATTAAATATAAATATCATTTCCATTCCTTGTCAATTCCATTATTGTACAGATATCAAATCCTATTATGCTATCCTGTCATCAAAACAACTGACATTTGTTTTGCTAGAAAATATTAAAAAACCATAAAAAACTAACACATTGCATCAATGCATGTTATTAATGCTTATCCAGACTAAACTACTTACTCTTCTTGTAGGTAAAATACTTCACACTACCAGATCAAAGCTTATCCACCGGCATGGCTGAAAGTGCCCAGTACAAATCAAGTTATGTGTCTCGAGAGGAGTTTGAGGGACTTAAGAATCAAATAACAGAGTTGGCTATCCTCCTAAAAGAAAAAAGTAAAAGCACTCAAGGCCAAGCAACGCCCACTCAACCAGAGTCATCCACACAAGGGGCAGTCAGGGTACTGACAAAAAGATGGAAACCTAGACACTTGAACCTCGATCTAGTAAAAGAACCAACAAAACCCATAAAATTACAAATCTCAGGGATGATCAAGAAAATGGGGACATCAGAAAGAAAGTCCAACAAATGGAGGAAACCATCTGGTCAATCAAAGGGGCTGGAAACTATGGAAGTGTCACCTATTCAGATCTTTGCATATTCCTAGGGGCTCGATATCCTGACAAATTTCAAGTCTCAGAGTTTGAAAAGTATAATGGGACAAACGATCCATATATGCACTTGAAAGTATACATTTGCGAGCTGGGGTCTTATGTTGAAGATGAAAGCCTCATAATGTAGTTTTTACAAAAAAGTCTAACTGGAGAAGTCAGAGCTTGGTACGCTCGACTGGACAACTTCAAAATCTATAGCTGGGAAGATCTGGCCCATGCCTTCCTGAATCATTATAACTTTCGAGAATACGATTAAAGACTGATACGTATAGTAGCACAGGTTAGCCCGCCTATATCAGAAACTGAAATGGTGATGACTTTCATAGACATCCAAGAGGCACCTTACTATAAGAGGATCCTAGCAGGAATAGGCATGCCATTCTCGAAAATGATCAAAAATGGTGAAATGGAAAAAATATGCAAGAAAACGGGTAAGATTAAAGATCTCATGGTCTTGGAAGTAGTCGCCGAGCATATACAGTCTAGAAACTATGCGAACAATCCCATAAGGGTACCCAAGAAAGGCGATGAAGATGCATCCCTCATTTTACAGGGGCAATCTAGGAGACCCAACCATGGTCCCCCCATTTGGAAGAAGCAATGCAATCTGCCATTTCAACAACATATTACATTCAACCAATGTGACACTCCCAAATTTCGGTACTTCATTACCTCAAGATTTGGTGTTAACTTAATCAAATCATTCATATCTAACTACCCAATTATAATAAAAATTGAATAATAAACCTTCCCTTAAGGGATTACATTAATAAAAAAATCTCCCAGGTTATCTAACCTTTAAATACAATCATTCAAATGCGAAAATTAAATATTTCATTACAATCATTAAAATAAAGTCTGTTAGAATATCAACATATTACAAGTCTTCAATACTTGTTCATCTTTCCCTTTCCCTTACTGGTGGTAGGTACATCGACCTTCTCATCCTTAGCTGTAATAGTTATATAAGCAAGAGTGAGCAAACAAAGCTCACTTGAAATAACAATGAATCAAATCTTTACAACAACTGCCAAATAATAGGCTCAATAACACTGAACAATATGTTCTATTATTAACATTCTGAAATATACAACTGAGGGTCTAATGACCATGAATCATGTCCACAGTTATAAGTACTCTTCCAACTTAAACTTTAATAGTCATAAGACTATAAGGACTCCACGTACTTAGAGGGATCAACCTTTCGTACAATGTATTGTGTACAACCATTTCAACGCTAAGCGTAACCCCTAATAATAGGGTTGTTCATCTCAGTATTTAGATTACAAGTCCGCACCAAAGAAAGTTTGGTTTGGATACATTTCAAGGGAAATTTAGAATTCAACGGTCATCAACTAAGTATTAGTTGAATAAAAAGGTAATAACTCTATGTTACGGAATAAACCATAATTGAATCAACATTGTATACTAAGTTCATGCTTTAGGAATAATCTAATAGCATAAAGATTGAATAATATGTCATACCTTTCTTTGAACAACATTAAGCTAAGGTTAAATCTTAGAATTGAATGTTAAGTATGCATAATAAGTAATAACTTAAACGATAAACTTGTTCATTAGAATAAAGATACTTGCATGCTAAAAATAACAAGTTTAGGTTTAGAAAAGACAGGCACAACATAATAATAGAACTAGCTCAACGAAACAAGTTAACAACAAGAATAACTTGATCAATATAAGTAAGATAAGGTAAGTAAACTTACACAATGAAAATAAACTTGCGCAACAAAATTTTTTTAGGGTTAGAAGAACTTGTCTTGCGTATAAGCTATACCGAATTAACTTGAATCACAATATCCTATATATACATATGTTATCATGACATAATTAGTCACTACCACATTATATATATAACTAAGTACATACATCATGTAATATTTGATTTTTAATCACATAATCAAATTATATTAGTAATACAACTAGTTAATCGTTAATAACATGTTCGTTCTTGGTATAGAAATACTGAAATCATAATTTAACAATCCTACTATTAACACATAACAACTTTTTTCAGACTTTTGTGTAAATAAATCACATTGTCTGACTATTCTGCTAACTCGCGCTGCGGCGCCACAATTTACACTGTGGGCCGGCGCTGAGCTGGCGCTGTGGCGCGAGACACAGGCCAATGGTTGGTGCTGCGGTGAGAAACTTACACTGCTGGGCCGCGCTTCGGTGCCGAACTCCAGACTTCGACGACCAGCCTCGTCAACAGCATGAACAAAAGCCAATTTGGCCTACAAACTACTTTTTAACAACCTAATTAACATGTAATACTTGCAGAGACTTCATATAAGCATAATGTAAAGACTTTTAACATGATTCTACCCATAAAACAATATAAACATCGAATTTAAAACACCCAATTTCACTGTTTTTGATAAAACTTCACTTTTTGACATTTTCAATGAAAATCATCACCGTAACTTTGTTTTTCAACAAAAATAATTAATTCAAAATAATTTGTTTATGTTTATTCATCCTTTTACAAATTTAATAGTTAATTTATAATTTAAACAACTACTAAAACCTTAATTGTACTTTTAAACTAAGCCATATTCATATATATTCATATAAACTCACTGTAATATGGTTCTTTCACAAAATACATACATACATACATGAATTAGTTTATCTATACTCATATATAAACTTACGAAAACAATCTTATAACAAATAATTATCATATAAAGCAATATACACAAACAATTCATCTTCTACAAAGATTTTACTGAGAACTTTTGGAAGAGAAGACAACCACAACTTTAAAAAAAATAAAAGCAAGATGATACCTTAATTTTAAAGAAGATGATGACTATATTTGATTCTCAAGTTTTCTTCTTCTATTCTTTTTCTTCTTCTGAGTCTTTCTTCTCCTAACTCTAACTTACGTAGTAAAATATAACGTATGGTAATAATATATATTAATTATATAATATAAGTATAAATATAACTGATATCAGTTATCAAATTTTGAAAATCAAAAGCCATAAGGCTTGTTTGGCTAACTAATTAAAATATAATAATTTAATCCTTATGCCTTGTTTGGTAAAACACATTTAAAATAAAGACTTAATATGCATTAAACATTGTTTGGCAAAACTCAATTAAACTTCTTTAATTTATTTTAATAACTCCTTTATAGTAGGGTTATTTGTCACACTTTTATTTAATTGAATTTTAATACTCAATTTAATTAAGTCTAATAATAATTTATTAAATTACTTTAACACATAAATCAATACAACATTATTATAATTTTCTTTATAATTATAATTTTATTTAACCAATTAACACATCAATTTAATTACAAATTCAAACTAAAATATAATAATTCATTTAATCATTATAAACTCTCTAACTTAATTATTAAATTAATTTATTATATTTTCTCATAACAATTAATTTTCTTAACTCATTAATTATTTACTTAACAAATAATTAATCAATCCAATCAAATCAAATTAAATAATTATTAAATATTCATTCAAGAATAAACACATTAATTAAATATTTATATAATTCAATAAATATTTAAAATTATAATTTAAAATTGTGGATTGTTACAACCAATGCCAGGATAGAAAGAGAAAATTTGAATGAACAGAAAATTGGCTATTCGCTCCATGTCGACGCCGAAAAGATTTCCAATTCCTGGAGTTTGGTTCTCTACCCTTTTTGTTTTCTATGTGAATTTGTTTGATCTGAAGGGTGAGATTTTCAGAAAAAGACCGACATATAATGTCGACGATGTAAAAAGATTTGATTTTATTGCTCCGAATTAGACAGAGCCACCAATTGGTAGGAGTTAAAATGGTTGTACCAACTCAACTGAGTTTTGAAAGGTTTTGTAAAATGGCCCAATTATTGGACTCTGTTTAATTGGTCTTGAAAACCGAGATTCATAGAGTTCAGAGGCTTGATTAAGCGGGGGGAATGTGTTAGGCACCCCCCGACTTTTGTGAAACACGGTTACCACATTTTTTGTTCCCTAATTAGTGTTTATGTGTAATATCCGAGAATTTTATAAATAATATTAATAAAATTTGAATATTTATTTGAATATACATAAATATTGTCGTGGCATGGGTTATAGATGTAGCGTCCCCAAATTTGGGTACTAATAACCACGAACCTGGTACACCAATTCTATAACTATTACAGAACATATAAACATAAATTATTTATACATATACCTTTACACATAATCTCCAAGGTCAATAACCTTAACTTAATACACAAATTCATATACTACAAGACTTACAATATTATTTGCCTTCAATACTATTACAATTTAAACCTACACTATAATCCATTCCTGGAATTGTCTTTGCCTTTGTCTGTATCCGAAGTATTCGTCTTTAATAATATTTATCATGATATAGCAAGGGTGAGCAACAAGTTTTCCCAGCAAGTTTAAGTTCAAAGAAAGATATATCATGATTGAAAGAATAATAAGTTGGCTGACAAACTTTCAACAATATAATAATTGTGAAAGAATATGAATCAATTTACATAACCGAATGACCGAGACAATAATAATGAATGACCAACAATGAACATGAACAATTTAATTGGACCAAATGGTAATGAAGGTGATCAGTCTTTCATACATGATGAACATATGCAATATGCACACCGTTCAAATCAATAATCAAAGATGTGATATAATCAACACTGATTAACCATGAACATACTTTACAATAACAACTCGAGTTCGAGTTAGGAAACTTGCACGTACAGTCGATTACTGCTACACAATCTATTTTAAGCTTCATCTGAAAGACCAAATATTGATAATATTGATCTCCCAATTAGAATAATATAATCACATATACTACTGTTTATTACAGTTATAAAATAACCTAAACACATTACCACATAATTCTAACAATTAATAAACACATAAGACCTGATATCAAGTCAAACTATTTCAGTCTGAGTTGAGTTCGGTATTATTTCGACCTCCCGATTGCCTAATCGGATAATTATTGAGCCTATTATCAGTAAGACTCTACTTAAACGCTTCAATATTATCTTAGATAATTTATTTATTAGTAAAAACATTTTTCAATAGCTCATAATAATTTTCAAATAATTATTATCATTTATAATGATTTTTCAATCGTTAATATCATTTTAAATGATTTAAATATCACATAATTCTATTATCATTAATATTTAATAAATTTCAAATATTAATGAAATACATATCACAATATTATAAGTTATTTATAATATCTCAAAGTATTTTTAATACCTTGATATTGTCTTTAAATGATTTTAAAACATTTAAAACTATTATTAAATAACAGCCATTAATATTAAAATACTAGTAATAGCCCGTGCCTGAAGGCAAGACGTAACGAAAAATTAGATTAAAATTAAAAAAATACTTTATTACCTAAAGACTATTTGCAACTTAAAATAACTTACAATCAGACATAATAATTATCATAATTTACCACACTACCACAATAATTAATTTTCATTTAAAAATAGATATCCAGGAAAATTTAAACTTGTCTACAAAACTTATAATTATCAATAACAATTATCATAATTCACCACACCACCATAATAATAATAATTATTTATTATTATTATTATTATTATTATTATTGTTATTATTATTATTGTTGTTGTTGTTATTATTATTATTATAATTAATTATAATTATTAATATTAATATTATTTTTATTATACTTATTATTACTTTATTACTATTATTATTATTATTACTATTATATTATTTGTAAGACCCCAACTTTTTAACGAATAAAATCAAATTTCCTTTATTTATTATTGTGAATAATAAGGTATTAATTTGATATAATAACTTTGGTTATGGGTGAAATGTGAAAATTTTGCAAAATAAGCAAGTGGTTGTAAAATATTCAGTTTGTCGGTGGAATATTCTTTCTGTCGGGGAATATTCGTACGACGACGCAGCCAATTGTGGGCCCCATAACGGATAACGGTCGAATGAAGAAAACGAAAAAATTGAATAACGGCGTAGTTGTTACCGTTAACACTGTTGGAATACCCGGTCGTTAAAGTAAAGTAATACGCGTTGTTGCATAGTAGCATACGGTATTGCACAGTATTGTTGAATTATTGATCCTTACGTAAGAAGACACTACTCAATAATTGTCACAGTAGTTACTGTTTAATATTTTATTTTATTGATTCAATAATTACTGCATTGATATTTTATATTATTGTTGTTTCAATTATCGTCACTATACAATATCTCCTTTATCAGATCAGTAATTCAGATTATTTGGAATAATATTATTAGATAACATTATTGGCAATATCTAAAAAGTTCTGTCAAGGAGAGGTTTGGTCACCTAATTGCGCGCCAGTAAGGAGAAATCCTTATTGGAAAGCCCCCTCTTTCCTGGGAACAACCTGGTTGTCATAAATGTGATTCTGTACTATTATTTATGAATAATTAATCATTGATTCATATGATAAGGAAATATTTATTTTATGTGGATATAAATGATGGATTTATTTATGTGGTTATAAATGAAGGAATTAATGTTGAGGTGTTTTATTAGTATTTTGTCGGATTGGAGGTATTAAAAATCAAACCAGTGTTTTTTGAGATATATTGCGGGAGTTATAAATTTTATTTCGAACGTTGGATCGATGTAATTTTTGGATATTTTATACATATATAAGTTGAGTATATGTCCACAAATTTTGAACCGTTAAAAATGAGCGTATGATTTTTTATGAATTTTAAGAGCTGGCTGATTCGGAAATCAGGTTATAAATTATTTTGGTGGAAAATTCTAGAATTGGTCGGTCCCACTCTTGTTTGGTGAAGAAATGTGCTGAGATTTTTATTCAAATGTGGTGGGTGGGAATAGTAGCAGGTAAAGCCATCAGGTTGCAGGTTAAGTCTGCTTCGGTGTGCTAACATTTTCCTATAAATAGAGGGCTAAGTTAGAATTGAAAATAACACTAGAAACAAGTTTTCTCTCTTTCTCTCTCTAGATTATTGAGTGTATTTTGTGAGTATTTAGATACTTTGTGAGTTTCTGTTAATCAATGCAAGTTTCCTTCAGCCTTATACCGATATTCCGATCTGAAGTACTGATGTTTTGAGGTAAGGGATATTATCTTCTTCTTAAATGATATTTTCTTCAATATCATTATGCCGAAATATTGGTATGAACTTTTTATCAAATTTGGAACTTTTTGTGTCGGGGTTACTATTCACCGAAAAATGAAATTTTCTTCTTTTTATCCAAGTTGTCTATTATGGTTACTATCTTTGATTGTATCCATGTTTTGATCATTATTTTTGAATTCTGTTTCAAAATTGGTTATTTCGGAATATTATTGAACTTGGATAAACTGTAATACGAATCCTTAATATTTGATCTGTTATCTCACTGGATTCGTTTTCTTTAAAATATTTTTCATCATCCTCAGTCCTAAATGATGATACAAATGAATATCTTTGGCCTGTAGTGCAAAGATGAATGATTACCTAATAAATATCTTTGGCCCGTAGTGCAAAGATGAACAGGTGTTGAGATGAACATGACCAACTGGTGATACAAATGAATATCTTTGGCCTGTAGTGCAAAGATGAATATTTGATTCAAGATGTATATTGATTGATGTTACAGGGATAAAATATTGATGATGGACTTTTAAATCTTAGAAGATAGTAGAATTCTTTCTCTACTTGACTCTTCTAATGGATTGCTGTTTTCCGCTGCAGTTGTTGATCTAAAACTTGTTGTCTATTATATTTTATCAGATTATTCCCTGTTGAAGACTAATGACAATTTGTTGTATATTATCTTAGTCATAATATTCTTTACTGGGCTAGTTGAGCTCACCCTTTTGTTCCATTTTTCTTCCCATGAGGTGAGAACATAGCAGGAACTAGTCGAGGTACGGAGTGATGGTTCCAGAAAGTTGTTTTAGCAGTCCTCACTATTTTTAAAATAGCGTATCAATAATTGTAATGATGACTCCTTTTGAGTCTTTATACTCTCTATTTGTATTTAAACTCACAGTTTAATGAAGTTGTATTTGTTTCTGTACCATGTATTTGGCGACTCAGAATAGGTGATGTATACCTATTTTGGGGGCGTCACAGTTGGTATCAAAGCTTAGGGATATGTTCCTTGGCTGAGATGTGAGACAAGAACTAGGAGGGGAGAGACGAGGAATTCCTTCGCTAGTATGACCTGACTAAGTTTATTTGGTATTTATTTGGTCGGTCAGAGTATAAGGATAATATGTTGCATTACTTTTAACCCTTGTTTTATGGCAGTATTTAAGAATGGCAGCTGAGAACGTTAATAATGGAGTGAATCAGACCGTGGAGACACCTTTGATCACAACCCAGGGGAACGTACAATAGGAAGGCAATAATCCTCCTGTAAACAACGTTACCGAACAAATGATGAATGATGGGTTGTTTAGAAGCTTTTTGCAGTTCATGCAAAACCCGACGAGGGAGACTCGTGCACAAAATACGGGTGGAAATGCTAGCAATGCGCGGCTTATCATAGCCAAGCAGTTTAAAAAGTTGAGACCACCAGAATTTAAGGGAAAGCCGGATCCGATCATGGTGGAAATGTGGGTCAAACAAATTACCAAGATATTCGATGTCTTGGGATGCACGTAGGAACAGAAGGTTCCATTCGCCACCTTTATGTTCCGCGGTGAGGCAGACTACTGGTGGGAGTCTGTGAAGCGTACCCAGTCAGTCGCACTCAGTATGTCTTGGGAAACGTTTTAGAAACTATTCAATGATAAGTACTTTCCTGAAAGTATTCGTCATATGAAGGAGGTGGAGTTTATCAGACTGGAACAAAACAACATGACGATGTCCCAGTACGAGGCGAAGTTTGCAGAGTTATCCAGGTTTGCACCTCATTTGGTCAAAAATGAGGAGCAATTGATGATAATGTTTCTGAGAGGTCTAAAGCCCGAGATTCGACAATATCTAGTACTCTTTTCTTAAGGTAAGTGATATTATTTGTTGTACTTGTAAGGGGTATTATTTCTTTTGTATTCATGAAGAGAACTTCTGTTATTCCATTATTTATTATTCTGTTGGAATAACCTGTATACGCGGGCTACCCTATACTTGGTGAAATTCTTCTGTTATTCTATTCTTTATTATTCTGTTGGAATATCCCGTCCGTGCATTTTACGCCGGACCTGGTTCCAGTCTTTATTATTCTGTTGGAATATCCTGTCTGTACGTTTTACGCCGGACCTGGTTCCGTCTTTACTATTCTGCTGGAATATCCTGTCTGTGCGTTTTACGCCAGACCTGGTTCCGTATTTATTATTCTGATAGGAATAACCTGTCTGTGCGGTCTCTATCGCATGCATGGTGAATCCTTCTATTATTCCATTCTTTATTATTCTGTTGGAATAGCCTGTCTATGTAGATTACCACATGCATAGTGAACGATTCGTTGTATTTCATTCCTTGTTAAATTGTGGAAATGATCTATTTACGTGGGCTATGATGAAAGTCATAATAAAAGCATTGGACTAATGAAAATCATGGGTATATGTGGTATTAGTAAGTGTTATGATGATTTATGTTGGTTATTATGTGAAAACATGAATGTTTCTTAGAAATCACAAAGGGTTGAAAAATCATATTTTGGTAAAAATGGAACATGGAATTTAATTGACCATATCTCCAATTATATTTCGAATTTTTGAGTGTGGTCAAGTTCTAGAGTTAGGTCTATGAGTTTTGTAACTTATCCAAGTGGAATCACTGGAAAAGGTGTTGTAGAATTTTGTGTGGACTGATTTTAGCAAAGTACGAAAAACTGTTAAATATAAAAAAGGCTGCTGTCATGATTTTAAAAGGGCTGTTTCGGCCACTTAATTTATGAGAAAAATTCTGGTGTTTTGGGACATGAAATTATATGGTATAAAGTACCTCTTGTCGAATAATGAGCTCATTCTGACTTAAAATGAGCAAGTTATGACCATTTTAATATTTAGGTTTTTTTGATGAAAAACACTATAACCGGAGTTCTATAACTCCGATGACCATGAAATTTAAACTGGAAGCTCACGTTAACATGTGTAAGTTCTTACCAAGATTTGGGAAATTCTGGAGTTAACCATAAGGTAGCTAATTTCTTAAGGAATTAATTAGAAATTGATTTTTGAAAAATAGTAAATGAATTTCAAAAATGTCAATAAAAATATATGTTCAATATGAGACTATATTATGCTAAATCCTAAAAAATAATAATTTTTGGGACTGATTTGTTATTTTTCATGAAAATAGTTTAGCTGAGAACATATGGGTTAAATATGTTATGTGGAGTTGAAGAATTAGTAAATAGGATTTTATGGCTTGAAAATCCTATATAAGGTATATGCAGATTTTTGATGAGTAATTTGATTATTGGTGATGAAATCTTATGAGTATGACATTTAGAATGATTAAATGCATTATTTGGAAAAATGTAAACAATTAAATTAAATTGTTTATAAGTTTAAGAAGTGATTAAAATATTGTTATAATATTAACAATATTAGATTATGATTTTATTAAGTGATTGACAATGTTTGTATAAATTTAAAGTCTTTAATATTTATCTTGATTTAGTTTTACTAATACTTATATTATTGTCATCATCCTCATGCTTATATTATGATGAAAGTCATCCGTGGCATGTAGTGCATAGATGGACTTGATATGATTATGACAAGGGATTATTCGGTATAATCATAACCGTAATGTTACAAATGATGTGGAGAATGTCCTCATTGGCCCGTAGTGCATTGATGGACAGTTTTTGGTATGATTATGGCTATGGATTCTCTTTGGTCGTAGTGCAAAGATGAATTGTTTTATGGCATGATCAGGACCGTTGATGAAAACACAATTATCTTTGGCCGTAGTGTATGGATAATTCGTGGTCGTGATACTAAAGAATATCCTTGGCCTGTAGTGCATGGATGATTCGATGATGTGGATTAATTATTGAGCTGAGTCTCAGCAATGAAATATTAATTCATGGATGTGATAATAATGATTATCTTTGGTCGTAGTGCAAAGATGATTTAATGATTACGAGCAGGAATTGTGATTTGGTATAACCATGATTTTTGATGTTTCAGGTGAAGACAGGTGATGAAAATTATCTTTGTCCTGGGTGCGAAAAGGAATTCAGAATCACAATTATGATTATTAGTTATTCATATGATTGTGGACAGGAATTGTTGATTGATGTTACAGGGATAAAACATTATTGGTGGAATTTTAACATGGAGAAGATAATAGACCTGATGGTCTATTTGACTCTTCTAATGGATTGCTCATTCTGCTGCAATTATAGTTGAAAAGTTTTATCATCTACCATATGTTCTAAATCTCTGATTTATTATTGATGAAAGCTATTGATAATTTAATTATCTTTAGTCATGATATTCTTTATTGGGCTAGTTGTGCTCACCCTTTGTGCTTCACAATTCCTTTCAGGTAATAAGAGTGTTGCTGTAAGAGTGTTGCCGGGTCGAGTGAGGATAATAGGGGAATAGAACGGTGGTCTCTAGCTGTGGAGGTTCTCCCTAAACAGTATAGAAAAGTGTGTTGTATTCTATACATCATTTAGTAGTTATATTTTATGAATCAAATAGGGTGAGGCGAACCCAACTTTGGAAGGGTATTTTGCCACTATCAAACAAGATGTCTAATGACATACAACCTCGTGCTCTTATAAGACATGGTTGTGCACTTCCACTTGCTGAATATATCTACGAGCACTACCTTTATGATCTTGGAGTTTATTTGAAACATTATTTTCACTTGGAGACAACGGAGATATTTATATGTCAAGAGAAGACTCACCATTAGAAAGAAGATGATAGTAATCTTCTTATTTTTCTTTGGGGACTTTTGGGTCAACCAAGGATAATTCTGTGGACATATGATATCTATCATAACCTAGACGCATGACCTCCCATGTACGAAGGTTTCCTTGAGCACTTCCCAAAGATTTTAATTTCTAAAATAGTTTTTAACTATACTTTTATGTAAAGTATCGTTGTAAGGTTGTGGTCGAGGTACCATGAGTGTTACATACATTTGTATTAAAACTTATAGTTAACTGTGGTCGTATTCTATACGACAGCTCAACAGTTGTATTTGAATTTTGTACCATGTATTTGGCTACTCAAGATGGGTGATGTATACTTATTTTAGGGGCGTCACAGTTAGTATCAGAGCTTAGGGATATGGTCACTGGCAGAGATAAGAGTCTAGAACTAGGAGGGGAGAGACAAGTTATATACTTCGCTAGCGTGTGACTTACCTAAGCTGAAATTGTTTACTTGTTGATAAATTATGATATGTCAATTAACCTTTGTTTTGAAGATATATTCTAGAATGATATCTGAAATACAGGAGATGAGCAATGGAAAAAAAATCATGATACAGAGGATATAACTGGGAAGGTACAATCTGAAAAGAAAGCAATGTATTCTCATCTCTTCGAATATTAGGTACGTACGTAAATTTCGAGGGAAAAATTTCATAAGGAGGGGGTGATTGTGAGACCCCGAATTTTATGAAATAAAAGTATTCAATTTTTCTATTTTGGTAAATAGTTTAATTGATAAAAGTTTAAAGTTAAGGGTAATATGTGATTTTTTTTTGCAAAGTAAGCAAGTTGATATAAAATATTCGTTGTGTCGGGGAATATTTGATTAGTCGGGAAATATTCTTTTTGTTGGGGAATATCCGTATGACGGTACAATCATTGGTGGACCCCACAACGGAATTATTGTCAGATTGAGAAAACGACAAAAATATTTTTATGAAAATAATGGCGGAAGTTTTACCCTTAACTATTGAAACACCCGATGTTAAAAGTACAGTAATACGCGTGATTATATAGTAGCACACGGTATTGATTATTGATGCTTACGTAATAAGTTACTCAGTTTTGTTTTATTTAGTATTATTAATGTAATAAAACAGAAAAGCTTTTTATATAAAACAGAATACTTTTATAAAGTTATTCGTTTTATTAGGCTAATAGTAAAATCTTTTTATATAAAACAGAATACTTTTATAAAGTTATCTGTTTTATTAGACAATAATTAGAATATATTATATTTTATTATGCATAGTGTTTGCATAGTAAAATCTTTTATAAAGTTATTCGTTTTATTAGATTATAAATAGAATATATTATATTTTATTTAAAAGATTTTGCTTTAAATATGGATCGTCAGATTAAAGTAAATCAATCTGGACCGTTCATGAGTTAGTTACTATGCAGTCCATTTTTTTATAAATAGAAGCTCATTCTTTCATTATTTCTTACGAATTCACTGAAACTCTAGAGAGATAAACTATAGAGAGAAAGAAGAAAAGTATTCTGCTACTTCACTACTTATATATGTAGTACTCTTCTTCTTAAGGTAATGGATATTATTTGTTGTACTTGTAAGGGGTATTATTTCTTTTGTATTCATGAAGAGAACTTCTGTTATTCCATTTTTTATTATTCTGTTGGAATAACCTGTATACGCGGGCTACCCTATACTTGGTGAAATTCTTCTGTTATTCCATTCTTTATTATTCTGTTGGAATATCCTGTCTGTGCATTTTACGCCGTACCTGGTTCCAGTCTTTATTATTCTGTTGGAATAACCTGTCTGTGCGTTTTATGCCGGACCTGGTTCCGTCTTTATTATTCTGCTGGAATATCCTGTCTGTGCGTTTTACGCTGGACCTGGTTCCGTATTTATTATTCTGTTGGGAATAACCTGTCTATGCGGTCTCTATCGCATGCATGGTGAATCCTTTTGTTATTCCATTCTTTATTATTCTGTTGGAATAACCTGTCTATGTAGATTATCACATGCATGGTGAACGATCCGTTGTATTTCATTCCTTGTTAAATTTTGGAAATGATCTATTTACGTGGATTATGATGAAAGTCATAATAAAAGCATTGGACTAATAAAAATCATGGGTATGTGTGGTATTAGTAAGTGTTATGATGAGTTATGTTGGTTATTATGTAAAAAAATTTAAGTTTCTTAGAAATCACAAAGGGTTGAAAAATTAGATTTTGGTAAAAATGGAACATGAAATTCAATTGACCATATCTCCTATTATATTTCAAATTTTTGAGTGTGGTCAAGTTCTAGAGTTAGGTCTATGAGTTTTGTAACTTATCTAAGTGGAATCACTGGAAAAGGTGTTGTGGACTGATTTTAGGAAAGTACGAAAAACTGCAAAATATGAAAAAGGCTGCTGCCACGATTTTAAAAGGGCTATTTCGGCCACTTAATTTGTGAGAAAAATTCTGGCCTTTTGGGACATGAAAGTATATGGTATAAAGTACCTCCTCTCCAAAAATGAGCTCATTCCGACTTAAAATGAGCAAGTTATGACCATTTTAATATTTAGGTTTTTCCGACGAAAAATGCCATAACCGGAGTTCTATAACTCCGATGACCATGAAATTTAAACTGGAAGCTCACGTTAACATGTGTAAGATCCTGCCAAGATTTGGGAAATTCTGGAGTTAAGCGTGAGGTAGCTAATTTCTTAAGGAATTAATTAGAAATTGATTTTTGAAAAATAGTAAATGAATTTTAAAAATGTCAAGAAAAATATATGTTCAATATGGGACTATATTATGTTAAATCCTATAAAATAATAATTTTTGGGACTGATTTGGTATTTTTCATGAAAATAATTTAGCTAAGAACATATGAGTTAAATATGTTATGTGGAGTTGATGAATTGGTAAATATGATTTTATGGCTTGAAAATCATATATAAGGTATATGCAGATTTTTGATGAGTAATTTGATTATTGGTGATGAAATCTTATGAGTATGGCATTTAGAATGATTAAATGCATTTTTGAAAAAATATAAACAATTAAATTAAATTGTTTATAAGTTCAAGAAGTGATTAAAATATTTTTATAATATTAACAATATTAGATTATGATTTTATTAAGTGATTGACAATGTTTGGATAAATTTAAAGTCTTTAATATTTATCTTGATTTATTTTGACTAATGCTTATATTATTGTCATCATCCTTATGCTTATATTATGATGAAAGTCATCTGTGGCATGTAGTGTATAGATGGACTTGGTATGATTATGACCAGGGATTATTCGATATAATCATAACCGTAATGTTACAAATAATGTGGAGAATGTCCTCATTGGCCCGTAGTGCATTGATGGTCAGTTTTTGGTATGATTATGGCTATGAATTCTCTTTGGCCGTAGTGCAAAGATAAATTGTTTTATGGCATGATCAGGATCGTTGATGAAAACACAATTATCTTTGACTGTAGTGCATGGATAATTCGTGGTCGTGACAATAAAGAATATCCTTGGCCTGTTGTACATGGATTATTCGATGATGTGGATTAATTATTGAGCTGAGTCTCAACAATGAAATATTAATTCATGGATGATATAATAATGAGTATCTTTGGTCATAGTGCAAAGATGATTTAATGATTACAAGCAGGAATTGTGATTTGGTATAACCATGATTTTTGATGTTTCAGGTGAAGACAGGTGATGAAAATTATCTTCGTCCTGGGTGCGAAAGGGAATTCAGAATCACAATTATGATATGAGTTATTCATATGATTGTGGACATGAATTGTTGATTGATGTTACAGGGATAAAACATTATTGGTGGAATTTTAACATGGAGAAGATAATAGACCTGATGGTCTATTTGACTCTTCTAATGGATTGCTCGTTCCGCTGCAACTATGGTTGAAAAGTTTTATCATCTACCATATGTTCTAAATCTCTGATTTATTATTGATGAAAGCTATTGATAATTTAATTATCTTTAGTCATGATATTCTTTACTAGGCTAGTTGTGTTTACCCTTTGTGCTTCACAATTCCTCTCAGGTAATAAGAGTGTTGCCGTAAGAGTGTTGTCGGGTCGAGTGGGGATAATAGGGCAATAGAACGGTGGTCTCTAGCTGTGGAGGTTCTCCCTAAACAGTATAGAAAAGTGTATTGTATTCTATACATCATTTAGTAGTTATATTTGGTGAATCAAATAGGGTGAGACAAACCCAACTTTGGAAGGGTATTTTGCCACTATCATACAAGATGTCTAATGACATATAACCTCGTGTTCTCATAAGACATGGTTGTGCACATCCACTTGCTGAATATATCTACGAGCACTACCTGTATGATCTTGGAGTTTATTTGAAACATAATTTTCACTTGGAGACAACGGAGATGTTTATATGTTAAGAGAAGGCTCACCATTGGAAAAAAGATGATAATAATCTTCTTATTTTTCTTTGGGGACTTTTGGGTGAACCAAGGATAATTCTGTTGACATATGATATCTATCATAACCTAGACGCATGGCCTCCCATGTACGAAGGTTTTCTTGAGCACTTCCCAAAGATTTTAATTTCTAAAATAGTTTTTAACTATACTTTTATGTAAAGTATCATTGTAAGGTTGTGGTCGAGGTACCATGAGAGTTACATACATTTGTATTAAAACTCATAGTTAACTGTGGTCGTATTCTATACGACAGCTCAACAGTTGTATAAATGAAGTTGTATTTGAATTTTGTACCATATATTTGGCGACTCAAGATGGGTGATATATACCTATTTTGGGGGCATCACAGATTTTATGTGTGAACATGAGAGAGTAGGGTGTATAAGTGAATTTGATTTGGGCGGGGAGAAATATGAGCTTTTAGATTAAGTTAGAAAAATTAAGTTAGAATGAATCTGAATCGTCCTTGTGCTTTGTCAAATGAAAGATTCAAAATGAGTTCTGTTTTATTATATAGGTTAATGATTTCATGATAAAATATTAAAAGTTATATTTTATAACTTAAAACATTTTAAAATCCTTTAAATCATTTTTATATTATTTTTAAAACATTAAAACTATTTTCCCATAATTTATTTAATACAATTATTAAATAAATTATTATCATTAATATTAATTATTAATTAAATTCATCCCAAAATATTAAAAGTCATTCAAAATAACTTAAAATATTTTCTAGCACTTTAATATAATTTCAAATGATTTTTAAAATATTAAAATCATTTTTAAGTAATTTATTTACTATAATTATTAAATAAATTAAATATCATTAATATTCAAATAAATTTAATATTAATGAAATATATCCCAAATTATTAAAAATCAATTTTTATGCCTTCAAATAATTTTTACAAATTAATTATGAATGTTTAATAATTGTTTTCCATTTTATTCTAATTATTTAAATTAAATAATTAATTTTTATAAAAACTGTCGCTATAGGTGTTCTTGAGCCTTCAAGAACATTCATACTCATGTATCTGGTTACCTACTTTGACCACATTTAATTCTATGTTCAATATGATTTCTGGGCATGCAAAGGTGTTAGTGATGTAGTATTGATGTAATACTACAAGCACAAACAAATTTCAGGGCCAAACTACAACACATCAGTAAGTTATAAGTCATCAAAAAGCTTGTCAGAGCTGTTCTTCATTTTCTGGGTTGCCCAGAAAATAAGAACAGTGCAAGGGTTCATTTTTGGATATTAATAACTTGAATTCTAGGCTTACTATAAGTGTTAAAATGTAACACTTATGTAGTAGGTATGTCAAGGTTCAAAAGTAATGCACTTTTGTAGCTTTACAACATCACAACTGAAAGATCTAGGCCGGTCAAAGTAGTGTCAGAAACTGTTCTTGAAGATTCTGGGTTTTCCAGAAATCTTTCCCAGGCAGTTGGTCAACTCAGTTTTGACCATCATTATCTTTGATTCTATTCATGATTTTGGTATTCTATTGTAATGGTTATGTAGTATATATGTCAGTCTACAAAACCTATACACTTATATGGCCTAACTACTTAACAACATCAAGATTCAAGCCTTACAAAACCTTGTCAGACAGTTTCTGGGTTACCCAAATTTCTAGATTTTGTGACTGGTCAACCATGTTTGACCATGAATAACTTGTGATCTATAACTGATATGGACTTGATTCCACTTCCGGTGTACTGTCCTCATGGCATTGAATATCAATGATACACTTAGCCATCCTAACAATTAACACACAATGATCTATGGCCTCTGACATTAGGCTGTCAGGCCATATTTCTAGGGTTCATAGTCAGTTTCTAAAATCCTATTTTCATACACTTAGATATTATGGATCCATGATGTAACCTCATAGATCACTAAACAATATCTTATAACACTAATCTAAAAAACAAATAACATCATTAACAGAAATCATAAGGATTTAGATATAGCTAGGGTTTATACCCTTAATGTTCAAAACTTGCTTTCTGTTCTTGGATTCTAATCTTGGCTTGCTATGAAGTTATCATGGCTTAACTTTTAACTTAGTTCACTCCCAAACTTCAATAATTGGAGAGAGAGAAAATGTTGACTAAGTTAGAAAATAAAGTGATAACTCAGAACGAGGTCGTTCGAAAGCCATTCTCTTCCTTATCTTACGTACTTCAGTACCCCTCAGACAGAACTTTGTTCTGATTCCGTTAACGTGCCATTCGATTGGCTTAAATCTTCACCCTTCGTTAATTTTTTACGCTTTTAACGTTCTTCATTCGTTCGTCTGTAATTCGTTCATCTGAACTCGAAACTCGTTCGTTCTTGAGTCCATGACTCACGTTTTCTACGTTTTCTTACATTCTTATGAAACCCTACACGTTTGGGTTCATTTACTAACTTTCTAATTTTCGTTCATCTTTTACGAAATTTCGCCATAACTTCGTTATAGCTAAGTTTTAATCCGTTCCTCATGAACGTTTCTGTAAGACCCCAACTTTTATAAATAAAGATAAATTTTCTATAAATATCATTTTTGAATATTATGGAATGAATTTGATATCATGTTATAGTTGTGGGCAATATCTATAAATTTTGAAAAGTACGCAAGTTGTTATATAATATTCGATTGGTCGGGGAATATTCGTTTTAACAGGAAATATTCGTATAACGACACAATCATTGGAGGACCCCACAATAGAATTATCGTCGGATTGAGAAAATGACAAAAATACTTTATGAAAATAACGGCGAAAGTTTTACCGTTAACTGTTAAAACACCCGGTGTTAAAAGTACAGTAATACGCGTAGTTGCACAGTAGCACAAGGTATTGATTATTGATGCTTACGTGAGAAGTCACTCAGTTTTGTTCAATTATTTTTACAGTAATTGCTGCATAGTATCTCACGTTATTTGATTCAATTATTATCAATATTTTATAATCAATAATTGAGATGACAAAGTTATTAATATTATTATTTGCAATATTAACGATGTCTAGAAGTTCTGTCAAGGAGAGATTTGGTCACCTAATTGCGCGCCAATGGAGAGAAATCCTTATTGGAAAGCCCCCTCTTTCCTGGGAACGACCTGGTCGATTAATATTGTGAATTATAATAATGATGATGAGTTTTGTTTTATAGTATTATTAATGTAATAAAATAGAAAAACTTTTTATATAAAACAGAATACTTTTATAAAGTTATCCGTTTTATTAGACTATAAATAGAATATATAATATTCTATTATGCATAGTGTTTTGCATAGTAAATTTTTTATATATAAAATAGAATACTTTTATAAGTTATTTGTTTTATTATATAATAATTAGAATATATTATATTTTATTATGCATAGTGTTGCATAGTTCCTGCACAGTGTTTTGCATAGTTAAATCTTTTTATATAAAACAAAATACTTTTATAAAGTTTTTTGTTTTATTAGATTTTAAATAAAATATTTAAATATATATATATATATATATATATATATATATTTAATATATTATATTTTATTGCATAGTGCAACATAGTATCCTTTCTATTTTCCTATAAATATGATACTTAGTTAGAATTGAAAACCACACCAGAAGTTCAGAGAATTCTTCTATAATCTTGAGCTTATTTCTTTAGAGTTTTAAGAAGCTTTGAGCGTAGTGTAAGTTTTCTTCAAGAATATTCTCGCCCTACCAGTCGGAATACTATTCTTTTACGGTAAGGGATATTATTTGTTGTACTCGTAAGGAGTATTCTTTCTTTCTTATTCATGAAGAGAACTTCTGTTATTCAATTCTTTATTATTCTGTTGAAATAACCTGTATACGCGGCCTACCCTATACTTGGTGAAATTCTTCTGTTATTCCATTTTTTATTATTTTGTTGGAACATCTCGTCTGTGCTTTAGGCATGATCTGGTTCCATTATTTATCATTCTGTTGGAACATCCTATCTGTGCTTTACGCATGACCTGGTTCCGTTAATTATTATTCTGTTGGAATACTCTGTCTGTGTGTTTACACATGACCTGGTTCAGTTATTTATTATTCTGTTGGAATAACATGTCTGTGCGGTCTATCGAATGCCTGGTGATTTCTTTTGTTATTCCATTCTTTATTATACTCAGTTGGTTAAAGTTTTAACTTCTATACTCCATGAAATTAGTGGAATATCCTTGATATTTGCTCTTCATCCAGTATCTTTTCATGGAAATATTCTACTGAGCATTCTTGAGTGTCACTCTATAAAAAAGTATCATGTTGACAATTTGGATATTATTAGTTCCTGGATAAATTAATTCTTGAACATGTTTTATTGAATTCTTATATTCTTGTCATTATCCTCATATTTATATTATGTTGAAAGTCATCTGTGGCCTGTAATGCATAGATGGACTTGGTATGATTATGACCATGGATTATTCGGTGTAATCATGACCATAATGTTACAAATGATGTGGAAAAAGTCCTCATTAGCCCGTAGTGCATTGATGGACAGTTGTTGGCATGATCATGACCATTGATGAATACACGAATATCCTTGGCCTGTAGTGCTGGATAATTTGTGGTCGTGATACTAATGAATATCTTTGGCCGTAGTGCAGGGATGATGTGGATTATTTATTAAGCTGAGTCTCAGCGATAAAAGTAATGAAAAACCTTTTAAATCATAGAAGATAGAAGATTTTATTCTCTACTTGACTCTTCTAATGGATTGCTTGTTCCGATGCAGTTAAACTTGATGTTTGTTATATTTTATCAGTTTAACACTGTTGAAGGCTAATGATAATTTATTCTGTATTATCTTAGTCATAATATTTCTTACTGGGCTAGTTGAGCTCACCCTTTTACTTTCATTATTTTCTCTTCAGGAAATGAGCACGTAGCAGGGACTAGTCGGGGAACAGAGTGATGGTCCTAGATGGTGCATTAGTAGTCCTCATTGTTATGTGAAATAGTGTGATAATAAATGTAATGAGGACCCCATTGAGTTTGTATATTGTCTAGATGACAATATTTGTATTAAAACTCACAACATATGTTTAGTCATATTTTACACGACTTTTGTATAATTAAGTTTGTATTTGAATTCTATACCATATATTTGGCGACTCAAGATGGGTGATGTATACCTATTTTGGGGGCATCACAGTTGGTATCAAAGGTTAGGGATATGATCCCTGGTTAAAATGTGAGAATAGAACTAGGAGGTAAAGACGGGGAATTCCTTCACTAGTATGACCTACCTAAGTTTATTTGGTATTTAATTGGTCGGTCAGAATATAGGGATAATATATTACAGGTCAATTAATCTTTGTTTTATGGAAATATCTGAAAATGACATTCGAGAATGTTGAGAATAGCAATGGAGCACAGGAGACCGTTGATTCACCCCATATCAATAATCAAGATAATGTGCATCAGGAAGGTGATAATCCTCATGCAAACAATAACACTGACCAAATGATGAATGATGGAATGTTCAGAGGCTTTATGTAATTTATGCAACATTAGGCGAGAGTGGCTCCTGTCCAAAATATCGGTGGAAACTCTCGGACGGTCATCGCTAAACAGTTCAAGGAGCTGGGACCACCGGAGTTTATCGGAGAGCCAAAACCACTTAAGGCGGAAACGTGGATAAAGCAGATCACCAGGATATTTGATGTCTTGGGATGCGCCAAGGAGCAAAAGGTTCCCTTTGCCACCTTTATGTTGCGAGGAGAGGCATATTACTGGTGGGAATCGGTAAAGCGTACTCAACCTGCCGCACTGAAGATGTCTTGGGAGAAATTCCAAGAACTGTTCAATGACAAGTACTTTCCCGAAAGTATTCATCACATGAAGGAGATAGAGTTCATCAAGTTGGAGCAGAATAATATGATCATGTCGCAGTACGAAGCTAAGTTTGCCGAGTTATCCTGGTTTGCGTCCCACTTGGTTGATAATGAAGAGAGAATGACGCGGATGTTTTTAAGAGGTTTGAAGCCGGAGATATGTCAATATCTTATTTCTCATAAACTGTGTTTGTATTCAGATGTTGTAAATAGGGCTCAGTTAGTGGAGAGCAATAACAAGTCAACGCAACCAAAAGAGAGCAGCCGACAAAATGATAATACCAGTGAGAGCAGTCATCGAAACGGTGACAACAAGCGTGGAGGGAATCAACAGGCCAGAAATGGTAACCACTTCAGTGGTAATCAGGGCCAAAACAATAAGAATGGACATTTCAAGAAGTAGAGATTCAACAATGATGGAAAGACATCAGCACCAGCACCCGTTGTTAAGGAAGGAGAACGACCACCTATCATATGCTTCAAATGTGGAGGGGAGGGACACATCAGTCCAAACTGCGCAATGCCGTCCAAAGCATGTTATAATTATGGAAGAGAAGGTCACTTAGCCCGATTTTGTCGTTCATCGAAGACAAGTTCAGCTAGAATAGAGGCACCAAAGGCCATCCAAGAAAAGTCAAAGCCGGTAGTGCAAGGGAGAGCGTTTGTTGTGACCTCCCAGAAATTAAGGAACCTGAACAAGGTCATCACGGGTAAGCTTATCATAAACTCTAGCGAAGTCTATACCTTATTTGATACCGGTTCTACCCATTCTTTTATTTCTCCTACTTGCGCTTAGTGATTAAATTTGACTCCGGAGAAATTAGACTTTGACTTATCTGTGGAAACTCCGTTGGGAGAAACCTTTATTACATCCACCGTTTATAAGTCTTGTTTGGTTCAAATCGGTACCCTCACATTACCTGTCGATCTTATTTCATTGAAAATACTTGCATTTGATGTGATTCTAGGGATTGATTGGTTAACTACTCATCATGCTAAAATTGATTATTTTCGTAAGGTAGTTAGCTTTCATATTCCTAATCAAGCTATTATGCGAATTCAAGCGACCAAACCATTAAAATCAATCACGGTAATCTCAAGCCATAAAGCTATTCGTTTATTGAAAAACGGGTGTCAAGCTTTCTTAGCTCATGTCACGGATCTAAACAAAAATACGTCAGTTTTGAATGATATTTCTATTGTTAATAAATTCCCTGACGTATTCCCTGAAGAACTTCCCGGCCTAGCCCCAGAGCGTGAAATTGAATTTTGTATCGACCTTGAACCCGGTAAAAAACCCATTTCCAAAGCCCCATATCGAATGGCTCCTATTGAACTTCAGGAGTTAAAGACCCAGCTGCAGGAATTATTAGACATTGGCTTTATTCGTCCTAGTACTTCTCCTTGGGGTGCTCCTGTTCTATTCGTGAAGAAGAAAGACGGGAGTATGCGACTTTGTATTGATTATCGGGAGTTGAATCATGTCACCATCAAAAATAGGTACCCATTGCCACGTATTGATGACCTGTTTGACTAGTTGCAAGGAGCCAAATTCTTTTAAAAGATGGATCTTCGTTCCAGATATCACCAATTGAAGATTAGAACAGATGACATTCCAAAGAAAGCTTTTAGAACTCGGTACGAGCATTATGAATTTCTAGTCATGTCCTTTGGATTGACTAATGCTCCTGCTGCCTTCATAGATATGATGAACCGAGTATTCAAGGAATATTTGGATCACTTTGTGGTCGTCTTTATTGATGACATCCTTATTTATTCCAAAAGCCGTGAAGATCATTATCAACACTTGAGGCTGGTACTCCAAAAGCTTCGTGAATACAAGCTTTATGCCATGTTGAAGAAATACGAGTTCTGGCTTGAGGAAGTAACATTCCTTAGGCACGTAGTATCAAGTCATGGAATATATGTTGTCCCGACAAAAAATTGAAGCAATTCAAAGGTGGTAGCAACCTAAATAGTGACCAAAGTACGTAGCTTTCTCGATTTAGCTGATTATTATCGGAGATTCGTGGAAGGATTTTCTTGAATCTCTACTCCATTAACTCAGCTGACTCAGAAAGATACAATGTTCGGTTGGAGCAAATAATGTGAGAAGAGTTTTCAAGAATTCAAGAGGAGACACATTTCAGCACCTGTTTCGACAATACTATCTGGCTCAGAGGGATTTATCATCTTCAGTGATGCTTCGGCCAAAGGGTTGGGATGTGTTCTCATGCAACATGGGAAAGTCATAGCCTATGCCTAGTGACAACTCAAACAATATGAGAGCAATTATCCTACTCATGATGTAGAGTTGGCAGCTGTTATCTTTGCACTTAAAATTTGGAGGCATTACTTGTATGGGGGAGAAAGTGGAGATCTTTACGGAGCATAAAAGCCTCAAATATTTCTTTACTCAAAAGGAACTCAATAGGCGACAATGACGTTGGCTTGAACTGTTGAAAGATTATGATAATACCATCCAATACCATCCTGGAAAAGCGAACGTGGTAGCTGACGCATTGAGTAGAAGATCATATGCAAGTACGAGTGCAATATTGTCAACATAAAGACCCATTTTGTGTGACTTGCAAAGGATGGAGATAGAGTTAAATACTCCAGGGACCCATGTGATGATGGCGAATATACGAGTAGAACTGACTTAAATCAATAAAGTTAAAGTTGCTCAAGCTACAGATCTGGAGCTGATGCGTATGAGGAAGAAAGTGCAAGAAGGTGCTATGCCAGAATCAAGAATCGATGAAGAAGAAATACTTTGAGTCAACTCTAGACTTTGTGTTCCTAATGACCCTGATTTAAAGTATAAAATCATAATGGAGGCGCACAACATACCGTTTACAATCCATCCTGGGAGTACCAAAATGTATCATGATCTTTGTCATACATTTTGGTGGAGCAATATGAAGAGAGTGATAGCGCTGTTTATCTCAAGGTGTCTAACTTGTCAATGAGTTAAAGCGGAGCATCAAGTACCAAAAGGTCCATTGCAACCACTTTAAATTCCAGAATAGAAGTGGGAGCACATTACCATGGATTTCATTACTGGTCTTCCCAAGGTTTCTCAAGGTATAGATGCAATTTGGGTCATTGTTGATAGATTGACTAAGTCTGCTCACTTCTTACCTATACGAGAAACTTATACACTTGAACGTCTTGCTCGTATGTACATAAAAGAGGTTGTAAGATTGTATGGTATGCCAGTATCCATAGTGTCTGATCGAGACCCAAGATTTACTTCACGATTTTGGGTTAGTTTGCAAAAAGCAATGGGCACGGATTTACGATTTAGCTCGGCATATCATCCTCAGACGGATGGAAAGTCGGAGAGGACTATTCAAACTTTTGAAGATATATTAAGACTCTGTGTCCTTGATTTCAAGGGAAGTTGGGACAAGTTCTTACCATTGGTGGAGTTTTCCTACAACAACAGTTATCAAGCAAGTATTGGCATGGCTCCATTCGAAGCGTTGTACGGAAGAAAGTGTTGTTCTCCAGTATGCTGGAATGAGGTGGGTGAAGCAACGTTGTTGGGACCAGAGTTGGTACGTATGACTACGGAAAAGATTCAAACGATCCGGCAACGTATAAAAACCTCACAAGATCGACAAAAGAGTTATGCTGATCTTCATCGAAAGGACGTGGAATTCTATATTGGAGATCATGTGTTGTTACGTGTTACTCCATGGAAAGGAGTTACGAGATTTGGAAAGAGAGGAAAGCTCAATCCTCGATTCATTGGCCCATTTTTAATCCTCGATCGAGTAGGAACTGTGGCATATAGACTCGCTTTACCACCAAGTATGTCTCGTGTTCATAACATTTTTCACATATCCATATTACGTAAATATGTGGAAGACCCAAACCACATTATTGAGTTAGAACCGGACGAAATAGCGAAAGATTTGATGAATGAAGAGGTTCCTGTTCAAATCTTGGATAATAAGGAACATATGCTACGCTCCAAGGTTATACCTCAAGTCAAAGTTTTTTTGAGAAACCACGATGTTGAGAAAATGACCTGGGAGTTAGAATCTGAAATGAAATCAAGGTATCCTTACCTCTTCGACATACCAGGTACGTACCCTAATTGCGAGGGAAAAATTTCATAAGAAGGGGAGGTTGTAAGACCCCAACTTTTTTAAATAAAGATGAATTTTCTATAAATATCATTTTTGAATATTATGGAATGAATTTGATATAATGTTATAGTTGTGGGTAATATTTATAAATTTTGCAAAGTACGCAAGTTGTTATATAATATTCGATTGGTCGGAGAATATTTGTTTTAACAGGGAATATTCGTACAATGGCACAATCATTGGTGGACCCCACAACAGAATTATTGTCGGATTGAGAAAACGACAAAAATACTTTATGAAAATAACGGCGTAAGTTTTACCGTTAACTGTTGAAACACCCGGTGTTAAAAGTACAGTAAACGCGTAGTTGCACAGTAGCACACAATATTGATTATTGATGCTTACGTGAGAAGTCACTCAGTTTTGTTCATTTATTATTACAGTAATTGCTGCATAGTATCTCACCTTATTTGATTCAATTATTATCAATATTTTATAATCAATAATTGAGATGACAAAGTTATTAATATTATTATTTGCAATATTAATGATGTTTAGAAGTTCTGTCAAGGAGAGGTTTGGTCACCTAATTGCGCGCCAATGAGAAGAAATCCTTATTGGAAAGCCCACTCTTTCCTGGGAACGACCTGATCGATTAATATTGGGAATTATAATAATGATGATGAGTTTTGTTTTATTAGTATTATTAATGTAATAAAACAGAAAAACTTTTTTTATAAAACAGAATACTTTTATAAAGTTATCCGTTTTATTAGACTGTAAATAGAATATATAATATTTTATTATGCATAGTGTTTTGCATAGTAAAATCTTTTTATATAAAATAGAATACTTTTATAAAGTTATTTGTTTTATTAGACAATAATTAGAATATATTATATTTTATTATGTATAGTGTTGTATAGTGCCTGCATAGTATTTTGCATAGTAAAATCTTTTTATATAAAATAGAACACTTTTATAAAGTTATTTGTTTTATTAGATTTTAAATAATATATATATATATATATATATATATATATATATATATTTAGAATATATTATATTTTATTGCATAGTGCAACATAGTATTCTTTCTATTTTCCTATAAATAGGATGCTTAGTTAGAATTGAAAACCACACCAGAAGTTCAGAGAATTCTTCTATTATCTTGAGCGTATTTCTTAAGAGTTTTAAGAAGCTTTGAGCGTAGTGTAAGTTTTCTTCAAGAATATTCTCGCCCTACCAGTCGAAATACTATTCTTTTATGGTAAGAGATATTATTTGTTGTACTCGTAAGGAGTATTCTTTCTTTCTTATTCATGAAGAGAACTTCTGTTATTCCATTCTTTATTATTCTGTTGGAATAACCTGTATACGCGGGCTACCCTATACTTGGTGAAATTCTTCAGTTATTCCATTTTTTTATTATTCTGTTGGAACATCCTGTCTGTGCTTTATGCATGACCTAGTTCCATTATTTATCATTCTTTTGGAACATCCTATCCATGCTTTACGCATGACCTGGTTCCGTTAATTATTATTCTATTGGAATATCTTGTCTGTGCGTTTACGCATGACCTGGTTCCGTTATTTATTATTCTGTTGGAATAACCTCTCTTTTGTTATTCCATTCTTTATTATACTCAGTTGGTTAAAGTTTTGACTTCTATACTCCATGAAATTAGTGGAATATCTTTGATATTTGCGCTTCATCCAGTATATTTTCATGGAAATATTCTACTGAGCATTCTTGAGTGTTACTCTACAAAGAAGTATCATGTTGACAATTTGGACATTATTAGTTCCTGGATAAATTAATTCTTGAACTTATTTTATTGAATTCTTATATCCTTGTCATCATCCTCATATTTATATTATGTTGAAAGTCATCTGTGGCCTGTAGTGCATAGATGGACTTGGTATGATTATGACCAGGGATTATTCGGTGTAATCATGACCGTTATGTTACAAATGATGTAGAAAAAGTCCTCATTAGCCCGTAGTGCATTGATGGATAGTTGTTGGCATAATCATGACCATTGATGAATACACGAATATCCTTGGCCTGTAGTGCATGGATGATTTGTGGTCGTGATACTAATGAATATCCTTGGCCGTAGTGCAGGGATGATGTGGATTATTTATTAAGCTGAGTCTCAGCGATAAAAGTAATGAAAAACCTTTTAAATCATAGAAGATAGTAGATTTTATTCTCTCCTTGACTCTTCTAATGGATTGCTTGTTCCGCTGCAGTTAAACTTGATGTTTGTTATATTTTATCAGTTTAACACTGTTTAAGGCTAATGATAATTTATTCTGCATTATCTTAGTCATAATATTTCTTACTGGGATAGTTGAGCTCACCCTTTTACTTTCATTATTCTCTTCAGGAAATGAGCACGTAGCAGGGACTAGTCGGGGAATAGAGTGATGGTCCTAGATGGTGCATTAGTAGTCCTCACTATTCTATGAAATAATTTGATAATAAATGTAATGAGGACCCCATTGAGTTATTATATTGTCTAGATGAAAATATTTGTATTAAAACTCACATCATATGTTTAGTCATATTTTACACGACTGTTGTATAATTAAGTTTGTATTTGAATTCTGTACCATATATTTGGCGACTCAAGATGGGTGATGTATACCTATTTTGGGGGCGTAACAGTTGGTATCAAAGCTTAGGGATATGATCCCTGGCTAAGATGTGAGAATAGAACTAGGAGGGGAGAGACGGGGAATTCCTTCGCTAGTATGACCTACCTAAGTTTATTTGGTATTTAATTGGTCAGTCAGAATATAGGGATAATATGTTATAGGTCAATTAACCTTTATTTTGTTGCAGTATCTGAAAATGACATCCGAGAATGTTGAGAATAGCAATGGAGCACAGGAGACCGATGATTCACCACATATCAATAATTAAGATAATGTGCATCAGGAAGGTGACAATCCTCATGCAAACAACAACACTGTCCAAATGATGAATGATGGAATGTTTAGAGGCTTTATGCAACATCAGGCGAGAGTGGCTCATGTGACACCCACAAATTCGGGTACTTCGATTCCATGGAATTTGGTGTTCACTGTATAAATATCATCTATCTATCTACCTATAATAAATGCAAACCATGTAATAGATAGAAATAAAATCTTCCCCTTAAGGGTTACAACATCCGAATAATAAAATACAATCCCAGGTTAAACTAACCTTAAACATCTGTGCGGAATCATAAACAAATAAGTCTTAAACAACATCATTAACTCAAGTCTTAAACATAAATATATCATTAAATAAAATAACAAGTCTTCATCATTTGCTAACTTTGCCCTTGCCTTTACTAGTGAAAGGTTCATCAGTTCTTTCATTCTTAACTGCAATGTTATTATCAAGCAAGAGTGAGCACTAATGCCCACAAGTATAATAATGAAATAACAGTATAATAACATGCGAGAGAAATAATAACTTCTGAAATAAAAGCTCAACTTTTGAATCAAGAACGAATAACAAGAATCAAAAGAATTCTGAGGGCCATAATACCTTGAACTATGTCCTAGGTTATCAAGGTTCATACTTGAAACCTTTAACAATCATAAGATTATGGACCTTTCTACTCCTACTTAGGGGGATCAGCCCTTAGTACCATACTGTGTACGATATCTTAACGCTAACGCATAAGTAAATCCCTTTGCAGGGTTGTTCATCTCAGTTTGACATTCGAGTCCGCACCAAAGAGAGTTTGGTTTGGATAATTCATCAAGGGTTCTGAAATTTAGAACGCTCATCAACTATGGACTAGTCGAATCAATAAGGGTTTGCTAGTCTAATAAGGTTCAATAATAATGATATTCAAATTGAATAATAATCTCAGGAAGTATACAATAGGACAATTATTGTATAACTAAATCATGCTTTTAAAAGATAATCAATATTTAATATAACATTTGAACTTGAATAATAGTAATGATAATTTACTCGAGGTAAATAATAAACTTGAACAATAATGACAAGTAGGGTTAGGAAACTTACCTCGTGCGTAGATTACACTTTAACTAAACTCGTTCTTTGAATTTAATCCTACATACCATTCACATTCACAATACCAATTAATTATAACTTAACTAATCATCAATGATTATTCTCTTGTCTAAACTTTGGTTATGACTATACTTAGTCAAATTATCACATTTATTATCATATAATATCACCTCATGAATAATAAATTAATTATGTATTTAATAATTCAACTCACATGCAATTATGTTATTTACATGATAAACATCTATTTTATCTTCACATTATACTTCTAACATGTTTACATGTTCATTAAATTAATTTACTAACACATTGTTAGACTTAAACATTTAAAAACAAATCTCATTCTGAACATTCTGGAGAGTGGCGCTGCGGCTCCACTGTTACACTAGTTCTCGGCGCTGCAGCGTGGTCTTTGGCGCTGCGGCGCGGTGGCGTTGCGGTACGAGTCTCAGGGCCTGGAGTCGATGCCGCAGCGCGAGGCTCTAGTTTCAGTTTTGCAATTCGTAAAAATTGCAGAACATGGCCAAAGAACTCCAATAAAATTATTACTACTCGAATTTAATCATACCCACATGATATAATTCATGTATAATCATAACCCAACAATTATATACTGACATTAACCAATTTATACACTTAATAACAGATTTAAAGCATGTGAATTTTCCTGACTTTGATGTTCTTGGAGGTTCTGAAAATAAAACATGAAAATTGTCACTACGGATTCGTTATAACACCGAATCCGTTTATTTAAACTTTGGTCTCTTCGTACCAAGATGCATAACAACATACAAGTATAACATTTAGGGATAATATACGATCAATACATAAAATATCACGTATAAGGCCATAAGGACAAAATCCATACTCTGTAATTTTGTAGAAATCATATACGACATGTTTTCATGAAATTGATGATATGGTTTACATAATATATATAATTAAACACGATTTGATATGTCATAACACACATACAACCCATAATCATTACTCCTATCCAAATTACAAAGGTTAAACCAAAAACTTTAAAAGCCATTTTCATGAAAACTAAAATACGTAAAGTAGAAATTGGGAAGGAGGAGATTACCCAAAGCGTATTGTGGATTTTAGTAAGAGATGAATATCAATTTCTCTCTGACTTCTCAACTAATACTCTGTATCTCTCTCTGTGAAAACTCTCTAGCCATAGCAATAATGAAGAAAAGAAAAGAAGACGTCTGATATATTAAAGGAACTGACGCACTGAGTGGTCAGTTAACCCAGTCATGGGCAACTGCTAGTAACTTCCATTAAGGCCATGTTTGGCTAGGCTTAATAGATTTCAAAACCATTTAATTTAATAAAGCTTTATCATATGGTTTAATTAATGTCACACCCACTTGCACAATAATTCAAATATCTTATTTAATATAAATATAATAACTTCTCATAAATTTCACATAGTCACATAGTCACATAATTAAATTTCTTATTAATAATTAATGTCAAATTATTAACTCTCTAATTAATAATTAAATTAATTAAAATAACATCATGCTTAATTAAATATTTTATTTAATTCAATAAGCTCACATAGATACATACTTGAATAATAAATATGCTCTACATTAATTTAATTAATGTAACACAAAATTAAATTTATCTACCACAATTGCATCAAATAATTATTTAATCCAATAATTAAATCATCAAAAAATATTTATTTATTCAATAAATATTAAAATTAATTTACAAAATCTCGTTCGTCACATCTTTCTCTCCTTAAAAGGATTCTGTCCCCAGAATCACGACTCAATAAATTCGACCTGTTATATTCTCCCCCCTTACAAAGATTCTGTCCCCAGAATCGCTTACACATAAATAAGTAAATAAATGAGGGTAATTCTTCATCATATTCTTTTCGAGTTCCCACATAGCTTCTTCAGCATTGTGGTTTCTCCAAATTACCTTAACAGAAGGTATAATTTTATTTCTGAGAACTTGTTCTTTTCGGTCGACAATTTGGACAGGAATTTCTTCGTAAGATAAGTCTTTCTCAAAATGCAGGGTTTCGTATTCAATTACATGCTTGTAATCGTCTTTGAATGGTCGTAATACAGAAACATAGAAGACGTTGTGGACATTCTCGAGTGCTGGAGGTAAGGCTACCTCATACACTACTTCTTCGATTCTTCTTAGTACTTCAAATGGTCCAATGAATCTTGGACTCAATTTTCCATTCTTTCCGAACCTGATCTTTCCTTTCTAGGGAGAGACCTTCAAGAAAACATAACTACCTGATTCAAACTCGATATTTTTACGATGTGGATTAGCGTATTTCTTCTGTCGATCTTGAGCCACTAAAAATCGTGCTCGGATCGCTTTGACTATTTTTACAGTCTGTTGTACCAATTCTAGCCCTAGCAATTGTCTTTCACCAACTTCATCCCAGTAAAGTGGAGTTCTACACTTTCTGCCGTATAACGCTTCGTAAGGCGGCATGCCTATACTAGCATGATAACTGTTGTTGTAGCCAAACTCTACTAACGGTAGGTGATCATCCCAATTTCCTTTGAAGTCCATCAAACATGCTCTTAACATATCTTCTAACATTTGTATTGTTCGTTCACTCTGTCCGTCTGTTTGAGGGTGATAAGCTGTACTTATTCGCAATTGCGTACCCATGCATTCCTGAAGACGTTTCCAGAAATTTGATGTGAAGTGCGGATCCCTATCTGAAACAATTGATACCGAAACTCCGTGCCTCGAAATAATCTTTTTTACGTATAGCCTCGCCAACTGATCTAAATTGAATCTTATTTTAATCGGAAGGAAGTGTGCAGATTTCGTCAATCGGTCAACGATAACCCATACTGCGTCGTAGCCTTTCTGAGTCGTCGGAAGGCCAACCACGAAGTCCATTGTAATATGCTCCCATTTCCATTTGAGATCTCTAACGGTTGTAGCAATCCCCTCGGTCTCTGATGTTCTGCTTTTACTATTTGGCAGGTAAGACACTTGGCGACACATTCTGCAACATCTCGTTTTAAATTTGGCCACCAGAAATGTTGTCGAAGATCTTGGTACATTTTGGTACTACAAGGGTGAATTGAATATCGTGAACTATGAGCCTCGCTAAAAATTTCTTCCTTAATATCTTGTACTGACGGTACCCAAATTCTACTCTCAAATCTCAGTATTCCTTCCTTATTCATCTTAAATCTCGGTTCGGTTCCTTCAGATATCTTCTTTGTCACCTTTTTACATTCTTCGTCTTGAAGCTGAGCCTCCTTTACTTTATCTAGAAGAGTTGTATCAGATTGCATCTGAAATAGCTTCTCATCGATCTCCATAGGATACTTCATTTCCAACTCCAGTTTCTCCATTTCTGTAATTAGCTCCTCCTAAGCCGTTAACATCATCAATTTCTCACGACCCTTTATACTTAAGGCGTCGGCAACTACATTTGCTTTACCCCGATGGTATAAAATCTCATAATCGTAATCTTTAATTAAATCCAACCATCTTCTTTGACGCATAGTCAAATCCTTCTGCGTGAAAATATATTTCAGACTCTTATGATCCGTATATATTTCACACTTCTCCTCGTAGAGATAGTGCCTCCAAATTTTCAAAACAAAAACAACTGCAGCTAACTTGTAACACCCCGAACCCGATATAGGCCCAAAGTGCTACACGTCACAAGCCCATAGGTCTGCAACACAATAATATCAATAATGCGTAGCCCAAACAAAATAACTTAACATTAATCTTAACTTAAAACCCAACAATATATAAATATATTTTAAAATAATCCAAATGAAATACTAATAAATACCACATTCAAATAATGGAGACACAGCTCCTCGAAACTAAGAGTTTTATCAAAATCCATCAACAAAAGAATAACATCTAAAACTAAACTCCAGCTATTCCAAGCGTATCAAATAAGTGTTCAGCTTTCAACGATGGGACCTGTAAAAATCTGTAAGGGGGTGAGCGATGAAGCCCAACAAGTAGCAATCCTCTCTATCTAGCTGAATCAAGTACAATTTGCAAAACACTTTTTCGAAATAACTTTTTGTTTTCAATAACAATAGTACAAAAGCTTTCAAAACTAAAATAATTGAAAAATGATTTCAATGTATATCATATATCTTTTAATCCACAGCCTTAGCGACTAAGGTTACAATAGCCCTGTAACACGGCCCAAAAGTTGGATAACGTTACGATACACACCCTACTAAGGTATCTATAAAAATGCACGCTCCTCGAAGGGCATCTAAATGGTGTGCGCCTTAGTAGGTCCTATATTAGCTCCGAAACTAAACGTAATCAATAACGGGTTCTATACATAGTCAGACTGAGGATTTCAATTTTTTTTTCAATATTATCGATAATATAAACGATACATTTTCACAGTTTAAAATCATATAATCTCGTTCACAGTTCAAAAATAAATACTTGATCCAAATTTTGAAATAAAAGAACATAACAATTTGATTTAAATGGAAGCCTTAAATAAAAAAATAACGAATTTTGAAACTGTACATTTAGGCATCCGAATAATTAATAAGATATACTTAAAAGTAAAGATAATCTTAAAAACAATAAATAGTTTGGAAAACCACTTACCTGATATTGCGAAACACGAAATTAAAAGTGAACTAATTCTTTGAGTTTTCTTCTTTTCTTCTCTATTCTGCAGTACTCCAAGCCAAATAGTTTTTACATTTTTTTCTTTCTTTCTAGTTGTTTAAATATATGTAATTCCTTTGAAAAATAGGTTACTAAGTAAAAGAGTCCTTTTAAAATTAAAAGTTTGTTACAGTCTAACTGACTTATCCTAATAGGTTTTAGATATGTATAATAATTATTAGTTTTTATTCCATTATCTAATTATAAATCTACTATTATTTTATTATTATATTTAATTATTATTATTTTTTTTAAACCGGGTATTACATTCTACCCACCTTAAAAAAAATTTTGCCCTCCAAATTAACAATTCTTAAGGTTAATTTCAAACAAGCTCTAACACTCGATCTATATCTAAATAATGCTCCAAAAGTCACAATCTTAATATAATCTACCTACTCCATCACCCAATTTCTACAATATATTCAAACCTAAAATCTATCACACTCTCTATTTCTTAAGTCTAGTAGATTCACAACCCATAGTTAAATCCCAAAATCACTCCCCAGATAATGTGTGGGTTTCTTAGCCGAACGGACCGCGAGGGGCCACTGCTTTGATACCATCTCTGTAACACCATGAACCCGATATATGCCCAAAGTGCTACACGCCGCAAGCCCATAGGCCCGCAATGCAACAATATCAATAACGCGCAGCCTAAACAAAATAACTTAACATTAATCTTAACTTAAAACCCAACAATATATAAATATATTTTAAATCAATCCAAACGAAATACTAATAAATACCACATTCAAATAATGGAGATGCAGCTCCTCGAAACTAAGAGTTTTATCAAAATCCATCAACAAAAGAATAACATCTAAAACTAAACTCCAGCTATTCCAAGCGTATCAAATAAGTATTCAGCTTTCAACGATGGGACCTGTAATAATCTGTAAGGGGGTGAGCGATGAAGCCCAGCAAGTAGCAATCCTCTCTATCTAGCTGAATCAAGTACAATTTATAAAACACTTTTTCAAAATAACTTTTTGTTTTCAATAACAATAGTACAAAAGCTTTCAAAACTAAAATAAAAAATGATTTCTATGTATATCATATATCTTTTAATCCACAGCCTTAGCCACTAAGGTTACAATAGCCCTGTAACACGGCCCAAAAGTTGGATAACGTTACGATACACACCCTACTAAGGTATCTATAAAAATGCACGCTCCCCGAAGGGCATCTAAAAGGTGTGCGCCTTAGTAGGTTCTATATTAGCTCCGAAACTAAACGTAATCAATAACGGGTTCTATACATAGTCAGACTGAGGATTTCAAAAAATTTTCTCAATATTATCGATAATATAAATGATACTTTTTCACAGTTCAAAATCATATAATCTCATTCACAGTTCAAAAATAAATACTTGATCCAAATTTTGAAATAAAAGAACATAACAATTTGATTTAAATGGAAGCCTTAAATAAAAAATAACAAATTTTGAAACTGTACATTTAGGCATTCGAATAATTAATAAGATATACTTAAAAGTAACGATAATATTAAAAACACTAAATAGTTCGGAAAACCACTTACCTAATATTACGAAATAAGAAATTAAAAGTGAACTAATTCTTTGAGTTTTCTTCTTTTCTTCTCTGTTCTGCAGTACTCCAAGCAAAATAGTTTTTACATTCTTTTCTTTCTTTCTAGGTGTTTAAATACATGTAATTCCTTTGAAAAATAGATTACTAAGTAAAAGAGTCCTTTTAAAATTAAAAGTTTGTTACAGTCTAACTGACTTATCCTAATAGGTATTAGATATGTATAATAATTATTAGTTTTTATTCCATTATCTAATTATAAATCTATTATTATTTTATTATTATATTTAATTATTATTATTTTTTTAACCAGGTATTACATAACTCCAAGTCATGGGTCGAATATCCATTTTCGTAATCTTTCAATTGTCGTGATGCATACGCAATGACCTTGCCGTTTTGCTTCAGCACACAGCCAAGTCCTTTATGCGACGCATCACTATAAACAACAAAATTTCCTGTATCATCCGGAAGAGATAACACAGGGGCCGTACTCAACCTCTTCTTCAATTCTTGAAAACTTTCCTCACACTTATCCGTCCAAACAAATTTCACAGCTTTTCGAGTTAAATTCGTTAACGGAGTTGCGATCTTGAAAAAGGCTTGTATGAACCTTCTATAATATCACGCTGATCCAAGAAAACTTCTTACTTTCGACGGTGTTCTCGGCTCATCCCAGTTAATCATGGCTACTACTTTTGATGGATCTACCGAAATTCCATTTTTATCGATTACGTGACCAAGAAATTGTACTCGCTCGATCCAGAATTCTTATTTCGAAAATTTAGCATACAACTTCTCCCTTCTCAATACTTCAAACGTTAATGTAACACCCCCTTCCCGAAAAGGAAAGGGAGGTCACGTGCAAAGCACAACAAACCTCAAAAATAAGAAAACAGAGCACTAACAACCTCAAAATATTAATAGTGTTATCTATCAATGAAGTACTAATTACAATTCTCCAACTAGAGTCAAAATAATCAAAACTTAAAAATCGAAACAACCTAGATCGATGGTCAAAGATAACTCTCTCATCACACTAGCCCTGAAACACCCCTGCAAACCTGCCGAAAGAAAAACACAGCACGAGCCAATTGCCTAGTACGGATACAGATATACAAAAGATATACAAAACTTTCGGTATAATTTCTCAATATAACATAATAATTAGTTATTTATTAAGCTAGTATACTAACTTATCACCCCAGTGCCCCCACTGTCATCCAAAATCAGATTTATAAGAAGCAACATATCTAAGTTTACATTTTGCTCATTATAATACTCATAATTCATATAAAGACATGCTTATCTCATTATTCACATAATATGAATATGTGACATCCTTTTGCAATCCAATTATTATATGTACACTATCATGTGATTAAACTTACAGACTATAACTAGGAAAATAACAATTACTCAGCGAAAAAAGAATGACAATCAAAGTACTCTGTTGTTCTCCTGCGCCGCCACACTGCTCCGTTTTTTTTTCCTTCGCGTCATACTTATTATGGGTAAATTTAGGGTTTACTTATTTATTCACTTAAAAATAAATTTTATTAGTTAATATATTTATTAACTCTCCAACTATTAATAGGATTTTAAAATTACACAACTATAAATTAGGACTCACTTAGTTTTAAAGCCCAATTTTACCAATTTGATTTATCCATCATTTATTAATATTTATTAACCCACATAAATTAAATAACTAATTTGACCCAAATAAATGACAAAGTCCAATTAATATGTTTTAAAATAAAATTAATTTTTATTATTTAATATATTTTTTTTCGGGTATTACATTACCTACCCCTTAAAAGGGATTCCGTCCCCGGAATCAAAAGAATGAATGTACCTAATTATCAATAGATGCGGATACTCCGCTCGAATAGACTCTTCTATCTCTCAAGTAGCTTCCCGCTCCGAATGATTTTATCACAAGACTTTAACAAAAGGAATTATCTTTCTCAATTTAATTTAATCAGTTATTTAATTATCTACTAAAAGAATTTAATTTTCCAAACAAAACAAGGAAGAAAAGAGGGAAACAAAATCATTTACCTTTTCCAATTTAAACACAATTGTATAAAATAAAAAAAATCAATTAATATTTAATTTTAAAAAAATATGGGTTATTACATTTTATACCCCTTAAAAATAATTCCGTCCTCAGAATTCAAATAAGCTACAAAAATAATTTAGTTACGATGTAGCGCCGCCGTTTATAACGATCAACGCGGATAAGTCATCGGTCCACGTAATTATTCATGTATTCGTAAGAGATTCGTCAGCTATTGTGTCAAGGCTTCGTAAGGTTGTTCGTGTTGCATCAAATTAGATCACATGATCCACCATTGGTGCGGCTGTCGCTAATATCTTTGAGTTTCATTCTTTCAAACGTACGTACTCTTCGGAATATAATTTGAAAACACAAAATTTTCTTTTCATCTAAATACGATTCAAATGCCCAAAATATTTAAAATTATATTCAATTCGTAAAATGTTTATGTTCCACACATGACAAAGATTTAACAAATTATTTTTATTTAATTTTACATAAATTTATGCAATACTCTAAGGGCCTCAGATAAACAAAACAACTTACATTACATCACCAACTCTCACTAAGTCCTCAAGAGTTTCAAAATATCATAACCTCAAATCAAATTAATTCTCAAATAATATTACACCAAAAATATATTAATACTAAGATCTCTTAATTAATCACCATACCAAACTCGAAATCATATACTCTACTATCTGAATAAGCAAACTATAGCTTTCAAAATCTCTTAAAGATTCATCACTTACTGTATATCTAATCATTCAATAAATCAATCATTCTCTTAGTGCAAACCTTGACCCAACAAATTCCAAGATCTCCTCATACTATCACTCAAAATTTCATATAAGATAACTCCAATATTCTACTAGGAAATAATCGCAAAATTCATTTACTCCAAAAAATTAATCTAATTACCTCGAATCTTTACAACAACTCAAAATTACAAGATATCCTTTGTACTTAATAATTTTCACTTTATCGTATTATCCCACCGATTCACATACCTCAAATTATTTACAACTTAACAAAAATCAGAATCTAACCCAAATAAAATCCTCAATTCCAAAATCATAATAATTTGTAATTACCTGAAATAATTCTAACAAATGATTCTCCAATATCAAAACTCACTGATACAACTGCTCATATCATAATCGTATAATCATTTCTTAACTGAACAAAGTATGACATTATTCTCCTTAATGATCAAATCACCATCCTTAACTAACATTATTGCTCCAACGAATATAACAATAATAATCTTAACAAGTTAACTCGCCTTTCTCAAATCAATTACAATTTAAAGAGCTAAAAACACTTGGTCAAAATCAAGACCAACCAAACAGAGAACAAAATCAAATCAGACACTTACGTCTACCCAATGATTTACCCACAACTCACAGGTCAAACCTAAATAGGTTTTCTAGAAGAAAGAACCTAAGTTCTGATACCATCTCTGTAACACCCCCTCCCGAAAAGGAAAGGGAGGTCACGTGTAAAGCACAACAAATCTCAAAAATAAGAAAACAGAGCACTAACAACCTCAAAATATTAATAGTGTTATCTATCAATGAAGTACTAATTACAATTCTCCAACTAGAGTCAAAATAATCAAAACTTAAAAATCGAAACAACCTAGATCGATGGTCAAAGATAACTCTCTCATCACACTAGCCCTGAAACACCCCTGCAAACCTGCCGGAAGAAAAACACAGCATGAGCCAATTGCCCAGTACGAATACAGATATACAAAAGATATACAAAACTTTCGGTATAATTTCTCAATATAACATAATAATTAGTTATTTATTAAGCTAGTATACTAACTTATCACCCCAGTGCCCCCACTGTCATCCAAAATCAGATTGATAAGAAGCAACATATCTAAGTTTACATTTTGCTCATTATAATACTCATAATTCATATAAAGACATGCTTATCTCATTATTCACACAATATGAATATGTGACATCCTTTTGCAATCCAATTATTATATGTACACTATCATGTGATTAAACTTACAGACTATAACTAGGAAAATAACAATTACTCACCGAAAAAAGAATGGCAATCAAAGTACTCTGTTGTTCTCCTGCGCCGCCACACTGCTCCGTTTTTTTTCCTTCGCGTCATACTTATTATGGGTAAATTTAGGGTTTACTTATTTATTCACTTAAAAATAAATTTTATTAGTTAATATATTTATTAACTCTCCAACTATTAATAGGATTTTAAAATTACACAACTATAAATTAGGACTCACTTAGTTTTAAAGCCCAATTTTACCAATTTGATTTATCCATCATTTATTAATATTTATTAACCCACATAAATTAAATAACTAATTTGACCCAAATAAATGACAAAGTCCAATTAATATGTTTTAAAATAAAATTAATTTTTATTATTTAATATTTTTTTTTCGGGTATTACAGTTAACCTTAAATGTCCTTTGTGTTCTTCTTTGATTTTGGAATATACCAAAATATCGTCTATAAACACCACCACGAATTTGTCCAAAAATGGCTTGAACACAACATTCATTAGTCCCATAAATGCTGCAGGAGCATTCGTAAGACCAAACGACATTACTAAAAATTCGTAGTGACCATATCGCGTTCTAAATGCTGTCTTCGGTACATCCTCTGGCCTCACCTTCAGTTGATGATAACCGCTTCTCAAGTCTATCTTGGAAAAGTATCTTGCTCCCTTCAATTGATCAAACAGGTCGTCGATCCTCGGTAATGGATATCTGTTCTTAATCGTGACCTTATTTAGTTCTCTGTAGTCAATGCAGAGCCGCATCGATCCATCCTTCTTTTTCACAAACAACACCGGCGCTCCCCACGACGATACGCTCGGTTGAATGTACTTCTTGTCCAACAATTCTTGTAGTTGTACCATTTGTTCTTTCATCTCTACTAGTGCCATTCGGTATGGTGCCTTTGATATTGGAGCGGTTCCGGGTGCCAAATCGATTACGAAGTCTACCTCTCTATCTGGTGGAAGTCCTGGTAAATCGTCTAGAAATACATCAACGAAATACCTCACAATCAGTATTTCTTCTACCTTTGGATTCTCTTTTCGACTGTCGACTATGTAAGCTAAGTATCCTACATAGCCTTGTCTCAACAACTTTCTGGCCTGCATCATCGTCAGACAACTCACTTGTCTAGGAGATTTGCTACTATAAAATACAACCTTTGACGGAGTCATAAGGTTAATACGCTTCTTTTGGAAATCAATTACAGCCCCGTAATTGAATAACCAGTCCATTCCCAAAATAACATCAAATTCCCCAAGTCGAATAGGGATAAGATCTACGTTCATGATATTACCCTTAATATCCACTCTACAGTTCTTATGTACATACTTAACATGGATTATTTCTATATTGACAATTTCTATGTTCATGGGGTAATCCAATTCATTCTTAGGCAAATCTAAATTCTTGGCAAAATCATCGGATATAAAAGAACAAGTAGCACCCGAATCAAATAAAACATAAGCATTAATTTTATTGATCGGAATGATACCTGACACCACATCACGAGATTGAACTGCATCTTGCACCGTCATGTTGAAAGTCCGGGCAGTCGGTCGATTTGTTGCGGTTGGTCCGGTGATGGTTAAGGTATTTCCACTGTTATTTCCTCGGTTTCCTCCTGATCCTGACCCTCCCGATCCCTTCTTGGGACAATCTCTTGCCAGATGGTCCTTCGAACCACAAGTAAAACAAGCACCCTTCTTTGGGTTTGGACAGTTTGGTGCTATATGGCCTTCCTGACTATAATTGTAGCACACTCTTTTTCCTTTTATACAAACTCCCAGATGGGCTTTTCCGCAGGTCGGGCATGCTTCTATTCTTTTCTTCTGATTACCTTGCTGATTTCCCGATGATGAGCTGTCATTCCATCTTTTCTTCTGATTGAAATTTCCACCTCCTGTGCCACTTCCACTGGCCTTGTTATTTCTTTCTCCTTCACTCTTCTTCTTCTTTTGATCTTGATTGTACTTGATCACCGCATCGCTGCCACCTTTAGCGAGGATATCCTTTTCCAGAACTCCGGCAAATGTGTTTATCTGAAACATTGATACCTTGCTGTACACCCAAGGCTTTAGTCCTCGTTCGAATCTTCTGGATTTTCTTTCATCTGTGTGTACTTGATACGGGGCGAACCTCGCTAACTCGTTGAATTTAGGCACGTAGTCAGGTACGCTCATGTTTCCCTGCTTCAACTCTAGAAATTGAACCTCCATCTCGTTCTGTGAACTAGTTGGGAAATACATTTTGAAGAACATCTCTTTAAACCTCTCCCACGTAATTACACCATCACCTCCCCGCACTTTGTTTGCTTGCCACCAGTAGCTAGCCTCAGACTTCAGCATAAACGTTGCAAAAGCGGTCTTCTGATCTTCTCTAACCCTAGCAACGTCAAAAACCTTCTCCATTTCCATAACCCACGTTTGAGCTTTGATTGGGTTCATAGAACCTTTGAACTCTAATGGTCCCCACCGCCTTGAAGTCTTTAAACGTTGTGTTTGGTGGAGCTTGCGGTTGATTATTCATGGCTCCATTCAGTAAGTTAACCAACTGCTGCACGGGATTAGCGTTGGCTTTATTGTTATTATTGGTTGACTCTTCCTGAGCCAGTTGACGTTGTTGTCTTCTCCTTGGCGGCATTTTTTGTGTGTTAAATAAATGCTTATTAGAACTTTGTTTATTCTCTAAATATTTAAGGCATTAATTAACAGTTTAACATACTCATTTAACACATCATCTCAAACAACTTGATATATTATCATTCAAATCAAAAGTTTTAACATTAAACGATAGCATAACTGCTATTTACATCAACTATCCTGGAATAAAGAATCCACATGATTTAAAACATTTAAATATTCTTTCTTTCATAAACACGTCAGAATTTACATCTAAAAACTAATTAAGTTCTTCACATAATTAAATAAATCATATCACTGTCGGTCAAGGTACTGATTAGCCTTGATACGCTCCTCTTCTAATATACGATGCATCGTCCTGCGATCCATCATGTACAATGATAGTCCTTCAAACTGGATTGGGTACCTCAAAACTCGATCTTGGGTCTCATTCATTGCCTTGTTAAGTGTAGAGTATGTCTCCCCAATCTTCGCCTTCTTTGCACGACCATCATCTTCTGCACGATCAGCTCGACGTGTTTTTCTTACCCAGCCTTCCTCTGCTATCTTTAGTCTATCGGAGGTTTCCTTCAGTTCCTTCTTCAGTTTCTCTATCTCCTCGATCTTATCTTCAGTTTGACCCTTCTCCTGGACCAAATCCCATTCTACATTTGCCAGTCGAGAGTGAAGAGTCGAAATCTCCCTCTCCTTCTGCTCTAGAGTAATATGCTGAATAACCGCTCGCTCAGTCAAATCCTGGACCTCGTCTCGTAACTCCACGTTACGGTCGTACAATGTGTCATACATATCAGCATCAATGGTGTACCGTGGTAACTCCTCTTCTTCCTCTTCCTCTTCCTCAAAAAATTCCTCCTCAGGATCAGTCTCAGGTTCATGCTCCTGACCAACAATGGTGATCAATGGAGATAATTCCCTCTGCACCAGCTGCTCCCTAAAGACATGTATGTCTCGGGGATCCTCCTCTGTCGGTACTATAGGTACACGGGGTTCCTCCTCAGTAGGTACTATAAGTACTCGGGGTTCTTCGTCCCCAGCTTGACTAGCTTCTCCAATATTCGACATCCTGACAACAAAATTTTAAGTTTTAGTTACTAAGTCGTATCATCTAATGCGTACTTTAACACATAAACACATAAGGTCTTTTATTATCCATAATGAATTACATAAATTCATTTCTTATAACTCGATAAGAGTTTTCCATCACTATCTTCTTTCTATAAGGCTACTACCTAAGGTTGTTCCCCCACCTAAGGTTCATAACCTACAACTTTGATACCAACTTGTGACACCCCCAAATCCGGGTACTTCGATTCCACGGGATTTGGTGTTCACTGTACAAATATCATCTATTAATCTACCCATAATAAATGCAAACCATGCAACAGATAGAAATAAAATCTTCCCCTTAAGGGTTACAACATCCGAATAATAAAATACAATCCTAGGTTAAACTAACCTTAAACATCTGTGCGGAATCATAAACAAATAAGTCTTAAACAACATCATTAACTCAAGTCTTAAATATAAATACATCATCAAATAAAATAACAAGTCTTCATCATTTGCTAAATTTGTCCTTGCCTTTACTAGTGAAAAGTTCATTAGTTCTTTCGTTCTTATCTGCAATGTTATTATCAAGCAAAAGTGATTACTAATGCCCAAAAGTATAATAATGAAATAAAGTATATTAACATGCGAGTAAATCAAAGACATCTGAATAAAAGCTCAACTTTTGAATCAAGAATGAATAACAAGAATCAAAAGAAATCTGAGGGTCATAAGACCTTGAACTATGTCCTAGGTTATCAAGGGTCATACTTGAAACCTTTAACAGTCATAAGACTATGGACCTTTCTACTCGTACTTAGGGGGATTAGCCCTTAGAACCATACTGTGCACAATATCTTAACGCTAACGCATAAGTAAATCCCTTTATAGGGTTATTTATCTCAGTTTGACATTCGAGTCCGCACCAAAGGAAGTTTGGTTTGGATAATTCATTAAGGGTTCTGAAATTTAGAATGCTCATCAACTATGGACTAGTCGAATCAATAAGGGTTCGCTAGTCTAATAAGGTTCAATAATAATGATATTCAAATTGAATAATAATCTCAGGAAGTATACAATATGACAATTATTGTATAACTGAATCATGCTTTGAAAAGATAATCAATCTTTAATATAACATTTGAACTTGAATAATAGTAATGATAATTTACTCAAGGTAAATAATAAACTTGAACAATAATGACAAATAGGATTAAGAAACTTGCCTCGTGCGTAGATTACACTTTAACTAAACTCGTTCTTTGAATTTAATCCTACATACCATTCACATTCACAATACCATTTAATTATAACTTAACTAATCATCAATGATCATTCTCTTGTCTAAACTTTGGTTATGACTATACTTAGTCAAATTATCACATTTATTATCATATAATATCACCTCATGAATAATAAATTAATTATGTATTTAATAATTCAACTCACATGAAATTATGTTATTTACATGATAAACATCTATTTTATCTTCACATTATACTTCTAACATGTTTACATGTTCATTAAATTAATTTACTAGCACATTGTTAGACTTAAACATTTAAAAAAAAAACTCATTCTGAACATTCTGGAGAGTGGCGCTGCGGCTCCACTGTTACACTGGTTCTCGGCGCGATGGCACTGCAGCGTGGTCTTTGGCGCTGTGGCGCGAGTCTCAGGGCCTGGAGTCGGCGCCGCGGCGCGAGGCTCCAGTTTCAGTTCTGTAATTCGTGAAAATTGCAGAACATGGCCAAGGAACTCAAATAAAATTATTACTACTCGAATTTAATCATACCCACATGATATAATTCATGTATAATCATAACCCAACATTTATATACTGACATTAACAAATTTAAACACTTAATAACAGATTTAAAGCATGTGAATTTCACTGACTTTGATGTTCTTGGAGGTTTTGAAAATAAAACATGAAAATTGTCACTACGGATTCGTTACAACACCGAATCCGTTTATTTAAACTTTGGTCTCTTCGTATCAACATGCATACCAACATACACGTGTAAAATTTAGGGATAATATACGATCAATACATCAAATATCACGTACAAGGCCATAAGGCCAAAACCCATACTCTGTAATTTTGTAGAAATCATATAGGACATGTTTTCATGAAATTGATGATATGATTTACATAATATATATAATTAAACACGATTTGATATGTCATAACACACATACAACCCATAATCATTACTCCTATCCCAATTACAGAGGTTAAATCAAAAACTTTAAAAGCCATTTTCATGAAAACTAAAATACGTAAAGTAGAAATTAGGAAGGAGGAGATTACCCAAAGCGTAGTGTGGATTTTAGTAAGAGATGAATATCAATTTCTCTCTGACTTCTCAACTAATACTCTGTATCTCTCTCTATGAAAACTCTCTAGACTTAGCAATAATGAAGAAAAGGAAAGAAGACGTCTGATATATTAAAGGAACTGACGCACTGAGTGGTCAGTTAACCCAGTCATGGGCAACTGCTAGTAACTCCCATTAAGGCCATGTTTGGCTAGGCTTAATAGATTTCAAAACCATTTAATTTAATAAGGCTTTATCATATGTTTTAATTAATGTCACACCCACTTGCACAAAAATTCAAATATCTTATTTAATATAAATATAATAACTTCTCATAAATTTCACATAGTCACATAATTAAATTTCTCATTAATAATTAATGTCAAATTATTAACTCTCTAATTAATAATTAAATTAATTAAAATAACATCATGCTTAATTAAATATTTTATTTAATTCAATAAGCTCACATAAATACATACTTGAATAATAAATATTCTCTACATTAATTTAATAAATGTAACACATAATTAAATTAATCTACTACAATTGCATCAAATAATTATTTAATCCAATAATTAAATCATCAAAAAATATTTATTTAATTCAATAAATATTAAAATTAATTTACAAAATCTCGTTCGTCACAGCTCCTGTCCATCCTGTCCAAAATATAGGTGGAAACTCTCGGACGGTTACCGCTAAACAGTTCAAGGAGCTGGGACCATCGGAGTTTATTGGAGAGCCAAAACCACTTAAGGCGTAAACGTGGATAAAGCAGATCACCAAGATATTTGATGTATTGGGATGCACCGAGGAGCAAAAGGTTCCCTTTGCCACCTTTATGTTGCGAGGAGAGGAAGATTACTGGTGGAAATTGGTAAAGCGTACTCAACCTGCCGCACTGAAAATGTCTTGGCAGAAGTTCCAAGAACTGTTCAATGACAAGTACTTTCCCAAAAGTATTCGTCACATGAAGGAGATACAGTTCATCAAGTTGGAGCAGAATAATATGACCGTGTCGCAGTACGAAGCTAAGTTTGCCGAGTTGTCCCGGTTTGCGTCCCACTTGGTTGATAATGAAGAGAGAATGACGCGGATGTTTTTAAGAGATTTGAAGCCGGAGATACGTCAATATCTTATTTCTCATAAACTGTGTTTGTATTCAGATGTTGTAAATAGGGCTCAGTTAGTGGAGTGCAATAGCGAGTCAACGCAACCAAAAGAGAGCAGCCAACAAAATGATCGTACTAGTGAGAGCAGTCATCGAAGCGATGACAACAAGCGTGGAGGGAATCAATAGGCCAGAAATGGTAACCATTTCGGTGGTAATCAGGGCTAAAATTATAAGAATGGACATTTCAAGAAGAGGAGATTCAACAATGACGGAAAGACGTCAGCACCAACACCCGTTGTTAAGGAAGGAGAACGACCACCTATCATATGCTTCAAACGTGGAGGGGAGGGACACATCAGTCCAAACTGCGCGATGCCTTCTAAAGCATGTTATAATCGTCCGTGTGTGGATTTCTGTCATTTTTCGTTTGGAATTTGAAAAAATTTAAACTTACAAAGTTGTAGAGAATTTAATTTCCATAGACATGAGATTCAAATTTTTCTGATAAAATGGCTATTTATTAAGAATTATTGAAGTTTCAGGAATAAATGTTTTTATTAAAAAATGGTGGGCCCCACTTTTGGTTGGTGAGAAATAAAATGTGCTGGAATTTATTTTCAAAAGTGGTGGGCGTGAATAGTAGCAGATAAAGCCATCAGGTAGCAGGTTAGTCTGCTATGGCGTTCTAAGCATTTTCCTATAAATATGGTGCTTAGTTAGAATTGAAAATCACACCAGAAACAAGTTTTCTCTCTATATTATCGAGCGTATTTTGTGAGTATTTAGATACTTTATGAGTGCTATTCATCAGTGCAAGTTTCCTTCAGCCTTATACCTGATATTTCAGCCAGAAGTACTGTTCTTTGGAGGTAAGAGATGTTATTGTCTTCATAATGATGTTATTCTTTCAACATCATTATACCAAAATATTGGTATGGATTTTATTATGGAATTTTTACCTTTTTGTGTCGGGGTTACTATTCATGTATATGACACTATTCATGAATACGACATTATTCACAGAAAAAAAATGAAATTTTCTTTTCTTTGTCCAAGTTGTCTATTATGGTTACTATCTTTGATTGTATCCATGTTTTGATCTTTATTCTTGAATTTTGCTCCATAATTGATTATTATAAGGTATTTTTGAACTTGGATAAACTAATGTACGAATCCCTAATCTTTGATCTTTTATCTCACTGGATTCATTTTCTTTAAAATATTTTTCATCATCCTCAATCCTAAATGATTATATTACTGAATATATTTGACCTATAGTGCAAAGATGAATGATTACCTAATGAATATCTTTGGCCCGTAGTGCAAAGATGAATATGTGTTGAGATGAACATGACCAACTGGTGATACAACTGAATATCGTTGGCCTGTAGTGCAAAGATGAATATTTGATTCAAGATGTATATTGATTGATGTTACAGGGATAAAATATTGATGATGGACTTTTAAATCTTAGAAGATAGTAGAATTCTTTCTCTACTTGACTCTTCTAATAGATTGCTATTTCCAGCAGTTGTTGATCTAAAACTTGTTGTCTATTATATTTTATCACATTTTTCCATGTTGAAGACTAATGATAAATTGTTGTATATTATCTTAGTCATAATATTTTTTACTGGGCTAGTGGAGCTCACCCTTTTCCTTTTTGTTCCATTTTTCTTCTCAAGAGGTGAGAACATAACAGGAACTAGCCGGGGTATGGAGTGATGGTTCAGAATAGTTGTTTTAGTAGTTCTCACTATTTTGTAAAATAGTGTATCAATAATTTTAATGAGGACTCCTTTTGAGTTTATATACTGTCTATTAGACAATACTTGTATTCAAACTCATAATATATGTGAAATCGTATTTTGCACGACAATTGTATTACTGAGGTTGTATTTGTTTCTGTACCATGTATTTGGTGACTTAGAATGGGTGATGTATACCTATTTTGTGGGCGTCACAGTTGGTATCAAAGCTTGGGGATATGATCCCTGGCTGAGATGTGAGACAAGAACTAGGAGGGGAGAGACGAGAAATTCCTTCGCTAGTATGGCCTGACTAAGTTTATTTGGTATTTATTTGATCGGTCAGAGTATAGGGATAATATGTGACATGTCAATTAAACCTTGTTTTATTGTAGCTTTTGAGAATGTCAGCTGGAAATATTAACAATGGAGTGAATCAGACCGTGGAGACACCTTTAATAACCACCCAGGGGAACGTGCAACATGAAGGCAATATTCCTCCTGTGAACAACACTACCGAACAAATGATAAATGATGAGATGTTTAGAAGCTTTTTGCAGTTCATGCAAAATCAGACGAGGGAGACTCGTGCACAATATACGGGTGGAAATGATAGCAATGCGCGGCTTGTCACAGCCAAGCATTTCAAGGAGTTGGGACCACCAGAATTTGCAGGAAAGCCGGATCCGATTAAGGCAGAAATGTGGGTCAAGCAAATTACTAAGCTATTCCATGTCTTGGGATGCACGGAGGAACAGAAGGTGGGAGTCTGTGAAGCATACCCAGCCTGCCGCACTCAACATGTCTTGGGAAACATTTCAAAAAATGTTTAATGATATGTACTTTCCTGAGAGTATTCGTCATATGAAGGAGGTAGAGTTTATCAGACTGGAACAAAATAACATGACGGTGTCCTAGTACGAGGCGAAGTTCGCAGAGTTATCCATGTTTGCACCTCATTTAGTAGAGAATGAAGAACGAATGACACAAATGTTTCTGAGAGGTCTAAAACCCGAGATTCAAAAATATCTTATCTCTCATAAATTTTCTTTATATTTAGATGTTGTCAAAAGGGCTCAATTATTAGAGCGAGATAATGAGTATGCTCAATCGAGGGACCACAATCAGGGTCATACCGATGACAACAGTCATTGGAGCGATGATAACCAGCGGGGATGAAAGAATACAGACAAAAGCGATAACCACTCGGGTGGTAATCGTTGCCATGATAATAGGAGAGGTGAGTCAAGTGGAAATTTTAGAAAGAGGAGATTCAACAAAGATGGTAATACGTCAGAAGCAACACCAGCACCAACAACAAATTCTAGGGGAGGAGAATGACCGCTAGTTAGATGCTACAGATGTGTAGAAGATGGACATATAAGTCCAAACTGTTCACAACCTTCCAAGGTGTGTTTCAGTTGTAGAAAAGACGATCATATATCCCGGTTTTGTCCGATAGTGAAGTCAAGTCTAGCTGGGATGGCGACACCAAAGGCGACTACAGACAAAACAAAATCGGTGGTTCAACGGAAGGCATTTGTCGTGACTGGCCAAAATGCGAGAAACCCGAACGAGGTGATCACGGGTAGGCTAATCATAAACTATTGCAAAGTTTATACCTTATTAGATAGCGGTTCTACCCATTCTTTTATCTCTCCTGCTTGTGTTCAACGTTTGAACTTGACTCCAGAGAAATTAGACCTTGACTTATATGTTGAGACTCCGTTAGGAGAAACTTTTATTACATCTACTGTTTATAAATCTTGCTTGATTCAAGTTGGAACCATAACATTACCTGCCGATCTTATTTCGTTGAAAATACTTACATTTGATGTGATCTTAGGGATTGATTGGTTAACCACTCATCATGCTAAAATTGATTGATTTCGTAAGGTTGTTAGTTTTCATATTCCTAACCAACCTGTTATGCGAATTCAAACAACCAAACCACTAAAATTAATCACTGTCATATCAAGCCATAAAGCTATTCGTTAATTGAAAAATAGATGTCAAGCTTTCTTAGCCCATGTTACGGACTTGAACAAAAACACGTCAGATTTGAATAATATTTCTATTGTTAGTGAATTTCCTGACGTATTTCCTGAAGAACTTCCCGATCTACCCCCAAAATGTGAAGTTGAATTCTTTATTGACCTTGAACCTAGTACAAAGCCCATTTCTAAAACCCCATATCGAATGGCTCCTATTGAACTTCAGGAGTTAAAGGTCCAACTATAGGAGTTGTTGGACATCGGTTTCATTCGTTCTAGTACATCTCTTTGGGGTGCTCCCGTGTTATTCGTAAAGAAGAAAGATGGGAGTATGCGACTTTGTATTGACTACCGAGAATTGAACCATGTCACTATCAAGAGTAGGTATCCGCTACCTCAAATTGATGACTTGTTCGACCAGTTGCAAGGAGCACAATTCATTTTAAAGATCAATCTTTTTTATAGATATCATCAGCTGAAGATTAAAACTGAGGATATTCCAAAGACTGCCTTCAGAACTCGGTACGGGCATTATGAATTCTTAATCATGTCTTTTGGATTGACTAATGCTCCTACTTCTTTCATGGATATGATAAACTGTGTGTTCAAAGAATATTTGGATCAGTTCGTTGTCATCTTTATTGATGACATCCTCATCTATTCCAAAAGCCGTGAAAATCATGAGCACCATTTGAAGCTGGTACTGCGAAGGCTTCGTGATAACAAACAATATGCCAAACTAAAAAATACGAGTTCTGGCTTGAGGAAGTAGCATTCCTTGGGCACGTGATGTCAAAACATGGAGCATCTATTGACCCGACGAATATTGAAGAAATACAAAGTTGGGAGCAACCGAAGTCGGTGATCGAAGTACGTAGCTTTCTGGGCTTAGCTGGTTATTATAGGAGATTCGTGAAAGGATTTTCTCGAATCACTACTCCGTTAACTCAGCTGACTCATAAAGATACAAAATTCGGTTGGAGCGAGGATTGTGAGAAGAGTTTTAAAGAACTCAAGAGAAGAATCATTTTGGCACATGTTCTGACAATACCATCTGGTTCAGATGGATTTGTTATTTATAGCGATGCTTCAGGAAAAGGGTTAGGATGTGTTCTCATGCAACATGGGAAAGTCATAGCCTATGCCTCACGACAACTCAAAGAATATGAGAGGAATTATCCTACTCATGATTTGGAGTTGGCAGCAGTTGTTTTCGCGTTAAAGATCTAGAGACACTACCTGTATGGGGAGAAAGTGGAGATCTATACAGATCATAAAAGCCTCAAATATTTCTTCACCCAAAATGAACTCAACATGCGGAAACGATGTTGGCTCGAGTTGTTGAAAGATTACGACAATACCATCCAATACCATCTTGGAAAAGAAAACGTGGTAGCTGACGTATTGAGTAGAAGATCATATGCGGGTACGAGTGCAATGTTGTTAACACAAAAGCCCATTTTGTATGACTTGGAAAGGATGGAGATAGAGGTAAAGGCTCCAAGTACCCACGTGATGATATCAAGCATACGAGTAAAACCGACTTTAATCGATAAAGTTAAAGCTGCTCAAGCTACGGACATGGTGCTGATGCGTATAAAGAAGAAAGTGCAAGAATGTGTTATTCCAGATGCAAGAATCGATGAAGAAGGAATACTTCGAGTCAACTCCAAACTTTATGTTTCTAACGATTCTAACTTGAGGCATATAATCATGATGGAGGCACACAATACACCGTTTGCAATCCATCCTAGTAGTACCAAAATATATCATGATCTTCGACATATATTTTGGTGGAACAATATGAAGAGAGAGATCGCTGAGTTTATTTTGAGGTGTTTAACTTGTCAACGTGTAAAGGCAGAGCATCAAGTGCCAAAGGGTCCATTGCAACCACTTGAGATTCTGACATGGAAGTAGGAACACATTACTATGGATTTCGTTATGGGTCTTCCCAAGGTTTCTCAAGGCATATATGCGATTTGAGTTATTGTTGATAGATTAACCAAGTCTGCCCTTTTCTTGCCTATACAGGAGACTCATTCCCTTGAACTTCTTACTAGTATGTACATAAATGATATTGTGAGATTGCATGGCATGCCAGTATCTATAGTTTCAGATCGTGACCCAAGATTCACTTCACGATTTTGGGTTAGCTTGCATAACGCTATGGGCACTGATTTATGATTCAGTTCGACATACCATCCTCAAACGGACAAGAAATCAGAGAGGACTATTCAAACTCTTGAAGATCTATTAAGACTCTGTGTCCTAGATTTTAAAGGGAGTTGGGATAAGTACTTGCCATTGGTGGAATTCTCCTACAACAACAGTTATCAGGCAAGTATAGGTGTGGCTCCATTTGAAGCATTGTATGGATGAAAGTGTCACTCTCCAGTATGCTGGGATGAGGTGGGAGAAGCAACGTTGTTGGGACCAGAGTTGGTACAAATCACTATAGAGAAGATCCAAATGATTCGACAACGTATACAAACGGCACAGGATCGACAAAAGAGTTATGCGGATCTTCATCGAAAGGACGTGGAATTTAATATTGAGGATCATGTATTATTACGTATTGCTCCGTGGAAGAGAGTTACAAGATTTGGGAAGAGGGGAAAGCTCAATCCAAGATTTGTTGGTCCATTTGAGATTCTTGACCGAATAGGAAATGTGGCATATAGACTCGCATTACCTCCAATCATGTCTCGTGTTAATAATGTTTTTTACATATCTATGCTTCGTAAATATGTGAAAGACCCGAACCACATTATTGAGTAAGAACCGGATGAGATAGCCGAAGATTTAATGTACAAGGAGGTACCTGTTAAAATCTTGGATAGGAAAGAGCATGTCCTACGCACGAAGGTTATATCAAAAGTTAAGGTTTTGTGGAGAAACCATGCTATTGAAGGAACAACCTGGGAGTTGGAATCAGAAATGAAAGCGAGGTATCCTCACCTTTTCGAAACACCAGGTACGTACGCCAATTTTGAGGACGAAATTTCATAAGGAGGGGAGGTTGTAAAACCCAACTTTTTATAAATAAAATCGAATTTTCTCTAATTATTATTGTGAATAATAAGGTGTTAATTTGATATAATACTTTGGTTATGGGTGAAATGTTAAAATTTTGTAAAATAAGCAAATGATTATAAAATATTTATTTTGTCGGGGAATATTCGTTTGGTCGTGGAATATTTTTGCTGTCGGGGAATATTCGTATGACAGAGCAGCCATTTGTGCGCCCCATAACGAACAACTGCTGGATGAAAAAAATGACAAGTTTGAGTTTTTATAAATAATAACGTAATTGTTACCGTTAACATTGTTGGAATATCTGATGGTTAAGATACAGTAATACGCGTGGTTGCACAGTAGTACACGGTATTGCACAGTATTTTTCAAATTATTGATTCTTACGTAAGAATGCACTACTCAATAATTGTTACAGTAATTACTGTTCAATTTTTATTTTATTGATTCAATAATTGCTACGTTAATATGTTATATTATTGTTGTTTCAATAATTGTCACTGCATAGTAATTCCCATTATCAGATCAATAATAAATATTATTTGAATAATATTATTAGATAGTATTATTGGCAATGTCTAAGGAAGTTCTGTCTAGAAAAGAGGTTTGGTCACCTAATTGCGCGCCAATAAGGAGAAATCCTTATCGTAAAGCCCCCTCTTTCCTGGGAACGACCTGATTGTCATAATTGTGATTCTGTAATATTATTTGTGAATAATTAATTATTGATTTATATAATAAGGAAATATTTATTTTATGTGGATATAAATGATGGATATATTTATTGTGGTTATAAATGAAGGAATAATTGCTGAGGTGTTTAATCAGTATTTTGTCGGAATAGAGGTGTTGAAAATCGTCCGTATGTGGATTTCGGTCATTTTTTGTTTAGAATTTGAAAAAACTTAAACTTACAAAGTTGTAGAGAATTTAATTTCCTATGGAATAGACATGAGATTTGAATTTTTCTGATAAAAGGGCTATTTATTATTATTGAAGTTTTGGAAATAAATGTTTTTATTAAAAATATGGTGGGCCCCACTTTTGGTTGGTGAGAAATAAAATGGGCAGGAATTTATTTTCAAAAGTGGTGGGCGTGAATAGTAGCATGTAAAGCCATCAGGTAGCAAGTTAGTCTGCTATGGCGTTCTAAGCATTTTTCTATAAATAGGGTACTTAGTTAGAATTGAAAATCACACCAGAAACAAGTAAATCACACCAGAAACAAGTTTTCTCTCTGTCTCACTCTATGTTATCGAGCGTATTTTGTTAGTATTTAGATATTTTGTGAGTTGCTATTCATCAGTGCAAGTTTCCTTCAGCCTTATACCTGATATTCCAACCGGAAGTACTGTTCTTTGGAGGTAAGAGATGTTATTATCTTAATAATGATGTTATTCTTTCAATATCATTATACCAAAATATTGGTATTTATTTTATTGTGGAATTTCTACCTTTTTGTGTCGGGCTTACTATTCATGTATACGACACTATTCATGTATACGGCACTATTCACATATACGACACTATTTATAGAAAAAATGAAATTTTCTTTTCTTTGTCCAAGTTGTCTTTTATGGTTACTATCTTTTATTGTATCCATGTTTTGATCTTTATTCTTGAATTTTGTTCCACAATTGATTATTATAAGGTATTTATGAACTTGAATAAACTAAAATATGAATCCCTAATCTTTGATCTTTTATCTCACTGGATTCATTTTCTTTAAGATATTTTTCATCATCCTCAGTCCTAAATGATGATATTACTGAATATCTTTGGCCTGTAGTGCAAAGATGAATGATTACCTAATGAATATCTTTGGCCTATAGTGCAAAGATGAACAAGTGTTGAGATGAACATGACCAACTGGTGATACAAATGAATATCTTTGTCCTGTAGTGCAAAGATGAATATTTGATTCAAGATGTATATTTATTGATGTTACAAGGATAAAATATTGATGATGGACTTTTGATGAGTGAGTTTTATACACATGAATTGGATACATTCGGGCTTAATTTATTGTTGATCTCAAGTCTTTTAGAATGTTTTTATGTGTTTGTGTCTATTCATGCATGTTTTATATTGTTTTGTAGGATTTGGGACAAAAGTTACATGGATCGACGTTTGGGGTGGCTATATTCACGTTTTCTGCTTTCCATTTACACATCAGTCACTTCAGAGCCAATTTGACTATAGCTCCGGACATTATTTCGAAAAACTTCAAGAATGAAAGTTGTAGATCTACGTTTCCTCTTTTCAGAACATCTTGAATCATCTAAATCGGAGTTCGGACGAAGAAGTTATGACTATTTTCCCAAAGGACGTCGGAGCAGAAAATGTCAAGTTTTTGGGCCAGCGCCGGGGCGCTATTCTTAGTGCTATTTGCATTGCCGGGGCACTAGGTGGCAGACTCCAGTGCCGTTGCCCAGTGCTGGGGGGCTGGGGGAAGGGTTTGGTGCGGCCTGGACGCGTTTTGGCGAATTTTGACAACTTTTTGACTCCAAATAGGAATGGGTTTGTTCCTAAGCTAAAAATTGGACTTGTAACCTATAAATACATGATGTAAGATATAAAATAAAAGGAGATTACATAACTTAGATTAGATATACACTCTATTAGATTAGAACATTAACCCTAGTTCTTATTAGTTTTTGAGATTGAAGCAACTTGGAGATCATTGAAGATCAAGAGCAAGAGCAAGAGGGGAGCATCAGATTTGCTGACAACAGATTCTATTCTCTTCTCTCATCTTACTTTTATCTTTTAATGTCTATTCAATTATGGATTCTTAGTTTTAATTCATTAATTATGAACTAATTCTTTTTATTAAGATTTCAATTGAACTTTTTATGATTATAAATTGATTATTTGATTTATTCCAATTATTAATGTTAAAGTGAGTTGTTTATCTTGTCTTGTGCATATTGCTTAATTATCTGATCAGTAATTACTTTGTTACTCTAGAAGAAATTGGAAGAGGAATTCTAGGGTTAGAACTGGGCATGATATCATGTGACTTAGTTATTTGCACAGTGAATAATTAGGTTTGTGAATTGAATGGAAATATCTGTTCGCCGCATGTAACACATAAGGAATTAGGATTGGAAAGAGTTTAATTCAATTGTTTTGCATAGGAATATAGCAAGATTAATCTGGATTAAATAGAAGGCAATTGATCACTTGGAAAAGGACTTTTGGCATTTGAGAATTCATGTTAACAATTCAGTAGACATAATAATTGGGATAATTGGATAATTGATTTATAATTCATAATTGGGGATATTGAAGTCTTAATCTTTATTTATTTGAATTCATTCGTTAAAATCTTAGTTTTAATTAGTTAATTTAGTTTTCTTAATTAGAAAAAACACAATTTGAGATTGTTTAAATAAAATTAGTTTGGTTAAGAATTAGTACTTGATGATTTTTATTAAATAATTCCTCGTGGGAACGATACTCTACTTTCACTTTATTACTTGTTGACCGTGTATACTTGCACGTATTCATTGATTGCGAAATCGATCAACAAGTTTTTGGCGCCGTTGCCGGGGAATTAATTTAATAATTATTTTCCAATATTAATTTCAATCAAATTAGTCTTAATTTAAATATTTTTATTTTTATTTTTAATTCTCTTTCTATAATTCTTTCTTTTCAGGTACCATGGATGACTTTGTGTATCAATGGCCATACATGAACATGACTCAACCAAGGGGAGCGGAGATTGACAGACTCGAGAAACTTTCTGCATTGTCAGCACAGATTGAGACACTTTCGAGGATGTTTGAAGCTTTTGAAGCTCAGCGTCGTCAAAGTATGGCGATTACTTGTGATTATTGTGTTGAAAATCATATGAGTCATCAATGCCCCATCAGTTTTGAGCCGGTATAGTATAGTGGTGATTACCCCAATAATTATGTCTATCCCAGCAACTATCATCAGGATTGGGGGTATTACCCGAATTTTTCATGGAGTAACAATCAAGATCAATTTTATGCTCCAAGTCCAACATACCCACAAGATTTCTTGTGTCCACCTCCACTACAACAGGAAGAACATTCAAATTGGGAGGAAGCCTTGGAAAAATTTATTAAAGCTTCTGAAAAAAGGAATGAGGAACAAGACAAGAAAATGAATCAAGTAGAGCTGAATTTGCAAAGCCAAGGGGCATTGATCAAGAATCTGGAAAATCAAGTGGAACAGATAGCACATGCGTTGAACAACCGTCCTCAATACACCTGGCTCTATGACATGGATTTTGAGACTGATGGTGAGCCCGAGCCAAATCTACAACTTGATGAGCCACAAGATGTAAAAGAGGAGATAAGTGGGGATAATGACAACAAGGTCGGTGAAGAACTAATTGTGAGACCCAATGAAGATGAGCCAATTTTATTTATGCCTCAAGTGCCTTCTCCTCCACAGTTCAAGAGTCCGGTTAGATTTGCAAAACCTTGTCCGATTGGTAGTCATGTCGTCGACAATACTCTTTGTGATGTAAAAGCAAGTACACCTTCGAAACCATGGTGCGATGAGCTGGAGAAGATAGAATGAGAAATTGTTGTGTCTGACAAGCCTCAATGCCAGAATATATTCGTAGACACAATGGAGAAACCACTTAGATGCTGGACGTTCTTGAATGTGATCTTATCTAAAGAAAGCATGCTAGGTGACTTTAATACAATGGCTATTACAAATGGGAACCTACCAAAAGATATATTATTTCTGATGGATGGAGGGTTTCTCAATTTTTCGTAGGGGAAATGGATAGAGAATTGAAAAAGTCAGGCTGAGACTATAAAACAAGCGCTTATTGGGAGGCAACCCAAGTTCAATTTTTATTTTTAGTTTTTATTAAGTTTTATATTAGTAGTTTTGAATTTACATTTATTTAGGATTTAATAAAATTGCTTCTATCATGGTTTTACAGGTTATTTAAGTCAAATTCAAGTGTGGTGCCCTATTTGTTCCATGTGCTTAGCCTATTCTCCAAACTTAGCGGACAAGGAGGAAGATTGCTATATTTTCAGGGAAGTCCTCTGCTTTATTTTTTTTCTATTTTAGTCATTGAGGACAATGTCTAATTTTAGTTTGAGGGTATTTTAGTGTCGTATTGCATATAGTTAGTTATTTACATTGTAGTTCGTTATATTTTCGGATTATTTATATTTAGTTTTTGCATTCAGTTTTTTGTTAAAAAAAAAATAAAAAAAATTTAAAAATCGTAAAAATAGTAGTTAGTTTACTATGTTTGTTGCAGTTAGTTTATATTTGCATGATTCCAACTGTTAGATAGTAAAAATCTATTTTGGCCAATGATGAGACTGGAGTTAAGTAGATAAGTATAGTATTGAATATTCAGGCTTTGATGTGATTTCTTGTTATGAATTGAATCTTTTCCTGTTCAAAACTGGTATAATTAAGGTTAGCATGTTAATAACAGCTATGTTGACTGATTAAGTTTAAATTGATACATAATGGATTTCTTAAGGATAATACTAGTGTGAAGGAATGAAAGACATGAATAGGCGGAGATGGCTAAATTTTGATAAAAACTTAAGTTTGGGGGGAAAATTTTGGGGTATATAAGCTTTAAAAAAACATGATGAGTCTTGTGGTGGGTTGAGGAGAAATACTCCCCATAAACACAAGTGTGAGATGGAGCGTAAAACGCACTCACCAACCATCTATCAAAAAAAAAAAGAAATAAAAGGGAAAAAGAAAAAAAAATTACCGTGGCTAGTTTTGTTTCGGGGCCTTTGTTACTTGAGTAAGTACGCCCGAAGGGGTATCTTAAAACCTAGCGCCCTAAGGTCTTATATGGTCTGGGAGTCGTTGGTCGAAAGCTCTCTAAGGGGTGACACTGTTAGCCTAATGGAATGAGACATTGCACAGTCATGGTTAAAAAAAAAAGAAAAAAAAACAATAAAACGGGAAAAGAGCAAAAAGCCCCCGTAATGAAAAGTAAAGCATAAGTATTCTGGATTGGACTCTTGAACTTGGTGGATGTTTGACTTTAGTTGGATCTAGCTTGTTCGTGAATTTTGTGAGTTTTCACTGTATGATGCCTTTAAACAGACCTATTATGTGTTAAATTTGATTTTATGTCAGTTAATATTGTTGTGGAGCACACACGCACTATATCAGTGATAACAGTCTAAGATTTGATGATTGATTGGGAAATTACTGATTTGTTTTAATATAATGTATTATCATGTTTATTTGATTTCTCTAAGGCCGGTTAAATAGACTTGTTTCTGTCATTACTGTTGGATTCGTAGGCATATAGATTAGTTTCATTACATTGCATTGCATAACATTTTTGTGTTTTTGCTTGAGGACAAGCAAAGGTTTAAGTTTGGGAGTATTTGATGAGTGAGTTTTATACACATGAATTGGATATATTCGGGCTTAATTTATTGTTGTTCTCAAGTCTTTTAGGATGTTTTTATGTTTTTGTGTCTAGTCATGCATGTTTTATATTGTTTTGTAGGATTTGGGACAAAAGTTACATGGATCGACGTTTGGGGTGGCTAGATTCGCGTTTTCGGCTTGCCATTTACACAACAGTCACTTCAAAGCCAATTTGACTATAGCTCCGGACATTATTTCGAAACACTTCAAAAATGAAAGTTGTAGATCTACTTTTCCTCTTTCCAGAACATCTTGAATCATCTATATCGAAGTTTGGTCGAAGAAGTTATGGCCATTTTCCCAAAGGACGTCGGAGCAGAAAATGTCAAATTTTTGGGCCAGCGCCGGGGCGCTATTCTTAGTACTATTTGCAGCGCCGGGGCGCTAGGGGTCAGACTCTAGCGCTGTTGCCCAGCGCTGGGGCACTGGGGGAAGGGTTTGGTGCGGCCTGGACGCGTTTTGGGCGAATTTTGACACCTTTTTGACTCCAAATAGGATTGGGTTTGTTCCTAAGCTAAAAATTGGACTTGTAACCTATAAATACATGATGTAAGACATTAAATAAAAGGAGATTGTAAGACCCCAAATAATTAATAAATGAAATTTAATTTCCTCTAATTATTATTTTCAAATAGTAAGGGTTGATGTGATTAATGTGGATAGTTATGGGTAAAATACGCAAATATTTCAAAATAAGCAAGTGGTTATAAAATATTCATTGTTGTCGGGGAATATTCGTTTGGTCGTGGAATATTCGAACTGTCGGGGAATATTCGTACGACGGCGCAGCCATGTGTGGGCCCAGGAAGAAAACGACAAATATAAGTTGTTTAAAAATAACGGCGTAGTTGTTACCGTTTACACTGTTGGAATACCCGGTGGTTAAAACACAGTAATACGCGTTGTTGCACAGTAGCACACGGTATTGCACCAATTATTGACTCTTACGTAAGAAGGCACTACTCAATAATGGTTACAGTAATTATTGTTCAGTATTTTATTATATTGATTCAATAACTGTTGCGTTGATATTTTTATATTGCTGTTGTTTCAATAATTGTCATTACACAGTATTTTTCATTATCGAAGCAATAATTCATATTATCTGAATAATATTATTAGATAACATTATTGGCAATGTCTAGAAAGTTCTGTCTAAGGAGAGGTTTGGTCACCTAATTGCGCGCCAGTAAGAAGAAATTCTTATTGGAAAGCCCCCTCTTTCTTGGGAACGGCCTGGTTGTCAGTATTGTGATTCTGTAATATTATTTGTGAATAATTAAATTATTGATTTATATGATGAGGAAAATATTGATTTTATGTGGATATAGATGGAGAAAATTTTTAATGTGACAATTGTTGAAAATTAATATTTTATCTTTTTATGATAAAATAATTCATTTAAATATATTATTATATTTTAATAATATAATAATGATGATATTTTTACGATGAATGTGGGATATATGAGTATATGTGGAGGAGGAGTATTTTTGTTACCAAAAATATTTAAAACATGTTAAATATGTCGGTGGACCCCATTTCTTGACTGAAATTTGATTATAGCCTGTAAAATCGTTCGTTTGTTGATTTTGGTCAATTTCTGTTTGGAATTTGGAAAAACTTCCTTCTGCAAAGTTGTAGAGAATTGAATTTCCTATAAAAACTTGCGAGATTCGAATTTTCTGATAAAAGGGCTATTTATTATGAATTATTGAAGTTCCGAAGCTCCGAAATAATTGATTTTTGGAAGTTTTAAATATTTTTTTTAACAAAAACGTTTTTTTTTCACTCCTTCTAGAAGATGAGCATGTGGGATATGTTAGAAATCTGATTTTTCAAGGAGGCGTATGAAATTTATAATATATTTTATTAAATTTTCTGCATTGGTGTTCTAAGCAATTTCCTATAAATAGGTGCTTAGGTTAGAATTGAAAATCACACCAGAAACTGAAGTTTTCTCTCTCTATATTATCGAGTGTATTTTTGTGAGTATTTTGAGTATACTTTGAGTATTGCTATACGGTGAAAGTTCAAGTTATAGCCTATATCCAGTATTCCAGTTAGAAGTGCTGTCTTTCCGAGGTAAGGGATGTTATTTTCTTCTCAAATGATATTATTTCTTCAATATCATTATGCTGAATTATTGGTTGGAATTTTTTATCAAATTTGGAACTTTTTCATGTCGGGGTTACTATTCATGAGTTACTATTCACGAGTTACTATTCATGAGTTACTATTCACGAGTACTATTCACGAAGCGTGGAGATGTTTTTTGTGAAATTTCTATCTTTTGGTGTCGGAGTTACTATTCACGTATACGATACTATTCACGTATACGGCACTATTCACGAATACGACACTATTTACCGAAAAATGAAATTTCTTCTTTTCGTCCAAATATCTATTCCGGATACTAGCTTTGATTGTATCCATGTTTTGATCATTCTTGAATTTTACACCACTATGATTATTTTTGAGATATTTTTGGACGTGGATAAAACAAAGTACGAATCCTTAATCCTTAATCCTTTTCATTTTGTTTCACTGGATTCGTTTCTTTAAAAATATTTTTCATCATCCTCAGTCTTAAATGATGATATTATTGAATATCTTTGGCCTGTAGTGCAAAGATGAATGATTTGTGATGAATATCTTTGGCCTGTAGTGCAAAGATGAATGATTTCTGATGAATATCTTTGGCCCGTAGTGCAAAGATGAACAGGTGTTTAGATGAACACGACCAACTGATGAATGTCCTTGGCCTGTAGTGCAAGGATGAATATATGATTCCAGATATATATTGATTGGTGTTACAGGGATAAAAATAATGATGATGGACTGTTAAATTCATAGATATTAGTAGATTTCATTCTCTACTTAACTCTTCTATGAATTAATATTTTCCGCTGCGAATATTGATTTAAAACTTGTTATTTATTGTATTCTATTATATTTTTTCCCTGTTGAAGACTAACGATAATTTTGTTGTATATTATCTTAGTCATAATATTCTTTACTGGGCTAGTTGAGCTCACCCTTTTTTCCTTTTTGTTCCATTTTTCTTCTCAGGAGGCGAGAATATAGCGAGTACGAGTCGGGGTATGGAATGAAGGTTCTAGGGAGAGTTGTTTAGTAGTCCTCACCATTTTTGTAAAATAATTTATCAATAATTATGATGGGGATTTATTTGTATGTGAATATTGTCTAGATGACAATATCTGTATTTAAACTCATAGTTTACATGTTGTAATAATAAAGTTGTAGTTGTTTCTGTACCATGTATTGACAACTCAGAATGGGTGATGTATACCTATTTTGGGGGTGTCACAGTTGGTATCAGAACTTAGGGATATGATCTCTGGCGGAGATCGGGGTATAGAACTAGGAGGGGAGAGATGAGTAATTCCTTCGCTAGTGTGTCCTACCTAAGCTTATTTGTTAGTTGGTCAGTATATAGGGATATTATGTGATATGTGATTTCCTTAATTAACCCTTGTTTTATGGCAGTATTTAAGAATGGCAACCGAGAATGTTAACAGTGGAGTTAATGAGACCGTGGAGATGCCTGTACTTACCAACGAGGAGAACGTACAACAGGCTGGCAATGTTCCTCCTGTGAACAACACCACTTATCAGACGATGAACGACGCAATGTTTAGAAGCTTTTTGCAGTTCATGCAAAATCAGACGAGGGAGACTCGTGCTCAAAATACAGGAGGAAATGATAGCAATTCACGGGTTGTCACAGCCAAGCAGTTCAAAGAGTTGGGACCACCAGAATTTAAGGGAAAGCCAGATCCGATCATGGCGGAGACATGGGTCAAGCAAATCACCAAGATATTCGATGTCTTGGGATGCATGGAGGAACAGAAAGTTCCATTCGCCACCCTTATGTTCCGTGGCGAGGCAGACTACTGGTGGGAATCTGTGAAGCGTACCCATCCAGCCGCACTCAGCATGTCTTGGGAGACGTTTCAGAAATTATTTAATGACAAATACTTTCCTGAAAGTGTTCGTCATATGAAGGAAGTGGAGTTTATTAGACTGGAGCAGAACAACATGACGGTGTCTCCGTACGAGGCGAAGTTTGCAGAGTTATCCAGGTTTGCACCTCATTTGGTGGAGAATGAGGAACGTATGACGCAGATGTTTTTGAGAGGTTTGAAACCTGGCATACGTCAGTATCTCATCTCACATAAATTTTCTTTCTATTCAGATGTTGTTAACAGGGCTCAATTGTTAGAGCGAGATAACGAGTACGGTCAACCGAAGTACCACAATCAGGATCATACCGGAGATAGCGGTCAACAAAACAACAATAACCAGTGGAGAAAGAAAAAGATGGACAAAAATGGTAACCACTCTGGTGGTAATCATAGCTATGAGAATAGAAGAAGTGAGTCAGGAGGAAATTTTAAAAAGAGGAGATTCAACAACGACATGTGAAATGG